>CAUYUJ010006209.1:0-55272 GCA_963575745.1 Prorocentrum cordatum | reverse complement strand
AGTAGTCGTACTAGTAGTCGCACTAGTAGTCGTAGTGTAGTAGTAGTAGTAGTAGTAGTAGTAGTAGTAGTAGTAGTAGTAGTAGTAGTAGTAGTAGTAGTAGTAGTAGTAGTAGTAGCCGTAGTAGTAGCAGTAGTAGTAGTAGTGTTAGTAGTAGTGTTAGTAGTGTTAGTAGTAGTAGTAGTAGTAGTAGTAGTAGTAGTAGTAGTAGTAGTAGTCGTAGCAGTATTTGTCGTCGTCGTCGTAGTAGTCGTAGTACTAGGAGTAGTAGTATTCGTAGTCGTAGTAAAAGTCGTCGTAGTAGACGTCGTCGTAGTAAGGCAAGGAGGAGGGGAAGGAGGAGGAGGAGGAGCACCAGGAGGAGGAGGAGGAGGAGGAGGAGGAGGAGGAACCTGAGCAGGAGGAGGGAAGTGGGGGATCTCACTGTGGATCTCACCGGGGCAGGGCGCACTTCTTCGGACGGACGGGTGCCCCTCGGAGCGGGGGAAGGCCTCACATGGGTGGGTGATCTCCCCCCTCGGACTTTGGTATGCCACCCTGGCAGGGCCGGGTCCAGGCCCCCGTCCAGCCACGAGGGGAGGGGACGGGGGAGATCGACTACGCGTAAGAGTGACCCTTCGCCAGAGTGATCTTGTGTGCGGGCCCATTGGGGCCCCCCGATCGCCGCACGTGATGCGGTAGTGGCGTCTTGCGCGCCCAGGTTCAGCCACCCCGCGTCCCCCGTGAAGCCGCGCGCCACAGGTCCTTCTTGCCCAGGGCCACAGCTGCGTGCAGCCGACACGGGGGGAGTGGACAGGGGAGAGGACCCGAGGAAACGGGGGGGCGGAAGGGGGGCGAAGCCGTCCGCGGCATGCCAGGGCCCTGCCGCCTAGCCCGCGTGCGGCGATGCAGCCAGCACGGGCCACGGCCGCGCCGCCGCCGACGACCACGACCGGGAGCTCGAAGCCGCCACCGAACGCCCTGGAACTGCCCCTGCTTCCCCCTCCCCCTCCCCCCTCCCCCCCTCCTCCTCCTCCTCCTCCTCCTCCTCCTCCTCCTCCTCCTCCTCCTCCTCCTCCTCCTCCCCCTCCCCCTCCCCCTCCCCCTCCCAGTAAAGATATGGGTGTACAGACCTCGTTAGACTACTGTTAGTTGTGTTTCACGTAGTAAGCTTAGAGCAAGCATGGATAGATGAGCAGTGAACGTATGTCACGTACTGGCTCAAGTCTGAGAAACCAACTTTGGTAGCGAGTAGACGTGCTTCGCTGTCTTGTTTGGCCTCCGCCGCCGCCATAGCGCCGCCGCCCCGCCAGGCCGAGACGTGCAGATTCAGATACTACAACTTCGCCATCGCGAGTTTCTCCAACCGCTTCTCCAGGGCCGTGCTTCAGAATTACTACGACGGCCCGAGGATCACAATTCGCGCGCAGTGCATCATCCTTGACTATATCTACGAGGTAATCCTATTTCTGTTATTCCTCCTACTTCTTGGAGCGATGGCACAAGACACACATACGGAGTCCGGCCTGGCCCTTGACACCTTCACGAAGAGTGTACCTCCAGGTTGGCGAGTCGGACTTCCAAAATATCCTCTACGACGGTATACCCAGTTGTTGCGCCTGTGGTGGCGCCAGACGGACATCTCCGAGAGCGCCACTGGACCGGCCATGGCCGGCAGGCTGAAGGGTGCAGCATTCCAGATCGCCAACAACTTGAAGGAGCAGCGCCTGGATTTATCGACGGGCTTGGTCAGAGAGATGATTGGTGATGAACTGTTAGCTCAGCCGAGTCATGAGGCTTGGCAGAATAGTGTTGGACAGCAGTTTCCCGCCGAGCCCGCAGGAGCGACCCTCCTTCTCCAGGCCCTGCAGCGAGAGTTCGGCATGCAGGAGCAGGAGATGAACATCCAATCTCTGGACGCGTTCTTTCTCCATCACCGCGGCAGCATGAGTTTGAGTGACTACCTTACCATGTGGCGTATGACGTACGACGAGGCGAATCAGAACAGCGGGCTTGAGATCAATAGTGTGGGAAAGTCATACCTCCTCTTGAGGACATCAGGTCTCAGTGACCGCCTGAAAGACGACATCAAGCTCAAGCTCGACGGCAATCTGGCTCGCTTCGAGGATCTAATGACAATATTGCAGCGGATGGCCCATGCAGAGCAGAATAGTGGATCGTCAATTCCTGAGATGATCAAGCAGCATTACGGACACCATGATGATGAGTGGCACGATGATGGTTGGAACTGGAACGACGGATACGATGAATGGAGTTCCTGGTACGGCTATGAGGACGATTAGGACTACAAATGGACAGATGATGATGAGCAGCAATCAGGAGATTGGTCTCAATACCTCCCCGCAGCAGATGACGGCACAGCTCAACATGATGAACATTACGGTAAAGGACGTGGAAAAGGCAATCGTTTCCCCACGAGCGGGAAAGGTGAAGGATGTACAAGATGTGGGTCAAAGTTTCATCGCACATCGGATTGCCCGCTCAACGGATCAGGAACCTCCAGCTCTAAAGACAAGGGCAAAAGCAAGGGCAAGAGTTCCTCTTTCCCTTCCTCCTCTTCGAGCAAAGGTAAAAGCAAAGGACGTGGCAAAAGTCGGAAAGGTAAGAGTCGAAAGGGCAAGTCCCGATCAAAAGGTGGTTTCTACGGTGATGACGGCGAATGGTATGACGATTCTTCGGAGTTTGGCTATGGCAACAGCTACGATGAAGGTTTAGCCTACTTCACTCAGACGGGCAACTACCACCAGTATTTCTCCTGGGCCGCTCCGAAGCCTGGAATCTTTACAGCATCACCAACATCCGCGCCGATGACACCTCCTGATGCACACTTTCCGACGCCAGGGGAAACGTCTGGAACAACTGGCTCTTTCGAGTTTCTTTCAGACACTCTCCCGAAGACCCCAGCCATTCAGATGGAACTACCTCCTATGACGCCGTTGAAGTTTTCACAAGATGATTATGACGACGATGGTGATCCTCACCGTTTCCGGCCACCACCTGAAGCAGATGATGATGATGACAAAGAAGACCCTCAACGCTTCAGACCTCCGCCGGAGGTCGAGGAGACCATCAACAACAATACTCCCATGGACACTGGCATTGGCTATGGGCAGATCAAGCGCGGCATCTTCATGACAACGGACAGCCCCGCTCAAGACTTCAGCACGATGCATACTGTTTGTGGCAAGGAGGTAGCAGGTCTTATCGTGGATCCAGGAGCCGCAGCTGGCATCATGGGCACGGACACGATGAAGGACTTTGTCAAGCAACACTTGAAGAGCGCAGGCCTTCAGTACGAGCTCGAGCCCAGCACCAGCACCTTCTCAGGCATCGACGGCCAGTCAGACCCTGGACTAGCAGTCGCGACGATGCCGATCGGCGTTCCTGGATGCAGTGATACTACGTTCAAGGCAGACCTGATGGGCGGCACTGGCTCCAAGTGTCCTGGGTTGCTTCCCAACTCATCCTTGTTGCAGTATTCGGCCGCCCTCTTCTGCGATATTCTTGACAATCATGATGGAGTTCTGGTCTTGAACGTTTCTGTCCCGAATGGCAAGAAGAAGGCATATTTTATTTGCGTCTTTCTCACGGACAGTGGTCACTACCTCTTACCCATCGGGAAGTTCGGTCAAGCCAATGTTGAAGAAGATATTCTAAAGGATGCAGTTCGGAACTATTGTCGCAACATCTTCGGTCATCGGATGACCGAAGATAAGGCATCCATTCAGCTCCATGGTCAGGCCTCGAGAACGGGAAGCAGTACTACGCCAACTCGCAGTTCCTCAGCACCCCCTAAGACAACAGAGATCAGCGTGCAATGGACACCGACATGCGATTGGCCATCATACAGCAAAATCACGAAGCACCATGACCTGGACTACTTCAAGGCTTGGAACATGACCGAAGGTTTTGTTTATGAAGGTGATCACTGGCCTCGACATATGGAAGAGCACTCAAAGCGACTAGCTCATGAATATCGTGCAATGCCAGAAGAATTCTATACTTTCACAGGCTGTGTGGTTATCACGCCGGACAACGTTCGTCAGTGGACGACTGTCATGAAACGCCATCTTCACGATGCCCCTCTCTGCCTGCAAGAAGGCATGAGCGGGTCTGGCCGCCTTTCGGCAGCCGGAGCAGCTGTGGGTCTCAAGATCGCCTTCCCTGTGGACTACAGGTACGGATGGGGCTTGAAGCAGCCTGAGCATCGACGCCTACTGGATCAGTGCAAACACGAACTGGGTATCCGTGTTCATTTTTGGTCCCCACGATGCGCACCCTGGTCTGTTCAGTCAAATCGATCACCTCCAGATAAACGCGACAAAGCCCGACAAGCAGAAGGATCGACTTTGGACTGGGTAGCTCAGCATATGAACGACGACCAGGAGCGGGATGAAGCATCTATCGCCGAGAACCCTCGGTCCTCCTCTATATTCAGTAAGAGCCCGCTCAAGAAGGTTACCGAGGCACCATCGTTCACCCCGGGTGGCAACAAAAGGTACCACACTGATCAGTGTCAGTTTGGCGCGACTGATGAGACGGGCCGTCCTACACAGAAGGCAACGGCTCTCTTGGCGACTGGCATTCAACTCCGACACTCAGTACGACAGCGCAAAGGCGAGAACAAGTGCAAGGACCACGGCATCCTGCAGGGCAGAGTTGGATCTATTCACCGCACAGCACTCTCAGCAGTATATCCTTGGCTGTTCTGTTTGGCCCTACTCATGGACGTTGCTACACATCTCGGCAACGACACGGCGCAGCATAACATCGGCTCGAACGTACAGCACCTCGGCAGAAGCCAGTCTCACTTCGTTGGCTGGACGTGCGAACGGTGTAAGCACGGAGCTAAGAAGATCGGTCCCGATGGCCAACAGGTGGACACACTGCCGCATACAAAGGCCAAAGGCTGTCGCTTCGATCCTCTCCGAGCTGGTGGATCATCGACTGTCCCACCAGGAGGAGTTCCAGCACCAGAAGCAGCAGCACCAGCAGCAGCAGGACCAGCAGCAGCAGCACACCCAGCACCACCGGCAGGCCCAGTACTTGCTGAGCCGCCAGCTCCAGCGCCTGAACCAGACGGTGCAGGTGACGATCAACCAATATTACCAGACGATGCAGATGATGATGCAGACACTGGGGATCCTCCTCCCGTACCTCCTCCTGTACCTCAAGGATCACGACCTCCTAGGAAAGCCTTAAAACGGAAAACAGATCCAAGGACACTGGAACCCTACGAAGACCCGAAGGTAGTTGAGCTGCCGGACTACATCGAACCGAGTTTCGACTTTGCCAAGATTCGTGGCAAGCTGAACGACCCTTCGATCAGCACCACCGAGAAGCAGAAGATCATTCTTGGCCTCCATATCAAGTTCTGGCATGCTCCACGTGATGATATGATTCGGTTTCTTCGGCGAGGAGGTTTCGGCACGGTGGTTCTTACCCTGGTATTTCAGGTTGTACCTAAGATGTGCAAAGATTGTATGGACTGGCGCCGACATCCAACACGACCTCAACATGGAGTTACGATGAGCCCTCACTTCAACTTCCGCGTGCAGACAGACCTTTGGTTTATCTGGGATATGACGTTTGTAGTCTTTGTTGATGAATTCATCAGCTACGCCCTCACGACAAGGCTCGATCACAAGACGGCAGATTGTTGGATGAACACCGCTTTCCACCTCTGGATAAAATATTTCGGACCTATGTGGTGGCTTGTTTCAGATCAAGAAGGAGCGGTCATCTCAGATCTGGTCTCCAAGGCGTGCGAGCATTTCTCGATCAACAGAGACCTTGGCGGAAGTCAGGGACATACTGCAGCGCCTAAGTGTGAGAGGCGAATCCAGATATTACGTATTGGCAGTATGAAGTTGTGGGCCACAGCACAAAAGCAAGGATGGAATGTTAGCAAAGAGCGTTGCGTCGAGGAATGTTGCATGACCACCAACCTGTCTCTTTCTTATGGCGGATCTACTCCCGCAGCGGCACTTACTGGAGTTCAACCACGAGAGCTCTATGATCATGAGAATCCAGGTCTCGTTGCGCAGCTAGGTATCCTCGAGAGCGTGCCTGATGCAGTAGAGACCTCCATCAGACTCAGGATGGCCGCTAAAGATGCTATCAGTGCCGCGATCGTGGAAGACAGGATTGCGAAGGCTCACAACACGCGAGTTCAGCAACATACCGCAGCGGACGCAGCCAAGTTGGTGGACGGCTCCAAGGTAGACTTGTGGAGAGAGCCTGACACCAAAGATGACCCTGGATGGAGAGGACCAGCAGATCTCATCAAGAACTACATGCCCGAGAACAAGGCGATTGTTTCATGGCGTGGATATCCTATGCTGGTACCACTACGACATGTACGACCTCATGTTGGTTTCACTTGGCTGCTTACACAGGGATATTCACACACGGAGTACACGACGGACCAAGACAAGTCACGACTGGTCTTTGAGCTTATGAGTTTGGTCGAACAGCTGATACCAAACACCCCGCTTATCTTTGGCAAGTTCTTCAATGAGGCAGAAGGACACTATACCATTGTACCTCCAGACCTCTATGAGAACGAGCCGCAGATCTACAAGGTCGCCAGGCAGGTGGCCAGCACTACGTTTCTCGAATCGGACCTTGGTGGCATTCAGGTGGGCACTCAGTGCAAGCGTACGACGGCAGTGCCTGCAGCGAGACGATGCATCCTGGTTTTGTGGAATCGGAGTGTCCGATCCAACTATGTGGTAAAGCAGTTTGCGACGGTCAATGCCATCACCTCGGCATCTCATGGTCCATGGTCAGAATCATCATATGTGTTGTTCTATTTCTTCAAAGTTCAGGACGAGCAGAATGACTCTTACGAACGCACCCCCGACCTGGACGACGTCGTGGACTCAAAGAGCAAGATGATGTGGCAGCCCTCACCGTGGCCTTGGTCAGATGGGACGCCATCTACGATACCGCCTGCGCCTGACTATCAGACGCCGCCAGACCAGCCGAGGAGGCCGCCATCACCACCATGGACAAAACTAGCAGCACCTTCACAACCTTCGAAGGTCAGCATGCAGCCGCCAGAGGTCAGCATGACGAATGACAGCCCAATGACGCAGATATCAGAAGTTGCAGCAGGACACCCGCCGGCACCTCCGGCACCTCCTGCACCACCAGCAGTACCAGTGGTTGTTCCTCCAGCACCGGCGACTTGGAAGGCCTCGCCTTCGCACTCAAGTCAGATTCCAGCAGCGCCTATTTTTCCATTTCCACTGGCACCTCCTCCAGGACTACAGCTTCCAGACACACCGACGGTGCCAGTACCTATGACACCACTTGCTGGGACACCGAGAAAATTAGCAATCTCCGAGACCCCGATAGCATCACCAATGGCACAGGAGCAGGTAGACGCAGAGTCGAGTTCAGTATCATCTGAAGAAGGTCAAGATAGGTCTCGTACTCGCGTTCGTATTCAACTACCGGACGATGATGGGCGACCTGTAAGGCCGAAGGACATTCCAGTACCCCGAGTCGCCACTCCAATGGTTGCTCCTGCTCCGCCTACGGCACCATCCTCACCACCACGAGCTACAACAGGTCAGAAGAGATCGGATACATCTACGTTACTATCACCTCCAGGCGAGAAGCAGCCGAGAACATCTTCGACATCATTTCAGCCGGTATTACCAATATCCGAGCCTACTGCATCTACACCGGCAACTACCAGTTCGCCTGCAATATCACGGCCACGCGCCACACCGAGTCGCCACGACCCCTGTCATAATGCAAGTAATGATGAGGAGGTCTCAGGCGAGCGTGTGCCAATTGCCAAGGGGCCAGAGGGCTCCAAGTTGGCGAACTCAGGTGGCTCATCTCTGGATGATCCGAAGGCTGCCTCCCGCGGAGACTCTCCAACGGTTCCAGATGACTCACACACAGCTCAGTCATCAATACAGCAAGTCTCACCTCTACCTGATGCAGGAGCTGGAGATCTGGATCGTACCATTGAATATCCAGAAGCTGGAGACCAGAACCAGGCGAGTGAACACCCTGCCACTGAAGATCCAGACAAGACCATCGAGTATCCTGAAGGCTCTCTGGACGACACCATCGACCACAAGGATCTTCAAGTTTCCAGATATGTGACACCATTCCCGATCTGGTGGGCTTCTCCAGCAGAGTACTCATTTGACGAAGTTCATGATGACTATGCAGCAGACTACATGAACCATGCAATTCACGACGCAGAGCTTCTATTGCATCAAGCCCGAGTCGAGCAAGCTGGCACCTTACCTTGGCACGAGAATCAGGCTCTACTAGTTGTCCCAGGCCCCTTTCGTACCTCACGCTGTTTCTATTGCGATTTCAAAGACGACGAATGCTTCAGCGTATCCAGCAGCGAGATCCTCACTCCAGAGGAGATCATCGCACATTGGCCAGCGGTCGAAGCAGCAGACAGGAAGGAAGTCACTAGCTTTGTATCTCACGGCATCTTTAAGCTCGCACCAGCATCAGACTCCGACAACACCATTGATGGCACATGGGTTCGGAAATGGGCAGACCGTTCAAAAGGACTGGTGAAAAGCAGATGCTGTGGACGAGGCTTTCTCGATCGACAGAAGAATAGCATTGACAGACACAGCTCGACAGCGTCGCGACTTTCTCACCGCTTGGCAGTATCTCTTGCAGCTCAGTACGACCTCGTGATTGAGAGTCTAGATATCAGCACGGCCTTCTTACAGGGCCTCAAGTTTTCTGAAGTTGTACGCCGGGCAGCTGAGTTGGGACACGAAGTTAAGCAGCTTCGGAAGGTCTGGTTCAAGCCACCTCCAAACGTTTGGAGACATCTCCGTAACATCGAGGGCAGTGGCATCTATGTGCAGGACCAGGACATAGTCTACTTCGTGCTCGAACTATTGAAGGCCATGTACGGACTTGTGGATGGTCCTCTCTTATGGCAGCTGGCACTGGCGAACTTCATGGTCAAAGAGCTGAGCTTCATGAGCGACTACCATGATGAGAACTTCTTCTACATCACCCGCGGATGGGAGATAGTGGCTATCTACATCACTCACGTTGACGACATCCTGACGATCGCGTCTCAGAGCTTCTTGGACAGGACCTACATACGATTGTCAGAGCGTTTTGGCACAGTCAAGAGGTGCGTTCTTCCATTGATATATGTCGGAGTTCGCCACTCTATGCCATCACCTGGACATTACTTCCTGGACCAAGAGCACTACTTGATGAAGCTGACTCCAGCGAAGGCAAGCGACACCAAGCGACTCAAGAATGACAGCCTTCCGTTGAATAAGGATGAACACAAGGAGTTCCGTTCATTGTTGTGCAGTCTCTTGTGGGTTTGTTTGACTCGTGTGGATCTATGCCATGGAGTTGTACTTCTGCAGAGCGAGACGGTCAGCCCTCTGATGACACACCTGAAGCAGTGCAATGCCCTGTTGGCCCGCGCTGTCAAGAGCAAGACGATGAATGGACTTCACTTTCACAAGCTACAGTGGCCTCTACGACTGGTATCCATCACGGACGCAGGACACGCATCAAAGAGGTCAGGTTACCCTTTCGAGGGCAAGATCGTTGAACTCATGAGCGAGCCCAAGGTGCAGTATGACAATAAAGAATGGTGGCCTGTGACAGAGGCCCGAGATTTTGGAGGATATGGCCATACTCTGTATTTCACCGCAAGGAAGGCATCACGAGTGAGCCACAGCACCTCCCATGCTGAGACGAGCGCATGTGTTGGTGGACTCCAGGTGGCACAACTTATCTCATCAAGAATGACGGAGTTGTTTTCTATGCAGATCACTGGTTCCCCGGCAAGACCTCGACAACTTCTCATGTTGGAACAAGATAATGTGTTACTAATCCCCTGTGATGCAGTGACAGATTGCATGGACCTCTTCGAGTTGATCACGGGAGCCAGAGGACTGACAACAGATAAAACTCAGAGGATATCAGTGATGTCCCTCAGAGAGGATCGTTTGACAGGAAGGTTTCGTAGAGTGACTCATGTACCGAGATCAAGTATGTTGGCCGACGGACTGACGAAGCTTGGAGTTTTCCCGCAGTTACTAATGAAGTGTACGACAGGATTGTGGAAATTGCAAGTACAGGATAACAAGTTCATCAGGATCAAGCCCAGCGTGATCAAGCCGGACTACAGCGAGCAGGATTTATTGGACAGTGATGATCTACGGCATGACAAGTACCTGAAGATCGACGACGACATCTACGAGAAGATGATGATGATGTGTGAGGCCGGGATCGCTCCACGCTCCGCTTTCTGATTCTAAGTAGTCAAGAGAACGGGTAGCAGAGTAAAGATATGGGTGTACAGACCTCGTTAGACTACTGTTAGTTGTGTTTCACGTAGTAAGCTTAGAGCAAGCATGGATAGATGAACAGTGAACGTATGTCACGTACTGGCTCAAGTCTGAGAAACCAACTCTCCCCCCTCCCCCTCCCCCTCCCCCCCCCCCCCCCTCCCCCTCCCCCCCCCCCCCTCCTCCTCCTCCTCTCCTCCTCCTCCTCCTCCTCCTCCTCCGCTGGGTCGCCTCCGGTGGGCTCCCGCAGTCTGCCGGGCGGAATGGGAAGGTCGGAGGAGGGAGGCGCGCGGCGCGCGGGAGAGCGCTGCCCACGGCAGCGCCCGGCCGAGAGCCAGGGCCAGGAGCTCCAAGGGACGCCCGGTGGAAGAAACGTCCATGCTGCGGAGGAGGAGGGGGAGGAGGAGGAGATGGGAAGGAGAGGAGGGTTCAGGGACGAGGGTGCGGATGATGATGATGTGGCGGAGGAGGATGACGTGGCGAAGGAGGAGGAGGAGGAGGAGGAGGAGGAGGAGGAGGAGGATGAGGAGGAGGAGGAGGAGGAGGAGAGCAGGAGGAGGAGGAGAGCAGAAGGTAACTAGCATTGGGAAGGAGAAGGAGCAGGATTAGGTAGCAACGACAAGGAGGATGATGATGAGGGGGAGGATGATAATGATGATGATGCTGGTGATGATGATGCTGATGATGATGCTAATGAGGGTGAGGATGAGGATGAGGAATCTGATGATGCTGATGATGATGCTGATGATGATGCTCATGCTCATGCCGATGAAGATGACGATGATGCTGATGATGATGCTGATGCTGATGTTGATACTGCTGATGATGATGCTATTGCTGCTGCTGCTGCTGACGATGCGTCTGCTGCTGATGATGATGATGCTGATGCGGATGCTGATGATGGTGGTGATGATCATGATGTTGCTGCTGCTGCTGCTGCTGCTGATGATGATGATGATGATGATGGTGATGCTGCTGCTGCTGGTAATCATGATGACGATGGTGGTGGTGGTGGTGATGCTGATGACCATGATGATGCTGCTGCTGATGATGATGGTGATGAGGAGGAGCGGTGCGCGGAGGGCGCAGCCCGTTTGGGGTGGGTCAAGCGGCTTCGTCGTCGTCGTCGTCGTCGTCGTAGTCGTCGTCGGTGCGTCATCGTCGGTGCGTCGTCGTCGTCGTCGTCGTCGTCGTCGTAGTCGTCGTCGGTGCGTCGTCGTCGTCGTCGTCGTCGTCGTCGTCGTCGTCGTCGGTTCGTCGTCGTTGGCTCCTGTTGCCGTTGCCGTTTGGCCGAAGACTTGGCAGCCCCACGCGCGGTAAGCCCAGAGTCTCCTCTCCACCGTCGCCCTTGGGACCTCACCTTCTCCTCCTTTCCCTCGCCTCTCCCGGAAGACTCCTTAGTCTTGCAAGATTTTCGAATGCGTCCCGCCTCGCCGTCCCTTCGGGCACACGTTCTGGCTTGCTCTCGGGCCCGGTTCCGGGCTTGGTCGGCGTCTCTGCCACTGTGCTTGAGGGAGTTGGAGCTATAGTCGGGGACGGCAAAGAGGGGGGTGATGACTATGGAGGTGGACATCATGGCGGGGGCCATGATAACTATCTTCGCAGAACTCATAGCGCCCCTTCTTATTTCAGGACGTCCCTGGCCCGCCCTTGGGCCGCGCACATGCCGCCGGCCATGATTTGCGCCTCTCTCCCCCCCACCCCGTGGACGCTTGCCTCCGCCCTCCGCCCTCCGCCCTCCGCCCTCCGCCCTCCGCCCTCCGCCCTCCGCCCTCCTCCCTCCGCCCTCCTCCCTCCGCCCTCCTCCCTCCTTACGTTCGCCGCCCCTGATGCAAAGCCCAGCCCACGTCCGCCCAAGCTCCGGGAGGCCTCCAGCGCTTCGTCGAGCCAGGTGCACACGGGCGCGCCCCCGCGGGAGGGCCCCGTGTCCCACCCCTGGCCGAGCGCCCGCGGGCGCGCTCCGCCCCCGGAGGCCTCCGGCGTTCTCTGGGGGTCTCCAGGGGCCTCGGGAGGCTCCCGAAGGTCCCCGAGAGGGCAAGAGGACGGTCACACCATTGCTGGCTCTCGATCTCCCCCCCTCCTCCTCGTGCGGTCGCTTCTTCTCCTCGAGCGTCCTCGGTCCTCCCTCCTCGATCCTCCCTCCAACCCCCGTCCCCCCCCCGCTCCATGGGGGGCGGCGGCCGCGGCGCCGCCGGCGGGGGCGGCAAGGGCAGGGGCAGCGGCAAGGGCAAGGGCAAGGGCAAGGGCAAGGGCAAGGGCAAGGACAGGGATAGGGGCAGAGCCAGCTCGGCCCGCGGCCCCGCGGGGGACGAGGTGGCCGAAGGCGCAGGAGGCGGCAAGAGCTCCGCCTCGGCCCTCAGCGGCGCCGCGGCGAAGGCCTCCAGGAAGCAGGTCGAGGCGCTGCGGGCGTTCTCCACGCAGCAGTGGTGGGAGATCGGCCAGGACCTGAAGGCGCCCAGGCGCACGAAGCCCGCCGAGTTCCAGCAGGCCTGCGTCAGGACGCACGAGGAGATGAGGAGACTGTACGAGTCCGCGATGATGCAGGACTCCGAGCAGCGGTGGCTTCGGAAGGTCTGTGGCGAGGGCACTGCGAGCGACAGGTCGGCCTCGCTGGTGATGCTCATTCAGGTTTGCCCCGTCTTCTCCACAGGGTACATCAAGAGCCTGCTCACCCTGGCAGGGAAGCTGGGGCGCAGCGACTCGATGACGGCCTTGGACGCGATGAAGGAGCTCTTCATCACGACTCTGCTCCCCGATAGGAAGCTGAGGACGCTGGCCCAGATGGAGCCGATCTCCCCCAAAGGTCTCACAGAGGAGCAGTTCGCGGAGCGTTGCGCTGTGAATTTCTTCGAGGACTATTTGAAGACTGCCTTTGCAGCGTTTATCCATATCCTCAGCGAGGCAGCTCACACCACGGTTACCTTTATGAAGACCAAGGCCATGCGGACCGCCTTCGAGCTGCTGTCCTCTAAGCCAGAGCAGGAACGAGCTTTACTAAACTTGCTTGTCAACAAGTTCGGTGACCTGTCGCCCAAGGTTTCGTCGAACGTTGGCTTCCACCTCAAGAAGCTGTTGGAGGCGCATCCCGGGATGAAGGGCATCGTTGCCAAGGAGGTGGAAACTTTCCTGGCCAGGCCGAACATATCCCGCAAGTCGCAGTACTGCGCCGTGCTCTTCCTCTCCGAGATGACTCTCAATCGGAAGGAGGCCGATCTGGCCGCGCAGCTGGTCAAGCTGTTTGTCGGGCGATTGGAGGAGGCGCTGAGGCCACCTAAGCTGTCCCGCAAAGAGGCGATTCGGAGGAGGCGGGTGCAGTGGCGTTCGTCGAAGCGGACTGGGCGCTTGAGCGAGGATGACAATCGCTTGATCCGGACCCTCGTGAGCGGAATCCAGCGGGCCCTGCCATACCTGGACAACGCCATGGTCACCACCAAGGCGATGCAGGAGGACACCGTGAACGCGCTGTTCAAGGTGTGCCACACGGTGTCCGCCTTCTCCACCCGCATAGCCATCATGAGCCTACTGTTCCAGTGCCTCTTCAAGCAGGGGGCCGCCCCGGACAGGTTCTACCGCCTGCTCTACGAGCAGATTGCGCACTTCGACCTCTTCGCGTGCACGCACAGGCTCCAGGCCTCCCTGCTCCTGCGCAAGTGCGCCCCGGCCGACCCCTCGGCGGCGCGCGGGCTGGCGCTGGCGCGCCGCCTGCTGCAGATCGGCGCCAACTCGGAGCCCCCCGTGGCCGCCGCGGCGCTCTCGGTCCTCCGCGAGCTGCTGGCCGCGCACCGCTCGGAGATGCGGCCGCTGCTGGGGAGCGTGGAGTCGTCGCTGCAGCCGCGGCTGGACCACGACGACGACGGCCAGGATCTGGGCCGCTCAAGCGGGGCTGGAGCGCACGGGGTGCACTGGAGGATCGCGCTGCGTCGCCGATGCATCGGCGGGGCAATGCGATCCGAAGCCCAGCTCTCTCCGCGCCGACATCGCTGGCGCATCGCCGATGAAGGGCCGATGCAGTGCGATCCTCCGCCCCCATCTGCTCTGGTCTCACAGGAGCACTTCCGGGACGACGACGGCGAGGCGGACGCGGCCGGGGCCCGCGAAGGGGGCGAGCGGCCGCGGTACGAGCCGCTGGCGCGCGAGCCGCGCTTCGCGAGAGCTGGGCACACCCCGCTGTGGGAGCTGTACGCGCTCGCCGCGCACGTGCACCCGTCGGTGGCGTTCGGCGCGACGAAGCTTCTCCACTGCGAGCCGTACCGCGACGCCGGGGACAACCCGTTCGAGGTCCTCTCGTGCGGGCAGCTGCTGGAGACCTTTGTCCTCGCTTCCCGGGCGCACCGGGACGGGAAGGACAAGGGCCGGGACAAGAGGTCCAAGGTGGCGCGCGTCGCGTTCACGAGCGAGCACTTCTCCCGCAAGAAGCACGTGCCCGCGCACGAGAAGTTCTTCCAGCTGTACTTCTGCGACGCCACGGTGCGGGCCGCCCAGAGGAGAAAGGCCCAGAGCAAGAGGCAGCAGGAGGAGGACGTCGACGAGGAGGGAGCGGACGCCGCGGCGGACGACGGCGACGAGGAGGAGGAGGAGGACAAGTTCTTCGACGAGTACATCCAGGGCCAGATGCCCAAGGATGGGGACGAGGACGAGGACGTGGACATCGACGACGACTCCGACGACGACGGCAGCGCAGGCGGGGCCTCCGACGCCCCCGAGGGGGCGGAGTCGGACGAGGCCGGGGCCCAGCCGAGCGGCGAGGAGGACGAGGACTCGGAGCCAGACGACGCCTTCGAGCACCGGGGCAAGAAGCGACCGGCGCCCGCCTCCAAGGCGCAGCGCATCAAGGCGCTGAAGAAGAAGCACTCCGGCTCCACCTTCGCCTCCATCGAGGACTTCGAGCAGCTGCTGGCGGAGGACTTCCCGTGACCGGGAGGGGGGGGCGCGGGGCGCGGAGGGGGCGCGGGGCGCGGGGGGGCGGCCCAGATCGGTGGGCGGCCAGGCTCGCAGCTGCCCCGCGGCGCAGAGCAGGCACAAAAAGCACAAGGCTTAAGTTGTTCCCATCGTACTTGAGGACCACATCCCAGAAATAGTTTCGAGCACCCGGAGAAAAGCGTCGAAAAAGTGCCGCAGCAGTGTCGAGCGAGTGTCTCCCAGGGCCCGGCACGTGAAAAGCCTGGAGTTTCGGTGATCTTTATGGTGCTCGAAGTCAGTTATTTCTGGTGATCAAGGCTAAATCGGGGGTGGCAAAGAGGGGGGTGATGACTAGGGGGGGTGGATTTCATGGCGTGGGCCATGATATTTCCCCAGATTTCATGGCGCCTCTTCTCATTTCATTACGTCCCTGGCCCCCCCGCTGGGCCTTCCACATGCCGCCGGTCATGATTTGCACCCCCCCTCTTGGACACCCCCTTGTTGGCCGCTCCCGACTAAAGTAGGTTGGATCATCACAACACAAGGTAGGGACGCGCCCCGCCCACCCAAGACGCGGGGCAGGGCTCGAGGAGGCGAGGTCTGCCCTGCGTGCCCCAGGCGCGCGCCGCCCCTGGTGGGCTCCCCGGGAGGCGCAGGGGGGCGGCGATGGGCCTGCGCGTCGCAGCGCCGCGAGTGACGGGCCTGTTTCCCACCACCACCACCACCAGAAGCTCGAGGGGGGAAGGAGGTGGAGATCGAGGACGAGGCGGAGGTGGAGGAGGATGATGCTGATGATGATGAGGAGGAGGAGGAGGAGGAGGAGGAGGAGGACCCCCTCCCCTCCTGCTTATGGTGGTGGTGGTGGAGAACAGGCCCACCAACGAGGCCTCCCCGCGGCCTCCTCTTGTCCGCTCCGTGCGGGGCTTGGCCGTCCGCGCCCGCATGGGGCTCCGGACCTGCGTCGCGGAGGCGGCGCCCGCCCACTTGCGCCGCGCCGGCAGCCTCCCAAGGTGTCTGAGCAAGCAGGGTCGCCCACGCTCCTCGCTCGTAGCATCCGTGGGCCAATACCAGCCCCGTCGGGTAGGTCAACCTTTTCCCCACCAGCCGACCTACCGCCCCAGGTGGGGATGGGTGCCGTTTCCGTCGGGCTCCGTGGCCTGTGCCTGTATCTCCACCAAGGGACAGTAGGCTGGTGTCGTCAGGGAACTCTTGCCCACTGGGGATGGGGATAGGGCTAGAGATGCTGACGTCCACCGCCTCTTTTTGCCAGACGTTGACAAAATTAGCCCCTGGCCCAATTGGGGCCCCAGCAGGAGCTTCAGGCCACGCCCTCGTGCCTCGATCTGTGGCCTCCCTGGCAGCGCTTGGAACCCCCGGGGCGGGGGATCAATTCTGGCAGCACCCGATCTTGCTCCGCCTGCAGCCCCCTGCCGCTGCTGCTCCTCCTCTCCCCCTGCTTCTCGCAACACCCGCCCTCCGCCCTGCCCAGGCATGTCATCTCTGGAGGTTTACCCGGCGATGGGCATGCACAAGGCGGGTGCCCACGGGCCAGACCACTCTTTTGGCCCGACTTCCCGCCATGTTCCATGCCACCATTCTCCTCATCCCCGCGAGCTCCTCCCTCTCTCTCTGTCCTCCTCTCTCCGTCCTCTTCGTTTTTTTTCCTTCCCCCTGTCCTTCCCCGACGCGTGATGTTTGCCATACACAGCGCGTGCTTCGATGATACTTGCTGGACTGCGTGCTAATTGCATGTACGCGCATGTGCGCACGAACTCATGTGTATGGATCTAGCTACGTAGTGTCACGACGCAGGCGAAGCCTTGAGGCTCAGCTCTGCGGCACAATGCACCACGGGCCGTGCCGTGTATGTGCTCAATTGTGTAATACATTAGCTCGCATGCTAGGGCTACGGCTCAAAGTTGGGCGCTTCGCGCCGGTTGCCACAGTCAAGTCCTGCGTTTTGATGCCTTCGGCTCTGCCGCCACCGACCGTGGGATTCTCTCACTTGGCCTTATGTTCCTTTCATCAGCCCATCCTCCTCCTCCTCCTCCTCCTCCTCCTGCCGGTCAGCAGAACATCCCAGGGGTACCCGCAGGAAGCCATGTGACTAGTCTTACCATAGGCTCTTTCCGTGCTGGCCTCGTGGTGTGCACGTTCGCCACCAGACGCTCGGGCCCCACAACTTGCCGCCGGTGTGCACCAGGGCTTGCCGCACACGCTTGTCGGTGTGGCACTCGTGTGCAGCTCATTTCATTTGCTTGTTTCTTTTCATGTTCACAGGACGCATGCTGTTATGCTGCGCCGTAGCGCCTATCCACCACTGTACTTGGGAAGCTGTGCAGCCACGCTCTAGCGTTGTACGGCCGCGCGCACAGCGCGTGCCTTTGGGGGGCCTTCTCGGGTCGTTCTGAACCTCGCGTGGGCGCCGTCTCGGGCCTCGGGAAGTCGATCGGCGGCAGGCGGCGTCCGGGACGCAGTCTTACGCCCTCTCCGGTGGTAGACAAGACATTGGCGCGAAAGGTCCTCCTATGTGTTCGGGGCCCCAGGGGCCTGGTGGAGAACGGCGGCTCCTCCTCCCACCTCTGCTCCTCTTCGGCCTCCCTCCCTCCCTCCTGCTGCAGGCTGCTCTCCCCCTCAATGGCCCCCCCTAGGACCAGTTTCTCGATATGCCGAAACACTCAACTCCAGGCAGCGCGGAAAAGTAGTAATGGTAAGCTTTTGGTAGTTTTCGGCTTGTGGAGGCCATTTCCCCACCCCAGGGCAGTGAAAAGCCAACCCGGGGAAAGTAGTGTAGACCGTTAAGCGCTGACCCTCGGGGTCCACGTTGTGAGACAATCACGATGTCGGAAATCTTGGTCCCTCCTTCTCTCTTGCCCCACTCTCTTGCCCCTCCCTCGTCTTCCCCTACCCCTCGCTCCTGCTCCTCCTCCTCGTCCTTCTCCTCCTCGCCCTCCTCTTCCTCGGCCCCAGGGAAGGGGACGAGATCGACGTTGGAGGAAAGACGGGGAGCCTCCCCCTGGAGAGTGGGGTCAGGGGCGCCCGAGGCGGCCCCGGGCCCTCCCAGCTCCCTGCCCTCCTCCGCCGGCCGCTTCCCCTCGCTGGCCCCCCCCCCCCCCTCGCGGAGAGGCCATGCCGAGGAGCCTGAGGCTCCCGAGGATCGAGTCCGAGCCCGCCCTGCGGGGCCCAGGACTGCCGTGGGGGGCGGGGGGGGGGGGAGGCAGCGGGAGCTGGGAGCCCTGGGAGGCCAGAGGCGGAAGTCAGGAGGAGGGGGTGGTATTGTTCGAGACGTGAGCGGCTGGAGGAAGGACCGGCGCGGAGCCCAACCCGCCTTTCAGGGAGGCTCCCGACGGCAGGCCCTCGCTTCATCGTGGTCGTCGTCATCGTCGCTGTCGTTGTCATTGTACTGAGGTCTCTGGAGGTCTCTGCAGGCCGCAGGAGGTCCCCTTGAGCCCCAAACATGCCACAGACGTCCAACAGCTCATCCTCGCCGTCCTCTTGTGCCTCCTCCTCAATCCTGCTTCTCGGTGTTAGCCCCTGTGCGTCCGATATCGATGTACATTGCTGGAAGGGTTGCCTTCTGGCCCGAGGGGGCTCCTTCTCTGGAAGGGCCCTCGTCCTCCTCCTCCTCCTCCTCCTCTTCCTCCATCCTCCTCCCTTCTTTCTTTCCTTCCTTCCTGCCTTCCGTCCGTCCTTCCGTCCTTCCTTCCTTCCTTCCTTCTTTCCTTCCTTCCTTCCTTCCTTCCTTCCTTCCTTCCTTCCTTCCTTCCTTCCACTCCTCCTCCTCCTCCTCCTCCTTCTTATCTCCTCGTCGTGCGTCTCTCCCACCAGGGCTTTCTGTACTCCTCGGGGCCTCCGGAGGCTTCGGGGGGCACTTCTGGCCGACTCCCTTCCGGCGCGTGGACGGCAAGCCCCAGACGGCCAGGCCCCCTCCTGCGGGCCAGGTGGTGTTCCACCCCTTTCAGGGGCATGCTGTTCTTGAGCGACCTGAGCACCGCCTGCACCCCGCGCCCTCCGGCCGCCTGAGGCCCCGCCCGCCCGCGCCCTGTCTCCCCAATTAGTGCTTTGCGCGGCCCGCCTAGCTCTTAACCGGAAGAGGCTCGCTCTCGACCCGCAGACCAGAAGAATTGTGCTTGAGCGACCTGCCTCTTCCATGGTGGCTTGTGCTGCGTGGGCCAGGTGGTGGGCTCCACGGGGCCCCCGGCCCCACGGGCTGGCGTCCCGTGAGGATGGGCAGTCTGACGGCGCTGGAGTTGATCCTCCTCGGCCTCCTGGGCCTCCTCCACCTCCTCCTCCTCCTCCTCCTCCTCCTCCTCCTCCTCCTCCACGGAACCCTCCAGAGGCCCTCCGAGGCCTTCGGGGGCCTGCGAAGGCCCTCACCGGCACCGTGGGTGGAGGTCCCTGTGGGGCACCATCAGTGGCAGCGGGATGCCGAAAGGGTCACGGGGAGACGCTACGGCGACAGCCCCATTGGGGCTGTAGGCGGAGCTCGTGGGGTGCGATCCACGTGAGGGGTGCGCCGACGTGGTAATGGGGACGTGCAGTGACGCCCCCACTGGGGCCGTAGGTGGAGCTCCTTCTGGGGGAGGATCCGCGTGAGAGGTGCGCGGGAATAGTAGTCGACACGCTTTAGCGTCACCTCCACTGGGGCCGTATGCGGGGCTCCCTGTCAGGCAGGATCCGTGGTAGGGGTGCGCTAAAATGGGCGCAAATAAGTTGTAGTGACGCCGCCACTGGGGCCGTGGGTGGAGCCCCCTGCGAGGCACGATCCGCGTGAGGGGTGCGCCGACATGGTCGCGGAAGCACTATAGTGGTTCCCACTGGGGCCGTAGGTGGAGTTCCCCGTGGGGTAAGATTCTTTCAAATGAGGGGCGCGTTGAAGTGAGCGCGGAGACGCTACAGCGACGACCCCGCTGGGGCCGTAGGAAGCTCCCTGCGGTGGACCATCAGCGTGAGGGGTGCACCGAAATAGTCGCGGATGCGCCACAGCGACGCCCCTTCACCGGGGCCATGTGGAGCTCCCTATTAGGCACGATCCGCGATTGAGGTGCGCTGAAATGAGCGCAAATGGGCGCAGAGACGCTGCAGTGACGCCGCCACTGGAGCTCCCTGCGAGGCACGATCCTCGTGTGGGGTGTGCCGACATGGTCGGACAGATGCTATGGCGAGCCCTCCCGCGGAGGGCGTAGGTGGAGCTCCCTGTGGGGCGCGACTCAAGTGAGGGGTGCGCTGAAGTGAGCGCGGAGACGCAACAGCGACGCCCTCACACTGGCTGTGGAGAAACATCAGCGTGAGGGGTGTGCCCAAAGGAGCGCGGCGACATTATAGCGACGCCCCCACTAGGGCCGTACGAAATGCTCCCCAGGGGGCATGATCGATCTGTGAGACAATTGTGAGGGAAAACGTTGGATGAGAGTGAGGATGAGGAGGAGTAGGAGGAGGAGCAGGAGCAGGAGGAGGAGGAGGAGGAGGAGGAGGAGGATCATGATGATGATGCTGATGCTGATGCTGATGCTGATGCTGCTGCTGCTGCTGCTGCTGCTGATGATGATGATGATGATGATGATGATGATGATGATGATGATGATGATACTGATGATTACTGATAATGATGATGATGATGCTGCTGCTGATGATGATGATGATGATGAGGAGGAGGAGGAGGAGGAGGAGGAGGAGGGGAGGAGGAGGAGGGAGGAGGAGGAGGAGGAGGAGGAGGAGGAGGAGGAGGTGAAGGAGTAGAAGGAAGAGGAGGAGAAGGTGGAGGATGAGGAGGAGGAGGAGGAGGAGGAGAGGAGGAGGAGGAGGAGGAGGAGGAGGAGAGGAGGAGGAGGAGAGGAGGAGGGGAGGAGGAGGGGGAGGGGAGGAGGAGGAGGAGGAGAGGAGGAGGGAGGAGGAGGAGGAGGAGGAGGAGGAGGAGGAGGAGGAGGGAGGAGGAGGAGGAGGAGGAGGAGGAGGAGGAGGAGGAGGAGGAGAGGAGGAGGAGGTGGAGGAGGAGGAGGAGGGAGGCGGAGGAGGCGGAGGAGGAGAAGGATGAGGAGGATAAAGGGAGGAGGAGGAGGAGAGGAGGAGGAGGAGGAGGATGAGGAGGAGGAGGAGGAGGAGGATGAACAGGAGTAGAAGGAAGAGGAGGAGAAGGTGGAGGATGAGGAGGAGGAGGAGGAGAGGAGGAGGAGGAGGATGAGGAGGAGGAGGAGGAGGAAGAAGAGGAGGAGGAGGAGGAGGAGGAGGAGGGAGCGAGAAGGAGGTGAAGACGCGCGGCGCTCTGTATTCAAAGCGAAGGCCGAACAGCACACGAGGTTTGGCGAATCGACGACCAGGGATGATAAGCCTGCCCCTGGGGCAAGGGGTCTGGAGCTCTGGGGGAAGCGATCAAGCCATCGAGGTCTTGGTCCGCAGCCATCGTGGCTCAAGCAATTTCGCTGGAACCACCTTTTGCGCAAGAGTGGTATCAAAGTTGACACTGTGTGGCTGCCAGCTGGCCAGCACCCGAAGAGCATGCTCAGCCCGCGCGGGATGCTTGCAGATGGTGAGGCGGCTCTCGCCGAGCAAGGGAAGTGTAAGGCGGTGCCCCCCGAGTCGGGCGGGCTCAGCTCGGCCCCCACGCGATGCCCCACGACAGAGCTGCGCGCCTCCGGCGACCACCAGGATGCCGAAGGGTGCAGGGAGACTTGGGGCGCCACGGCCTCCCCGAAGGACGGCGACGTGCTGGCGCCCCTCGAGGCGGTGCTCTGCGAGGCAGCGCTCCTCGGAGATGGGCACCCCGGGAGCGGGTCTGCGATGCCGGCGCCGCCGGAGGCTCCTGCCCGAGCCGGAGCGCCAGTGGGAGGTGCCATCATCAGGCGTCTCCGCTCCGAGGCCTACTGGGAGCAGAAGGCCGCCGCCGCCCAGCAGACGGTGTGCTCGCCCTGGGAGCTTGGCTTGAGGCAGCGCCGCCCGATCCACAAGGAGGACTGCCTCGGTCTGGCGACGGCCGCGACGGCTCTGGCAGGGGGCGCCGGAGGCGAAGGCGCCGCTGGCAAGCCTGGCAGCTGGGCGGGCGCAGTCTCCAGGATGTTGTACCGTGAGGCGCGCAAGCACGCGGCGCCGCCAGCCCCGCCGCCAGGGTCGCCCTCAGCATCACTCAGGGCCACTCTGAGGTCGCGTGGCTGGTCGTATTACCCAGCCAGGAGCTTCTAGGTGAGAATGTAGAAAACGGGTGCTAGCGGAAGCGAGTCCAGGATTCGCCGACAGATTGGACTGCGTTTCATCAAGGAGCGTCTCTTCAAGGAGAGAGTGTTGTCACGCTTCATCCTCCACTCGGGGAGAATCAGAGCACTCGCGGGTTCCCCTCCAGGGAGTCTCAGACATCCTCCTCTTGCGCCCTGTGGCAGCGATTCTCCTAACTTTTTACATGCCGATATTTGCAGGGTTTTACTTGCAAGTCAACGTTGCGCGCCATTTGAATTAGTGACTGCGTAGGGTATCGGGGAACCAGGCGTCTGCGCCTGTGGAGGTCCCCAAGGAATGTCTGCCAGCCACAGCATCGAGATATTTTCTGGATGCGTGGATGTCTGGTTGGTTCACCAGCCGAAGTGACCAGCCCAGCCCCGGGGATGGGGAGGACGATGACAGCGACGTCCCCCACCTCTTATCCGTCCCGCTCCTCGTCTGCCTCCCTCCTATTCTCGTCTCCGCGTCCCTCCTCTTCCCTCATCCTCATCCTCTTCTGCTGCCCCGGGCACGGGCTGGGTCGCCAGGTGCTTGCGCACGGCGCCGCGAGGGCGGCCGCGCTGGACCAGGACGTGCTGCGCCTGCGCCAGTGCCGCTTCACCGGAGCCTGGCACCGAGAATGCGACCTCGGATCGCGCCCTTCCCTTCGCATGGCCGCGGGCGGGCCGCAATCCGTATACACGCCGGTCGTTGAAAGTAGGTATTTTTGGACTCCCAGATCCCAGTCTACTTCTCGCGCCTTCCTGCTTCAAGAATCGACATGCTTTTGCTGTGTTTTGTTATTCTCTGGGAGGACCTGGACCCAATCTACTATATCCGCCTTCCTACTTCCGGTTTCTGCCTACTTCTTCCGACCGACGTGTACGGAGGTGCGACGCCCGTCGTCCGGCAGAAGCCGATGGAGCTCCGAGGCGCGCCGTCGGCCGAAGCATCACGAGGTGGCCGAGCAGAGCCCTCGGGGGGGAACCTCCCGGGGATCTCAGGCGCCTCTTTTGTTTGCGCCCTGTGGCAGCGATCCTCCTAATTCTTTACACGGGGGTTCACCCCCAGGGGATCTCAGACGCCTCTTTTGTTTGCGCCCTGTGGCAGCGATCCTCCTAACTTTTTGCACGGGGGTTCACCAGCAGGGGATCTCAGACGCCTCTTTTTTTGCGCCCTGTGGCAGCGATCCTCCTAACTTTTTACACGGGGGTTCACCCCCAGGGGATCTCAGACGCCTCTTTTGTTTGCGCCCTGTGGCAGCGATCCTTCTGATTTTTTACACGGGGGTTCACCTCCAGGGGATCTCAGACGTCTTTTTTGTTGCACGATTGCTCTAACTTGTTACTTGTTACATGTCGATATTTGCAGCGTTCGACTTGCAAGTCAACGTGGCCCGCCATCTTCTCTGGTGACTTCGCTTGCGGAGGCTCCAGAGGATGTTTGCCAGCCGCAACATCGATATATTTTCCAAATGCATGGGTTTGGTTAGACGCAGCAGCCCGAAGTGTCCAGCCCAGCCCGGGATGTGGAGGACGATGACAGCGGCGCCCCCGCCCTTATCCGCCCCCCTCCGCGTTTGCCTTCCTCCTCCTCTCTTCTCCGCATCCCTCCTCTTCCTCATCCTCTTCTGCTGCCCCGAGTACGGGCCGGGTCGCCAGCGAGCACCCTTTCGGCAACTTGGCTGCGTATCTGAGGTCTTGGTCCCCAGAGGCCTTGGGAGGCCCCAAAGGGGCCAAGGACCTCCAGAAAGCTCCCTGTTGGTTCCGTTTGTGCGGCAATCGCTTTGGGCACCTCGCTTTTGCATCTGATAGGATTCGTCCCGCGTGCGCGGAATCGAGTTCATTGAATTCGCCTGGCGAAGGACCCAACCATATGCAGTTCTGAGTAACGCAGTTGTGAGTATCGTCTTCGCTGGAGCTCCCTATCGTGTCACGAAATGATTAAGTGGTGTGCCGACATGGGTACGGCGGGCGCATGCGAACGCAGCCATCGGGGGGCCTTCGGTGGAGCTCCCTATGGGGCCACGAAGCGTGTGAGGGGTGTGCCGACATGGGTGCGGCGGGCGCATGCGAACGCAATCTCTGGAACCTTCGGTCGGGCTCCCTATTGGGCCACGAAGCGTGTGAGGGGTGTGCCGACATGGGCGCGGCGGGCGCATTCGAATGCTGGCATTTCGGCCTCCGGTGGAGCTCCCTATTGGGCCACGATCGCGTGAGGGGTGTGCCGAAACCGAAGCGTGCGGATGGCAGAGGCAAGGGCGGGAGGGAGGGAGTTGGGGGGAGGAGGAGGGCAGGAGAGGGGACACGCGGGGCCCTGCCTCTTACAAACGAGGCGGAGCAACACCAAAGGATGGCTGGGCAAAAAGGCGCTCAGAAGCCTCGACCCCTGAACCCTCGAGGACTCGAGCCGGCAGTTCCTGATCGCGCGCGGGACCGGAGCGGTGCCCCCTTCCCTCCGTGTCCCACTCAACGGCGGCTGGGCGCCTGGGCGCGCGCGCGCGAGGAATCCGCCGCGCCTCGGCGGCGCAGAGGGGGTCCTCGATGCGGAGGCGCCTCGGGGCCATGTGGAGAGCGGAGGCGGACGGGAAGGGGGCGAGGATGAGGGCAGCGATGACGAGGGCGCCGGTGGTAGTGGCGACGATGATGGCAGCGAGGAGGAGGAGGCTGAGGAGATGAGGAGGAGTTGGATGTTACAGCACACTCTAATGACGATGGGGATGATGTCGATGACGCTGTTGCTGTTGTTGATGATGGTTATGCTGATGATGCTGATGATGCTGGTGCTGATGCTGACCCTGCTGCTGATGATGACGATGGTGGTGATGATGATGATGCTGATGCTGATGTTGACGATGGCGTTGACCATGACGGTTGCAGCGATGATTACGACGACGATGGTGACGATGTGGTTGGTACGGATTGTCTTGCTGACGACGACGCTGACGATGACGATGACGATGACGACGATGACGATGTCGATGACGATGACGATTACGATGACGATGCCGATGATGATGATGATGATGATGATGATGATGATGATGATGATGATGCTGAGATGATGATGCTGAGGATGATGATGATGATGATGATAATGATGATGATGATGATGACGATGCTGATGATGCTGCTGCTGATGATGATGATGATGAAGCTGACGATGGTGACGCTGCTGCTGCTGATGATGATGCTGATAACGACGACGATGATGCTGATGATGACGAAGATGACGCTGCTGCTGCTTATGATGATGATGCTGATGATAATGCTGACGATTATGATGTAGTTGATGATGGTGATGATCATGGTGGTGTTGGTGATGATGACGACACTGAGGGTGGTGGTGGTTGTTGCGATGCTATGACGGCGATGATGAGATGATGAGATGGTGAGAAGACGAGGACCTGGATGCAGACGACGTTGACGAGGAGGAGCACGAGAGCAGGAGGCCGATGCCGCTAAAACGGTGATCCGAGGCACACAAAGGACCGCAGGCCGGGGCCACCCGCGTGCGCTCCACACCCGAGGCCAGCAAAGAGGTGGGGGGCTGTCCCTGGGACGGCCACGCTCACGTTGTGTTAAGTCGGGCCTGTCCTTCTACAGGAGGAATATCCAAAAATAGTTCAAAAATGGTGAGGGGACGATTTTTTGACCATGTTTGAGCAGTTTTGGACTATTTTTTGCGTATCTTTAACTTTTTCGCCCAAGATCCCCCTGTAGGGGGACAGGCCCGACCTAAACGTTGTGCTGCCGAGGCGCCCGAGGACGACGAAGGGCCGAAAGGTCACTGCCGCGGCTCGCCTCGACAGCCAGCGAGCCTCAGGCCGTGCGCGCCGGGCAGCCCTCCAACAAACAACCAACCAACAAGCAAACAAACAAACAAGCAAGCAAGCAAGCAAACAATCAAACAAACAAACAAACAAGCAAGCGAGCGAGCAAGCAAGCAAGCAAACAAGCAAACAAACAAACAACACAGATCAGCCCCTATTCCTTCTCGCAGCCTGCGGGGAAACCTCGCCCGCATCTGGGAGGCCAGTTGCAGGAAAGGGCCCATTGCCATTCCGATCGATCAGGTTCGGTATCAACTTCGGCCATGACGATCCGATGCGTGTCTGGCATTCCGACCATCCGATGCGGCCCGATGTTTGCATGCCGCTGTAGTGCTAGTGCAAGTTGGCGCGGCCGATCCGATTCGATTCCGACTCCGTGCCGATGCAGCCCGATCCGATGCACGTTCCGATTCGATGTTGACGGACCCTGCGGTAGAGATGCACGAGGCGGCAGCCGAAGCCAGGCCCACACGCGCACGCCCCATGGGGGGGGGCGGCCGTGCCGGCGTGCTCAGGCACGATGCCGTGGTGGCCGCTCCGGAGGCATGCCGAGCCCGCCCACAGGCGCGAAGCCCAAACGGGACGCAGCCGTCTTGGGTCGCATTCGACGGCGGCTCGCCAGGAGCGTGTTTTTTTTATTGCTTGGGGCATGATGGGCATTACAGCCCCCGGCCCCCCCCCTCCCCCCCTATAACGTAAAACGCCCCTCTCCCCCCAGTGCGCTCTGAGCACTGCCGCCGTGCGCACGGCGGGGGGGAGGCGTTACATTACACCCCCCCTCCTGCCCCCCCCCCTTATGATGCCACGTATATCGCCGAAAACAGAGAAACGCGCTCCAGCCGTCTTGGGTCGAATTCGACGGCGGCTCGCCAGGGGCCGCATCCCGAGTCCTCGTGCAGAGATCCGAGGTGGGGATTTATACAGAACCACCGCCTGGAGGGTCGGTTCCGGAGATCTCGACGGTCGGTGGATATGGATATATGTGGGCCCCCTGGGGGCCAAACCATGTCTGTATCCACCGCCCGCTGGGGCACCAGGGCGTCGATTCCCAGGCGGTGGACATGGATAAGTTCCCGCCTCGCAAAATGGGCTGTAGCCGTCTTGGGTCGCATTCGACGGCGGCTCGCCAGGGGCCGCGTTCCGAGCCCTCGTGCAGAGAGGCACGCATCCTCGCGAGCCGCCGTGGAGCCTGGAGCAGATCAGGAGGGAAAAAACACACAGACATAATTAATGGTCGATTCCCCAGAAAATGTGGGAAAATATGGGAAGTGGGGGGGAAGACGAAAACCCCCCCAAACATAGGAAAAATGGGGAATAGTTTTATTTGTGTGCATTTATTTGTCTGTCCCTGGGCCCCTTCAGCAGAGCGTAGCGTGGCCCGGCGAGGCCTCGGCCGGGAGGCGCACCTCGTGCGCCCCCCCGGGGCTGTGGCCTGCCCGCGTGCTGAGGCACCACGGGCCCGCGCGGCTCTGGCAGCGCCAGCCAACGAGGCTGGCGGCCGCGATCCAAGCCTCAACGCAGGCCGCCCTCGAATCGAGGAGCATATCAGGGTTTAAGTCGGGCCTGTCCCTCTGCAGGAGGAGTACTCAACAAAATAGGCACACGCTTGTTCAGGGGACGATTTTTCTGGACTATTTCTGACAATGTTTGAGCATTGTTGGGGCATGCCGAATTTTTCGTCCAGAATCCGCCTGTAGGGTTAGGTCGGGCCTGTCCCCCTACAGGGGGATTTTGGACGAAAAAATGGAGAAACAAACCTAACAATGCCCTAACAATGACCTAAAAATTCTCAAACATGGTCAACAAATAGTCCCCAGACAATTTCCTGGACTATTTTTGAATATTCCCCCCTGTAGAGGGACAGGACCGACTTAACTGTAGGGGGACATGCCCGACCTGACACTGGCAGCGGGGTCGGAGGCGTGGCGCTGCGACGGGGGGAGGAGGCCCACCTGGCTCTCCCGCCGTGCATCCTGCCTCGCCTCCCTTCTCCCCCTGCCCCCCCCCCCCCCCCTCCTCCTCCTCCTCCCCCCCCCCTCCTCCTCCTCCCCTCCTCCTCCTCCTTCCTCCTCCTCCTCCTCCTCCTCCTCCCCTCCTCCTCCTCCTCCTCCTCCTCCTCTCCTCCTCCTCCTCCCCTCCCCCCTCCCCTGCTCCCCCCTCCCCCTGCTCCCCCTGCTCCCCCTGCTCCCCCTGCTCCCCCTGCTTCCCCCTGCTCCCCCTGCTCCCCCTGCTCCCCCTGCTCCCCCCCTGCTCCCCGCCTCCCCCTCCCGCCGTGCATCCTGCCTCGCCTCCGCCCACAGCTGCGGCGAAGGTTTCTGGTTGCTGCTCGAGCGTCGCGGTCAGGAGTAGTTTGCACACTGCTTCATCCCAATCCAATCCCCCCCTTCGTCCTCCTCCCCCTCCTCCCTCTCCTCCTCCTCCTCCTCCTCCTCCTCCTCCTCCTCCTCCTCCTCCTCCTCCTCCTCCTCCTCCTCCTCCGACTCCTCCTCCTCCTCCGACTCCTCCTCCTCCTCCTCCTCCTCGACAGTTGCAAGATATGAGCACTACCCTCCTCTCTCCCATAAATCTGTCCAGAAGGTCTTCAGCCTTCCCTCGCGTATTCTTTTTCACGCCCAGGATTGGGCGGAGTTGTTTTTGTTCATATGTTTTTGTTGTAATCCTACTGTTTTCGGTGTTCCATGGTGCTCCCGATGCAGCGTGGGCCCCATTTTCGGATCGGCGCTTTGCTCCCGTCGTTCAGAATGGCGCTCTTGAGTCAGCGCGGGCCTTTTTCGCTAGATCCGAGTCCTTCTTCATCGCAGTTGCCCCCCTTATTATTTCCCCTCTTCCGCTTTCCCCTGGTCCTCCTGCTCCTCCCAATCCTTCCACTCCAGTTTGTGCTACTCCCGTTCGTCCTCGCCCCTATCCTTCCTCATCCTCCCCCTTGTCGCCCTGCTCGTCCTCCTGCTCACCCGCCACCTTCTCCTCCTCCTCCTCCTCCTCCTCCACCTCCTCCTCCTCCTCCCCCTCCTCCTTCTCCCCTCTCTGCCCTATGTACGCAGCTCCGCAGTTCCCTTTTCCGATTGCTCACAACACGATGCGATCCTGTTCAGAGTTCCCGGCCGGCTATGGCGCGCGTGCGCGGACAGAGGCACAATCAGCGTGCCGGAAAGGGATAGGAGGGAAGAGAGGGCGCGAGCGCGCCTCGCTTGGGCCCCCCCCCTCTTCCGCCACCCGTTCCCCCTTCCTTCGGATGCAAATCCTGGGTGGTCAAATTCTGATTTAGCCCTGGTCCGAAATCCCGCTTAATCCCGCTTAATCCCGCTGAATCCCGCTTAATCCCGCTTAATCCGGCTTAATCCCGCTTAATCCCGCTTTATCTGGCTCAATCCCGCTTGATCCGAGGCCCATTCTGGCGTAACAGCCCCCCAATGGGGCTTCATCCTCCCCAATCCTTCCGACGAAAACCTCCCAGCAGTTGCCTCCTACCCCCCCCCACACTCCAGGGGCTCTTGGAAGTGCCAGGGGTTCTGCTCCGCCGCCGGCCTCCGTCTGGCGGGCGACGACGGCCACCCCGTCGACGTCGGCAAACGTGGCAGAATCCTTCGGTACTTGCCTTTCGCCACTCGCAAACATGCTCGGGAGCGTGGCCGGCTCGGCCGCCTCAGGTGGCCCGGCGTTGGCGTCGGAGGGCTCAGCTCCAGCTTGGCGAGCTCCTGCTGCAGCTGCTGCTGCTGCTGCTGCACTTCTGCCGCCGGCTGGCCGCCGCCGGCTGCTGCCGCCGCCGGCTGGCCGCCGCTCTCGGCTCCAGGCCGCCCTGCCGCAAGCGGCCGAGCGCCCGGGCACCCCTTCCGGGCAGGGGGCCTCTCCGTGTCGGCACGATGCGCTCGCGGTGGCGGGCAGAGGCTCCTCGTCGTCCTCCTTCTCCTCCTCCTCCTCCTCCCTCCTCCTCCTCCTCCTCCTCCTCCTCCTCCTCCTCCTCCCTCCTCTCCCTCCTCCTCCTCGTCCTCCTCCTCCTCCTCCCTCCTCCTCCCTCCTCCCCCTCCTCCTCCTCCTCCTCCTCCTTCTCCTCCTCCTTCTCCTCCTCCTCCTCCTCCTCCTCCTCAGTTCGCATGCGTCTCCCCCGCCCAGTACAGTGTCTCGTGGCCACAGAGGGAGGGAGCTCCACCTAAGGTCTCAGTGCCGCAGTTCGCATGCGTCTCCCCCACCCAGCACAGCATTTCGTAGCCCCATATGGAGCTCCACCTAAGGTCCAAGTGGCGCAGTTCGCATGCGTCTCCTCCACCCAGTACAGCGTTTCCTGGTCCCATCAGGGGCTCCTCCGAAGGTCCGAGTGGCGCAACTCGCAGGCGCCTCCCCCACCCAGTACAGCGTTTCCTTGTCCCATCAGGGAGCTCCACCGAAGGTTCCAGTGGCGCAGTTCGCATGCGTTTCCCCCACCCAGTAAAGCATTTAGTGGCCCCATAGAGAGCTCGACCGAGGGTTCCAGTGGCGCAGTTCGCATGCGTATTCTCCCACCCAGTAGAGCATCCGTGGCCCCAGAGGGAGATCCACCGAAGGTCCCAGTGGCGCAGTTCGCATGCGTCTCCCCCGCTCAGTACAACGATTCGTGGCCCCACCCGGAGCTCCACCGAAGGTCCCAGTGGCGCAGTTCGCATGCGTCTCCCCCGCCCAGTACAACGTTTAGTGGCCCCATAGGAAGCTACACCGAAGGTCCCAGTGTCGCAGGTAGCATGCGTTTCCCCCGCCCAGTACAGCGTTTCGTGGCCCCATATGGAGCTCCACCGAAGGTTCCAGTGGCGCAGTGTGCATGCCTCGCCCCTACTCAGCACAGCGTTTCCTGGTCCCACAGGGAGCTCCACCGAAGGTCCCAGTGGCGCAGTTCGCGCGCGTCTCCCCCGCCCAGTACAGTGTCTCGTGGTCAAAGAGGGAGGGAGCTCCACCGAAGGTCCCAGTGGCGCAGTTCGCATGCGTCTCCCCCACCCAGTACAGTGTCTCGTGGCCCCAGAGGGACTTCCACCGTAGGTCCCAATGGCGCAGCTTGAATACGTCTCCCCCACATAGTATAGCGTTTCGTGGCCCCATAGGGAGTTTTACCGAGGGCGATACCCACAACTGCGGCACTCACAACTGCATGTGGTTAGGTCTTTCGCCAGGCAAATTGTCTCTATTTCCCCCTCCATCTCTTCCCCCTTGTCCCCCTCCCGTTCCCTCCTTCTCCTTGTCCTTGCCCCCCCTTTTCCTCCCGTTCCCTCGCCCCCGTCCCCTTTTTTTCTCCTCCTCCTGATCCTCTATCTCATCTTTTTCTTCCTCCTCCTCTTTCTCCTCTCCTTCCCCCTCCTTATCGCTTCCTCCCCTTTCTTCCCTACGGTGATGGTGGTGATGATGATGCTGATGATGCTGCTGATGATGGTGGTGATGCTGACGATCATTATGATGATGATGATGAAGCTGATGATGATGATGATGATAAAGCTACTGTTGCTGATGATGATGATGGTGATGCCTGTAACGAAAACGATGATGCTGCTGACGATGCTGGTGATGATTCTGATGATGATGCTGATGCTGATACTGGTGGTGATGCTGATGCTGATGGTTATGCTTGTTGTGGTTGTGGCGGTGATGGTGGTCACGATGATGATGCTGCTGCTGCTGATGATGATGATGGTGATGCTGATGATGCTGGCGATCATCATGACCATTGACGATGCTGATGCTGATGATGCTGATGACGGTGATGAAGCTGATACTGATGACGACGATGATGTTCATGATGGTGATGTTGCTGATGATGATGGTGATGCTAAGGTTGTTGATGATGATGGTGACGATGATGCTGATGCTGATGCAGATGATGCTGATGCTGATGATGATTCTGAGGATGTTGATGCTTATGGTGATGCTGATGCTGATGATGCTGGTAATCATGATGATGATGCGGATACTGGTGATGACACTGGTGGTTGTGTTGATGGCGATGACGATGTTGGTTATGGTAGTGGTGGTGGTGGTGGTCGAGATGATAATGCTGTTGCTGACGATGTTGACGATGCTGAGGCGGCTGATGATGCTGATGCTGATGCTTATGATAATGATGCTGCTGCGGATACTGATGAGGCTTGTGCTGATGGTGATGATGATGATATTGCTAATGATGATGCTGCTGCTGACGATGGTGATACTTTTGATGCTCTTGGTGATGCTGATGATGATGCTGATGATGATGATGATGAGGATGCTGCTGATTGGCGATGGTATTGGTGATGTTGACGGTGATGAAGCTGACGATGATGACGACCATGCTGCTGCTGGTGATGATGATCTTGATGATAGGCTGATGCTCCTGCTGCTGCCGATGATGATGATGATTGTGGTTTTGGTGATGATGACGATGCTGAGTATGCTGGTGGCGGTGATGATGATGATGCTGATGACCACGATGACGCTGATGACTGTCGTGAGGATGCTGCTGCTGATGATGATGAGGATGCTGATGCTGATGATGATGATGATGCTGATGAGGATGCTGATGATGAGGATGATGATGATGCGGATGTTGATAATGCTGCTGATGATGATGACGACGATGATGATGGTGATGATGATGATGCTGATGATGCTGCTGATGATGGTGGTGATGCTGACGATCATTATGATGATGATGAAGCTGATGATGATGATGATGATGATGATGATGATGATGATGATGATGATAAAGCTGCTGTTGCTGATGATGATGATGGTGATGCCTGTAACGAAAACGATGATGCTGCTGACGATGCTGGTGATGATTCTGATGAGGATGATGATGATGAGGATGATGATGATGCGGATGTTGATAATGCTGCTGATGATGATGACGACGATGATGATGGTGATGATGATGATGATGATGATGATGATGGTGATGCGGTTGATGTTGATGACGCTGCTGCTGATTATTACGACGATTATGGCGATTATGGTGGTGGTGCTGTTGATTCTGATTCTGCTGGTGGTGCTGATGCGGCTACTGCTGATGATTCTTCGGCTGCTGCCGATCAAATGAGGATGAAGATTCTGGTGCTGCTGCTGCTGATGATGATGACGATGCGGATGCTGATGCTGATAATGATGCTGCTGCTGAGGATGTTAATGATGCTGATGATGATGCTGATGATGATGCTGATGGTGACGATGAGGATGCTGATGGTGCTGATGATGATGCTGATGGTCATCGATGTCGACAACCATGACGCTGGCGATGCTGCCGATGATGATGGTAATGCTGTGGCTGATGATGGGGGACTGCTAATCCTGATGGTGATGGTGGTGTTGCTGGTGTATGGAGATGGGGATGGTGCTGGGGATGAATGGGGCGATGACGATGCTGATGATGATGATGCTGTTGCTGATGATGACGGTGGCGATGATGATAGTCATGCTGCTGATTCTGATGCTGCTGCTGCTGATGATGCTGCTGATGATGATAATGATGATGATGATGATGATGATGATGATGCCGTTGATGCTGATGATACTGATGATGCTGCTGATGATGGCGATGCTGCTGATTATGCTGATGCTGATGCTGGTGATGATGATGCTGCTGCTGCTGCTGCTGATGATGATGATGATGATGATGATGATAGTGATGATGATGATGATGATGATGATGATGATGATGATGATGATGATGATGATGATGATGATGATGATGATGATGGTGATACTGATGATGACGTTGTTGTGGAGGGTGTCGATACAGTGCTGCTGCTCATGACGATGATGCTGTGGTTGATGATGCTTCCGATGATACTGAGGAGGGGGATGAGGATGAGGAGGAGGAGGAGGATGGCCTCGGCGGTGGTCGTGGTGATGGTGATGGTGATGGTGATGGTGAGGCGGGGAAGGAGGAGACGGAAGAGGAGGAGGAACGCGATAACGGCGAGGGCGTGTATGAGTTGCATGATAAGGACAACAAGGAGGAGGGGGATGTGGAGGAGGTGGCGAATGTAGGAGACGGAGGAGGAATAGGAGGAGGAGGAGGAGGAGGAGGAGGAGGAGGAGGAGACGGAGGAGGAACAGCAGCACGAGGAGGAGGGAGGGCGAGTAGAAATAGCGAGGGGAAGGAGGATAATGATGATGATGATGCTGATGATGATGATGATGAGGAGGAGGAGGAGGAGGAGGCGGAGGATTGTTCCATGTGTATCCTCAGGGAGCGACCGGACCTCCCACACAACAGCCCTCACTGGAACGGGGTCTGGTCAACGAGGACGACGAGGACGATGATCATGATGCGGATGGTGATGAGGAGGACAGGGATGATGATTTCGAGACGTATTATGAGACCGACCACGATGCCGAGGAAAAGCAGGAGGATCCTGATGATGATGATGAGGAGGAGGAGGAGGAAGACGAGGGTGAGGAGGAAGGGGAGGATGATACTGAGGAGGCGCAGGAGGACGACGACGAGATGGACGATCAGGCGGACAAGGCGGAGGAGGAGGAGGAGGCCGCAGATGAACAGTGCTCAGATTGATGGTGATGTTGTTGATGCTGCTGCTGATGATGACGATGCTGCTGCTGGTGGTGATGCCGATGATGATGATGATGACGATGATGATGATGATGATGATGATGATGCTGATGATGAGGATGAGGATGAGGATGAGGATGAGGATGAGGATGATGATGATGAGGATGGTGATGACGATGAGTTCAATGGCCTGTGGAGCAAGCAGCACTTTTCTGGCTGGATCGCCTCCTGCATCTCCCTCACGACTTAGGCGAGGGGCAGAGGGGGCTTCAAATTTGCAGCGGAATCCGTACGTCCCTTGTGGAATTGATCTGCAAGGACGTTCTGTAACTGCCAGGATCTACCATTGTGCAGACACGCTTCTGAGCAATCCATCTGGCAGCCGCTGGAGCTGGACTCGCCGAAGGTGCCGCATCAGCGGCATACCAAAATGCTGCAGGGGATCGAGTCGTCGGCATATCCGAAGAAGTCAATACGGTGCCCTCCGGGGTGGGTCGCTGAACCCGAGTGATGCTCAGAGAGGCGGCGCTGAGTGCCACAGCCTGCTCTGACGGCTGCACACATCCAACGCTGACTGTGCTTAGTCCACCGATGGACCCTCCCGGGTCGCTCCTCAGAGGTCAGAGGAGCCTGCCTCTGAGGAGGGGGTGCTTCGATTCCCCAGGGGGGCCCTGCTGCTGCTGATGCTGCTGCTGCTGCCCCTGTGGGCGGACTTGATATTTGTCGGGCTTATCCAAGCCTTTCCTGCCCGCGGCAGGGGCTACCGTGGGCCACAACCGCAGAGCTTCGGCTACATAGCGCAGGTACTTGGTGGAAAGTTTGCCCTTTCTGTCGGCCTTCGCAACCTCGGCATTGCTGGGCGCTCCCTTCTGGCCTGGCCGGCTTCAACTTTGGCCATTCTGTCGGCAGCATCATTGCCCGTGGCATGCTATCATATTGGGCTACCCTGCTCGAGGCTGTTATTATCCACATGAGCTGTTGGCTCAGTGGGTCCTGCGGCCTATCGGGGCGCTGGCTGCCCCCGCGAGCACCTGTAAGGCGCATTCGAATTCGGTCCGAACAGAGCGTGACTTCCTACGGAGGTCAATGGCTCCCTGGTAATCTGCATCATTCTGGGCACCGGGATCGCAGTGGAGGCCGGCAGCAAGCAAGGCACAGTGCTCGGCAGGGGGAGAGGTGGAGGAGGAGGAGGAGGAGGAGGAGGAGGAGGAGGAGGAGGAGAAGGAAGAGGACGAGGTGGAGGAGGAGGAGAAGGAGGAGGGAGGAGGAGGAGGAGGAGGAGGAGAAGGAAGAGGACGAGGTGGAGGAGGAGGAGGAGGAGGAGGAGGAGGAGGAGGTCCCAGCTCGCCCAGTCATACATGCGAGACCGTATCCATGGCTGTCGAGGGCCGCCACAGCCCACCCCGCGAGACTGTGGACCTTTCCGCTCCCCTAGGCTTGAGGCACCAGTCGTCAGCGTACGCGTCAGGGTGCCGTCCTGACACCAACACTTGTCAGCGAGCGAAGAACGTTATAACATAACATTTCCGCCGTCGGAGACACCTGCCCCTGGGCGGCTGGAAAGTTTATACCCCTACGGTGCCACCGTAAGGGTATACACTTTCCAGCCGCCCAGGGACAGGCGCCCCCGACAGCGAAAAAGTTTATGTCATACCATTCTTCGCCCGTTAAACTTGGGCTGCTCATGCCCATATCCTGCCGGCGTCCTGTTGCAATAGTCTGGGCAGAACTGGCAGCCAAGTCTCAGCAGCGAGACCTTGATGTCCTCTAGCTGAGCAAGCTCGATGTCAGTGAAGCTCTCTCGCAGCGGGGCTGATTTGGGAGACTCCAGCAGCCTATGAGCGAAGCGGGTTCATGGAGTTGGCCGAGAGGGACGACGATGCAGACGATGCTGACACTGATGATGATGATGATGATGATGCTGATGATGATGATGATGATGATGATGATGATGATGATGATGATGATTATGATGGTGATGATGACGATTATGGTGGTGTTGATGAGGATGCTGATGATTATCACGATACTGATGATGCTGATGATGCTGATGATGATGAAGTCGATGCTTACGATGATGATTATGATGATGCTTGTGGTTATGATGATGATGGGTGATGCTGGTTATCGTGATAAAGATGAGGATGGTGAGGATGGTGATGGTATGACGATGGTGATGACGACGATGACGATGATGCTGATGATGCTGCTGATGGTGATGGTGAAGATGACGATGATGGTGATGATGATGCTGCTGATGACGATAATTATGATGCTGATGACGACGACGATGACGATGATGATGCTGCAGATGGTGATGATTATGATGATGATGATGATGATGATGATGATGATGATGATGATGATGATGATGATGCTGATGATGATGATGATGATGATGATGCTGATGATGATGATGATGATGATGATGATGATGATGATGACGATGCTGATGATGCTGATGATGATTCGCATGAGGATCAGGAGAAGGAGAAGGAGGAGGAGAAGGAGGAGAGGAGGAGGAGTAGGAGGACGGGGTTGAGGAGGGGATTGAGGAATAGGTCGAGGAGGATGAGGACGCGGAGCAGGAGGACCAGGAGAAGGAGATCGAGCAGGAGGATTTCAAAGAGGGCTGCGAGGGGCAGAGGGAAGATTAGGCCGAGGCTTGGCAGTTGGGGGGGGGAGGAGGAGGCCGATGATGAGGAGGGGGAGGAAGTGGAGTGGGATGATGATGATGCTGTTGATGATGTTCGTGCTACTGATGGTGATGGTGTTGATGATGATACTGATGATGATGACGATGGTTATGCTGACGATGCTGATGATGCTGCTGCTGATGATGATGATGCTGATGGTGCTGTCGACGATTTTGCTGACGATGGCGATGCCGATGCCGCTAGTGACACCGACGACGAGGATCAGGATGATGAGGTTGGCGATATTGCTGCTGTTGGGGATGTCGGTGATGTTCACCATGTTCATTACGATGATGGTACTGGCTTATCGGATGATCATGCTGCTGCTAATGGTAACGACGCTGATGGTGATTCTGTTTAAGGTGGTGGTGATGATGCTGATGCGAATCTGGATGGTGCTTGTGATGATGACAGAAACGCCGCCGATGTCGATGCCGATGTCGCAGACGGCGCCGTTGATCTGATGATGCTGCTTATGACGATAATGATGGTGATGACGATGCTGATGACGATCGATAAAGTGTTTATTTCGCTAATCATGAGGTTGAAGATGCTGATGCTGATGCTTCAGATGATGATGATGATGATGCCGATGCTGATGCTGATGCGGCTGCTGCAGATGATGCTGATGTTGGTGATGGTGATGCTGTTGATGATGATGCTGGTGATGAGGCTGTCGGCGCTGATGATGATGCCGTTATTTTGGCGATGGGGATGGTTATGAGCGTACTGCGGACGACTAAGGTGGTGATGTTGCCGATGCTGGCGACGACGATGCTGACATCGAGGTTGATGTGTTTGTTGATGATGTTGGCGATTGCGGTGATGCTGGTGATGCTGGTGATGCTGGTGATGCTGCTGCTGATGATGATGCTGATGGTGTTGTTGGCGATGCGGCTGCTGCTCATACTGTTGTTGATGATGCTGGCGATGTTGGTGAGGCGGATGATGGTGACGCCGATGATGCTGACGTTGCTGCTGCTGCTGGTGAGGATGATGATGATGCTGATCATGAAGAGGATGCTGATGATGATGACGATGATAAAGATGATGATGTTACTGACGATGCCGATGATGGTGAGGGTAACGCCGTGGAGAAGGAGGGTGCGGCGGAGGTGGACGCTGATGCTGAGGAGGGATTTGCACAGTATGGAGGATGTGAAGGTCGAGGACGTTGAGGGAGACGAGGATGCCAATGGCGGCGACGAGGGAGAGTATGAAGATGTTGATGGAGATGCTGATGTTGATGATGATGATGATGTTGATGCTGATGATGATGATACTGACGATGCTGATGGTTCTGCTGATGATGCTGTTGCTGACGCTGCTGATGCTGACGATACTGGTATGCTGGTTATGACGACGATGATGACGACAGCGGTGAGGATATGATGATGCTGATGCTGATGATGATGCTGGTGTTGATGATGCTGGTGCTGATTATGTTGCTGGCGAGGCTGCTGATGAGGTTGATGATGGTGCTGCCGCTGCTGATGATGGTGCTGATGATGCTGATAATGATGATGATGATGCTGATGATGATGCTGATGATGATGATGATGATGATGGCGATCCTGCGATGCTGCTGATGCTGATGCTGATGATGATGATGATGATGATGATGATGACCATGTTCTTGATGACGGTGGTGATGCTGCTGCTGACGATACTGTTTATGAGCTTAATGTGGAGGGAGGATGATGATGAGGAGGGGGGGAAGGAGGAGAAGGAGGAGGAGAAGGCGGATCAGGAGGATGAGGCGGTCGAGGTGGGCGATGAGGAGGCCGAGGCTGACGATGCGGCGGTCGAGGTGGGCGAAGAGGAGGCCGAGTACGAGGAGGAGGTCAACGACAAGGCAACGGATGACGAGGAGGGAGATGCGGAGCTGGTGACGGAGGGCGAGGTTGAGGAGGGTGAGGAGGGGAAGGGGGCGAAGGAGGAGGACGAGGAGGAGGACGAGGAGGAGGAGAAGGAGACGGCGAAGGAGGAGGAGGCGGAGGAGGAGGATGAGGAGGATAATGATGAGGACGCCCAGGAGGATGAGGATGAGGCAGAGGCGGATGAGGTGGAGGAGACGGGGCAGGCGTTGAAGGATGTGCAGAAGAAATGCTTCAGGTTCTGGTTATGATGTAAGTGCTGATGATGCTGAGGCTGCTGCTGATGCTTGCATTATGCTCATGCGACTGCTGCTGCTGATGATGCTACTGACCATGATGTTGATGTTGATTCTGACGATGCTGCTGCTGATGATGCTGTTGTTGCTGATGCTGGTAATCACCATACTCGTAACCATGATGATGCTGATGCTGACGATGGTGATGCTCCTGGCGATGATGCTTGTGATAATGATGGTGCTGGTGATGACGATGCTGATGCTGTTTATGTCGATGGTGATGACGATGATGATGACGATGCTGCTGTTGATGATGATGATGAGGATGGCGATGAGGGTAGCGATGATGAGGATGATGATGGTGATCGTGATGCCGGTGATGCTGATGAGGGTGACGATGCTGCTTATGCTGATGATGCCGATTATGGTGATGTCGATGGTACTGATGAGGATGATGCTGCTGCTGATGATGCTGATGTTGCTGATGATGCTGATGATGCTGATGCTGACTCTGATGATGCTGATGATGATGCTGCTGACGATGACGATGATAGTTATTGTGATGATGCTGGTGATGGTGATGATGCTGGTGCTGATGATGCTGATGATGATGCTGCTGATGATGGTGATGATGATGCTGATGATGACGGTGGTGGTTTTGGTGGAGGTGGTGGTGGTGGTGGCGGTGCTGGCGATGATGATGAGGAGGTGGATGCGGGGGAGGAGCAAGATGAGGAGGATAAGGAGGATGATAAGGTAGGGAAAGAGGAAGAGGATGGGGAGGAGGAGGAGGAGGAGGAGGAGGAGGAGGAGGTGGGTGAGGAGGGGTGGACAGGATGAGGGAGGGATGAGGAGGAGAGAGGAGGAGGAGAGGAGGAGGAGGAGGAGGATGAGGAGGAGGAGGAGGAGGAGGAGGAGGAGGAGGATGAGGATGAGGACGGAGGAGGAGGAGGAGAGGAGGAGGAGGAGGAGGAGGAGGAATGCGAGGAATGCGAGGAGCGCGAGCGGAGGAGGAGGAGGAGGAGGAGGAGGAGGAGGAGGAGGAGGAGAAGGAGGAGGAGGAACATGAGGAGGAGGAGGAGGAGGAGGAGGAGGAGGAGGAGAAGGAGGAGGAGGAGGAATGCGAGGAATGCGAGGGATGCGATCGAAACGACGCTCCAGTCGAAGACGGGGGCCCGCGGCCCAGCTTGCGGTGCAGCGCCTCCAATTGTTCAGCTGCCGTCGAAGCACAGAGTCTTGACGCTTCGCGTACCCCCTACCAGCCCATCCAACACCGACGCCCAGGCGAGTGGAGACGATCCGGGGCGAGTAGGAGCAAAGAGGGGGACAGCCGTCATCGCTCGAGGGAGGAGGAGGATGCAATGGATGATCACTTTGCTGATGAGGGGGGGCAGGAGGAGGGGGAGGAGGAGGAGGATGATGATGAGGAGAAGGAGGAGGAGGGCGAGCAGTATGATTAGACGCTTCTTGGATGCCTCTCGGCGTCTCTCATGGTTTATCTTGAGCGCTTGCACTCTCCTGTGATCGCCCTGGGAGCGTTGTGGCGGTTCCGAGAAATTCTTGGGGCGTCTTGGATGCATCTCGGACGCTCGTTGGGGCATTTTTGGGGGCCTCTTGTAAGCATCATTGGACTTGATTTTGGGTCTCTTGCGGGCTCGTTGGGGTTTCTTGGGCGCTTCGTCCTACTCCCTCCTTTCACTTCCTTCCTCGACCTAGATGGCCAACCTGCAACTCGGCAAATCGCGTCCCACAGGTCGCGTACCATCACCGACAAGTCGCGTACCACAGGTCGCGTACCCTGAGACAGACGGTCGCGTACCACAAGTCGCGTACCATCACCAGGCATGTCGCGTACCATAGCTTGTGGGTCTTTTGGGAGCTATTGGCGGTCTCTTGGGCGCCTCTTGGGGCCGTCTGGGCGCCTCTTGGGGCCCTTTTGGGGCGCTCTTGGGAGCTTGCGGTGCGCTCTTTAGGCCATCTTGGAGGACATCGATCAAACAAGATGGGAGCTTCAATTCGACTTCCCCCTCGGGAGCCCCAACCATCGCCTCTTGGGGCGCTCTTGGGGCGCTCTTGGGTCGCTCATGGGCGCTCTTGGGGCCGCCTTGGGGCTCGCTTGAGCCTCTCTTGGGGCCCTCTTGGGCCATCTTGGAGCCATCTTGCGGCCTCGGATGGCCATCGGAAGCGAACAGGCGAGAAAGAAGACCGCCTTGCTTTTCCTCAGGTGTTTGAAGGGTGTTGGCCTCTTTGGGGCCTCCTTGGGAAGCTCTTTGGCCACTTGGAGCCGTCTTGGAGCGTTCTTGGGGCCTCTTGGAGCATTTTTGGAGCCATCTTGAGGTATCTTGGGCTATCTTGCGCCATCTTGGAGGTCATCTTGGGCTCTTCGAGGCCCTCTTGGAGCCGTCTTGGGTCATCTTTGACGCTCCAACTACCCGCGGACCCCCCTGTCCAGGTCCAGGGGACGGGGTAGGGGGAGGGGTCAAGGCACCCTCCTAGATAGCAAGCCGTCTATCTCACTCCCACCCGCCCTCCCAACACACACACACACACAGTAGCACCCGAGCCTCAGCTCAGCATGTACAGCGGTCGTCTTTGGATGGCCAGCCACTGGGAACCAAAACCGAGCCCATGTGCGCGACGCTGGGGCGAGGTGCGGCACGCGTGCCAAGCGCGCCACGCGCGCCAGGCACCCCTGGGGCCCGAGCGTGCCTCCGCGTGCGCCAGGTGTGCCACATGCTCCAGGCGTGCCATGTGTGCCACTTTCGGGGCACGTGCAGAGTGTGTCAGGTGCGCCTGCGCACGTGACAGCACATCGGGAGACATGTCGGCCCCCACTATCCATGTCGAAAACCAATGCCCATCGTTGTATCTGGCGGGCCTGCGCACAGCAGTCCATACACCTCCACTTGACAGTGATCGCGAGGTGGCCGCGCATGATCCAGATTTAGCCGCGAGGTGCATTTTGTATTGTTTGTGTTTCAGGGTTGGTAGCACTGCGCGCAGCAAGCAACATGCTGACACCCCCACCGTCCTTGTCAAAACAACAAAACAAAGTGCCCTGCGGGCCTCAAGAACACGAAGACTTTGCCCCATATTGTACTTTGTATGTTTTTTTGTTGCAGGGATGGTGGGGGGCGCCCTCATGGGGTCTTCGCTGTTCCTGGTTGGATGCCGGTCGCCTGGGGGAGGGGGTGTGTATTGATGGGGAACAGTGTTAAACCCCTCCCCGCAGGGGAAGAAGGGGGTCGGAAGGGGGAGCTCCCTGGACCACCTACGCCCAGAGGGCTGCTGGGATTGCCGGGGGAGCAGAAGCAGGGCGCCGCCTCCGCGACCACGAACACGCCGAAGACGCCCCTCGCGTCCCTGCGGCCCCCCCCAGGAGCTCTCTACCGAGGGTGGGGAGGTGGGGTACTGACCCCCCGAAGAGGCTTACTCACCCTGCTCCCCACGAGGAGCTCTCAGCGGCACTGGCCACCCGACGGGGCGTGCCCACGCTGGTGACGCTGGCCCTCCGCGTAGAGCAGCTCCAGGAAGACGAACGGCAGGCAGACGACCCAGGACAGGCTGGGCAAGCCGAGCATGGCACTTCAAGGAGCACGCCTGCGAGGGCCCAGCACACCAGGCCGAGGAAGGGCTTGCAGACCCGCAGGCTCCATGACGGCCTCGGACGCTGAGGGCCTCTGCGGGGCGACCGCCCACACGACTCTGCGCCCGCTGCGTCGTGAACCGCGCTGGTTCCTCTGGCCCCAGCGGCTGCCGAGGCTGGGCCAGCGGGAGTGGAGCAGCACGGGTTTGGCCGCGCGACGCGCGGCGCCGCAAGCTGCGCGGGCCCGGAGTGGGCGCCCGCGACGGCCCGCTGCTCCTCCATGCCCTGCTTCACCTCCACGCCGAGCCCGTCGGGCGCCGCCCCGCCTGCGAAGGCGCGGCTGCACCAGCAGCCACAGCCCCAGCCGTCGCCTCCTCCATTGACACCTCGCGCAGCGGGGGCGCGGCGCACGACACCGCCCCTCGCGGCGCCTTCAGCGTCTGCAGCTCCGCCTCGATGTCCGCGTCGTAGTCCGGGCTGCGCGAGCGGCAGAGATGCCTCCGACTGCGCCGCCACCAGGTCGCTCGGGGTCTCCGCAGAGCCCGCTGGCATGGGCGCCTGCGCCGAAGCGCCGCGTTCACCTCCAGCATCGGCAGTGCGATCGTCGTGGGGCACGGGCGGAGCGGTGGGCTCGTTGGCGCTGGCTGGCCACCGAGCACGACATTCAATCCTGGCTGGCACCAGGAGGAGGAGGAGGAGAAGGAGGAGAAGGAGGAGGAAATCGAGGAGGAGGAGGATGAGGAAGAGGACGAGGACAAGGAGCACAAGGAGGAGGAGGAAGAGGAGGAGGAGGATGAGGAGGACGAGGACGAGAACGATGATGATGATGGTGGTGATGATGATGATGATGATGATGCTGATGATGACGATGATGATGATGATGCTGATGCTGACGATGATGATGGTGATGATGATGATGATGGTGATGATGATGAGGAAGAGGAGGGCGAGGAAGAGTCGAGGAGGATGATGACGAACAGGAGGGGGACAGAGGATTAGGAAGAGCATGATGAGTGTCATGCTCTTGATGATTGTGCCGCTGCTGATGATGTCGATGTTGCTGCTGCTTAGGCTGCTGTCGATGCTGCTGATGGTGATGATACTCATGTGGCGGATCTAGTAGATGATGCTGATACTGGGGATGAGGTGGGTAATTACTGTCGATGATGAGGAGGAGGACGATTATGATGCCGATCACGATGACGACGGTGCGGATGATGCTGCTGATGTCGGACATGGTGATTTCGTTGATGATGATTATGATGCATCTGCTGATGCCGATGCTGCTAATGACGATGCTGATGCTGATGCCGATGCTGCGAATGCTGCTGCTGATGACGATGGTGATCTTGATTCCCCAATCAGAGCTTGCCTCTGTAGAGGTCCTAGCGGGTTCATTCCCCAAGCAGGGCTTGCCTCTGTAGGAGTCCTAGCGGATTCATATGGTTTCGGTGAGGTTTGCCACCGATTTCCGCGGCCCGCCTGGGTGCCCGGGTGCCCAGGTGCCCGGGTGCCCAGATGCCCGGGTGCCCAGGTGGCCGGGTGCCTTATAGCCCTATAGCCCTATAGTTCTATGGCCCTATATCCCTATAGCCCTATAGCCCTATGGTTGTCCTATAGCCCTATAGCCCCACAGCCCTATAGACTTATAGCCCTATGGCCCTATAGCCCTATAGCCCTATAGCCCAGTAGCCCTAGAGCCCTATAGCCCTATAGCCTTATAACCTTATAGCTCTATAGCCCTATCGCCCTAGAGCCTCATAGCTCTATAGCCCTATAACCCTGTAGCCCTACAGCTCTATAGCCATATAGCCCCATAGCCCTGTAGCCCTATAGCCCTATAGCCCAGTAGCCCAATAGCCTCATAGCCCTATAGCCCTATAGCCCTATAGCCCAACAGCCCAATAGCCCAATAGCCCTATAGCCCCATATTCCTACAGCCCTATAGCCCTATAGCCCTATAGCCTTATAGCCCTATAGCCCTATAGCCCTTTAACCCTATAGCCCCATAGCCCTATCTCCCTACAGCCCTATGGTCTCAGAGCCCTATGGCCCCTTAGCCCTATCGACTCATAGCCCTATGGCCCTATAGCCCCATAGCCCCATAGTCCCATAACCCCATAGCCCCATAGCCCTATAGCCCGACAGCCCTATAGCCATATGGCTCTATAGCCTTATAGCCTATAGCCCTATAGACATAGCCCTATGGCCCTATAGCCCTACAGCCCCATAGCCCTCTCGCCCTATACCCCTAAAACCCTACAACCCTGTAGCCCTATAGAGTTCTAGCCTCATAGCCCTACAGCCCTATGGCCCTACAACCCAATAGCCCTATCGCCCTATAGCTCTTTATGCCTATAGCCCTATATCCCTATAGCCCAGTAGCCCTATATCCTATATCACTATAGCCCTATGGTCCTATAGCCCTATAGCCCTATAGCCCTACAGACTCATAGCCCAGTGAACCTACGATCCTATAGCCCCATGGCCCCATAGCCCCATAGCCCTATAGCCCTACAGCCCTATAGCCCTATAGCTATATATCCCCATATCCCTATAGCCCCATAGCCCTTATCCCTATATCCCTAAAGCCCTATTGTCCTATATCCCAATCGCCCCATAGCCCTATAGACTCATAGCCCTATGGCCCTACAACCCTATAGCCCCAGCGCCCCATAGCCCCATATTCCTATAGCCATACAGCCCTATAGCCCTATAGCCCTATAGACCTATAGACCTATAGAGCTACGGCCATGTAGCCCTATAGTTCCATAGCTCTATAGCCCCATACTTCCATAGCCCTATCGCCCAATAGCTCCATAGCCCTATAGCCCGAAACATACTTTGATTGGGGTTGTTCTCCGGTATTCTGCTTTTGTTACTGCTGCTGCTGATTATGATGATGCTTGTGATAGAATGCGGATGGTTATGATGATGCCGATGCTGATGCTACTGGTAGTTCTGATGATGGCGGTGAGGATTATGATGCTGATCATGATCATGATAATGATGGTGATGATGCTGCTGATGATGCTGATGATATTGGTGGTGGTGGTGGTCGTGATGAGGTTGATGAGAATGAAGACGATGACAATGATGCATCCGATGATGCGGATGATGTTGATGATGTCTATCATGCTGCTACGGTTGATGGTGAAGCTGATGGTGATACCGATGATGATGATGATGATGATGATGATGATGATGATGATGATGATGATGCTGATAATGCTGATGATGGTGCTGATGATGATTCTGCTGATGATGATGATGGTGATGCTGACGACGTTGATGCTGATGCTGATGATGAGTGCTGCTGCTGGTGATGATGGTGATGATGATTGTGATGATGATGATGATGATGATGATGATGATGATGATGATGATGATGGTGATGATGCTGATTATGACGATGATGCTGATGATGATGATGATGATGAGGATGATGATGTTGATGATGATGATGAGGATGATGCTGATGATGATGATGATGATGATGATGATGATGATGATGATGATGATCATGATGATCATGGTGATGATGCTGATGCTGACGATGCTGATGATGATGTTTCATTGGCTTACGCCACACCGCCGACCCCTGGGGGGCGGCAGCAATCGTCCCCCCCCGTGGCCTGTCCAGACAGCCTGTGAGGCCCCTAGACACGTTTGGGAGTCCTCTTGGGACCGTCCTGCCGTTCCCCCGGGCCGTTGCTATGGTTCCTTGGGCCTTCGTGGGGCGCCCGGAGGCCGTCGTGGAGCCTTTTGGAGAGTCTCTTGGGGTGCCAGAGGTCGATCTTGGAGGTTTACTGGGCCGTTGTGGGCCTCGTGGAAGCCCAAGAAGCGAATATGCTGCAAATGTACGGTTTCCCCAGGGAATGGGACGGTTTTTGCTTCTGGAGGCCTGCTCGGAGCGCCTCGTGGTCGCGTATGCAAACGTCTTGGACGCCCATGGGGCTGTCTGGAGGCAATCGTGGGCGGTTTGGACCGAATCGTCCCCCGCGTGGGCCGTCCAGACAGCCTTTGGGAGCCCTCTTGGCCCGTTTTGGAGCCCTCTTGGGACCGTCCTGCGGCTTTCCTAAGCCGTTGCTATGGTTTCTGGAGCCTTCGTGGATCGCCCGGAAGCCGTCTTGGAGCCTGCTTGGGAGCCTCTTCGGGTGACAGGGGTCGATCTTGGAGGTTTATTGGGCCGTTGTGGGCCTCGTGAAAGCCCAAGAAGCGAATGTGCTGAACATGTACGTTTTACCTTGGGAATGGGACGGTTTTTGCTTGTGGAGGCCTTCTTGGAGCGCCTCGTGGTCGCGTATGCAAACGTCTTGGACACCCATGGGGTTGTCTGGCGACGATCTTGGGCGGTTTGGACCGAATCGTCCCCCGCGTGGGCCGTCCAGACAGCCTTTGGGGGCCCTCTTGCCTCTTGCCCCGTTTTGGAGCCCTCTTGGGACCGTCCTGCGGCTTTCCTAAGCCGTTGCTATGGTTTCTGGGGCCTTCGTGGATCGCCCGGAAGCCGTCTTGGAGCCTTTCGATGTTGGAGGCTTCTTGGGCTGTTTTGCGCCGCGTGGAAGCTGAATGGGCGAATGTGGTGAAAATGTACCTTTTCCTGACGGAATGGGACGGTTTTTGCTTCTGGAGGGCCTCTTTGGGGCACCTCGTAATATTGTTTCAAACGTCTTGGGGACTTCTGGAGCCGTGTGGAGGCAATCTTCGGCGTTTTGGGGCGATCTTTCGTCGATTCGTAGCTCTCTTGGACCGTTCTGGGAACCTTTGGAACCTTTTTGGCCCGTTTTGGGGCCTCCTGAGGCTCCAAGCGTGCGGATGGTGGATTTACCCCCCATCCGGCCGGACCAGGCCCCCGGGGGAGGGGTTTGGGGAGGGGGAAGCATCTCACACGCCGTGACCCCAAGGGGTCGGCGGATTATGCTGATTCTGCTGATTATGCTGTTGTTGATGATGCTGCTGATGATGATGTTAATGCTGATGATGCTGATGATAATTATGATGCTGATGCTGCTGATGAGGACGATGCTGATGACGATGCTGATGATGCGGATGATGGTGCTGCTGATGACGATGATGGTGATGATGATGATGATGATGATGATAATGCTGATGATGATGATGATGATGATGATGATGATGATGATGATGATGATGATGATGATGATGAGGATGCTGCTGCTGCTGCTGCTGCTGATGATGATGATGATGATGATGATGATGATGATGATGATGATGATGATGATGATGATGATGATGATGATACTGATGATGTGGAGGCGGAGGAGGAGGCGGAGAGAGGAGGAGGATAAGGATGAGGCGAAGGAGCCAGAAGAGAATGAGGATTATGAGGAGAGGAGGAGGTGGAGGAGGAGGAGGAGGAGGAGGAGGAGGAGGAGGAGGAGGAGGAGGAGGAGCAGGAGCAGGAGCAGGAGCAGGAGCAGGAGCAGGAGCAGGAGCAGGAGCAGGGGGCGGAGGAGGAGAAGGAGGATAAGGAGGAGGATCCGCCCCGAAGGCTGGGGCCTAACCCCCATGTCGCGCGGCGCTGCGGCGGTGGCAGCCGCGTTGGCCCCGCTGCTCGCGGCGCTCGCCCTGTGCCCGAGCCTGACGGCGGCTCGAGGCTTCCCGAGCCTGGCGACGGCGGCGACTGACGGCGACGAGGGAGGAAGGAGGGAGGAGGTGGAGGAGGAGGAGGAGGGAGGAAGGAGGAGGAGGAGGAGGAGAGAAGGCGGCGGTGGAGAAGGCAAACAAGTGAAGGAGAAGGAGGAGGAGGAGGAGGAGGAGGAGGAGGAGGGAGGAGAGGAGGAGGAGGAGGAGGAGGAGGAGGAGGAGGAGGAGGAGGACGAGGAGGGGAGGAGAGGAGGAGGAGGAGGAGGAGGAGGGAGGAGGAGGAGGAGGAGGAGGAGGAGGAATAATCACTCGGCCCGCAGGACTCCAGGAGCGCCCCGCGCCAGAAGACGCCTCTCGGGGCGCGGCTCCTCGGGAGCCGGCGCCGGCGCCCCCAGCGCAGTGCCAGGCCCGCGCCGCCGCCGGGCGCGTCGTTCGGCTCGCGCTCGCAGCGGACCCCTCCGACGCGAGCGTGTCCCTCCTGCAGCGGGGCCGCGGCGGCGACGGCGGCGGCCGATTCGCCGCGGCGCTGGCGGAGGCCGCCGCCGCGGCGGCCGACCGCGCTAGCGCGCCAGGCGCGGTGGGGCGCCGGCCTGCGCTGTCGGCGCCCGCCGGGCCGGCCACGGCGGAGCCGAGGCCCACCACGGCGGACACGGAGCCGCTGCTGCTGCCGCCGGTGGACGTGGAGGTATACGAGCTGGACGAGCGGCTGCGGAGGGAGGACGAGCGGCCGCCGTAGAGGGGCGTGGGCCTCTGGCGCGTGGACCCACAGAGATCCTGGACCCCTACCAAGGGGCCGTCTTTTTGTATCCGGAGCCGTTTTTGGGCGTCCCTGGGGCCCGGCGAGGGCCCCCGGAGGCCTCGCGACGAGAGGAGGTCTGGCCCTGGATCGGTGCTGTGCCGCCTTGCAGGCGCCGCCCCTGGTGCGCTCCGCGCACCAGGGAGGGGGTTCCAGCGCCGATGCAACGAAAGCTCGCGCGGCAGACCTCCCAACGCCCATGCCTGTGCCGAGCCTTGCTGCCCGATCCGAGGACGAGCGGCTGCGCAGGGAGGACGGCGAGATCGAGCTCGAGGACGCGCGCATTCTGCAGGAGGACGGGCGCCTCCGGAGCGAGAACGCCCACCTCCTGCTCGAGCTGCAGAGGGCCGCCGCGGGGGCGGGCGAGGATGGGCGCGGTGAGCCGCCAGCCCCGGGCGGCCAGGAGGAGGGCGGCTCCTCGGCGCCCGACCGGGTCCGCGAGGCCCGATGGGTGGGCCGTGGGCGGGGGGGGAGGCCTCCTCCTCCTCCCTTTGCTCCTCCTCCTCCTCGCCCTCCCCCTCCTCCTCCTCCTCCTCCTCCTCCTCCTCCTCCTCCTCCTCCTCCTCCTCCTCCTCCTCCACCTCCTCGGGTCGCCTGCGGCCCTGGGGGAAACCGTGCAGGACCCAGACCTCATCGGGCAGGAGGCCCAGGAAGGGGGCGCCCAGGACAGCGTGTTCTCCGCGCCTTGTCTTGCCGCGTGCCTGGCCCTGGACTCAGCACGGGGCGCCCGGCCCCCTCGTCCTGCCCTGGCTGTCGCCTCCGGTCTCCTCCTTCCTCTTCCTTGCCCCCGCCCCTGCCTCTGACGGTTATCGTGGTCATGGTCTCAGCGATGTTGCTGACGACCGAGGGGGGGGAGGAGGGGGAGGACGAGGAAGAGGAAGAGGATCGCGGCGATGATGACGATTAGGATGATGAGACGGTGGATGATGATGAGGAGGCGGCAGAGGAGGAGGAGGAGGAGGAGGAGGAGGAGGAGGAGGAGGAGGAGGAGGAGGAGGAGGAGGAGGAGGAGGAGGAGGAGGAGTAGGAGGAGGAGGAGGAGGAGTGAGCGTGATAAGGGGACATTTTCAGGGTCCTTCCCCAGCACGAGGCGATCCAGCAGCGTGCTTCCGGCGACGCCGGGGCTCGTGGTTCTAAGCACCAGACCCTCGTTCTGTCCCTGATCATACTGGCGTCCGTCGCGGGGATCTTCGCCCTCCTCACCGCGTACCCACCTGGCACAATCGGGGTGGAGGTAGGTTTTGTTCTGTGTGGCCACGGCCAGATTCGCGTCGAACTTCTGAGCAGGACTCGCTCCAGGGAAGGTCCAGGACGCCATCGTTTCAGGCCGAGCGTGCTCCATGGCAGACGCACTCCAAAGAGGTACCAGTTCCACAGCTGGAAGGCGGCCAAAGCGCGGCGTCAGAACAAGCGCTTCGAGAACAAAGTGCTAGGCATGAGGCCTGATACGCTCCTGTCGCTCTCGTTCGTGCTGGCGGTGGACATCGCCGTGTTCGTCGTCCTGTTCTGGTGTGGCATTATCCAGGAATTCTTGAGGCTGTCAGCATCGGTGATCTACGTGATCCTGGTGATCGCAGGCTCATTAGGGCCAGAGACAGGGGGAGAAAGGGACGGAGCTGGAACGAAGAAGAGGAAACGGATGACGGTGGAGTGTGGGGGAGGAGGAGGAGGAGGAGAAGGAGGAGGGAGGAGGAGGGAGCACCAGTGTAAACCGAATAGTCATCAACGATGTTGGAATGAAACCTCCCTCCAAGCTCCCTGTTCATAGGCCCCTACAACGGTTCATTTCCATTGAGGGAACTGCCTCGTCGGAAGACAACCGTTTGAAGACCCTGAGGCATGCCAAAGCATGATTCTCGAGACTCCAACGCCACGGATCAATCGGACTGTTGCGTCTGGACGATCCCGAATCGTGCCAGAACGCCATTTCGGGGACTTCAACACCGCGAATTAACGTAACTGTTGTGGTACTGTGATCATGGGGATCCGTGAAACTCTTGCAGATGCCTAAAAGGAATGTGCGCGGCGCTAAAGCGAGAACCACATTTTGAAAAGGAACAGCCCTCAATCCGTGAAGCTCTTGCGATTTACACGAATGTGTGCGGCGCTACAGCGAGAGCCAGACTTTGAAAAGGAACAGCCCTCAATCCGTGAAGCTCTTCCAATGTTTTGAAACGGATGTGCGCGGCTTTAAGGCGAGAGCCATATTTCGAAAAGGGGACGCCCTCAATTCGTGAAGCTCCTCCATTTTTTAACGAATGTGCGCGGCGCGAAGGCGAGCGCCACATTTTGAAAACGGGACGCTCTTCAACGTTTTGAAACGGATGTGCGCGGCGCTAAGGCGAGCCACATTTTGAAAATGGAGCCACCCTCCATCTGTGAAGCATTTGCGAAGTTCTCAGACGAATCTGCGCGGTGCTGATGCGAGAGCAACATTTTGAACCGGAGCCGGCTTCCATCTGTGACGCCGTCGCAAACTTCAAGCCGAATGTGCGCGGCGCTAGGGCGAGCCACATTTTGAAGACGGTCCGCCCTCCATCCGTGAAGTTCTTGCGAACTTTCAGACGAACGTGCGCGGTGCTAAGGCGAGAATCACATTTTGAAAACGGACCGCCCTCCATCCGTGAAGTGCTTGCAAACATTGAGACGAATCTGCGCGGCCTTCAGGCGAGAGCCACATTTTGAAAGCGACCCGCCCTCTGTGATTGAAGCTGGGGCATCTTGAAGCTTCAATATCATAACTGGTGAGGACGCCTCAAGCCGCCTGGCCCGCCCTTACGACCCGCCTCGGAGTGAGACATGGAGTTTTTTTTGCAGGAGAAGGTCTGGAGGAGGAGAAGGAGGAGGAGCAGGGGCAGGAGGAGAATGAGGAGGAGGGAGACGAGGAGGAGGAGGAGGAGGAGGAGGGGGAGGAGGAGGAGGAGGAGGAGGAGGAGGAGGAGGAGGAGGAGGAGCTGGAGGAACTGGAGGAACCGGAAGAGCGGTTGGAGGAGCAGGGGCGTGCAGATATTAATGATGTGCAGGAAGGGAACGGAGAAGGCAGGACGTGGAAGAGGAGGAGGAGGAGGCTTGGAGGAAGAGCAGGGGGGAGGCCGAGGATCAGGAGGTGGACGAGGCGTAGGAGTAGGAGTAGGAGTAGGAGTCAAGCTAGCCAGCTCGAGCGAGTCAAGCATGGCATGCCCAGTCCCACCCGCCCTCCCACAACATAAGAAGCAAAGCTGGCACAACTGGGGGCCGAAGTCACACCGGCCAGCCGGTTTGGTACAGCTGATGCGGCCGCGATGGCGGTTGCCGACGGGAACTGGCGAGCGCGTGTTGAATGCCGCGCACGCATTGCCAGACGAGTCGAGAGTGGCCCGGTACACCGCAGGAAGCCAGAGGTGGCCGGAGGAAGCCCGACGGTCTGACAGGACACCCCAAAGCATTTTTGTGAAAAAGCATTGGGTTTTTGATGTTTTTATGTTGAAATGCTTGCAAACACACGGTGTTCGGTAGGATTCTGACATGAACGCGCGAGTGTGCTCTTTGTGGTATTTTTTGCACAGGATTCGCGGCCTGGGTGCATGACAGAGCATCGCGAGTGCACCGCGCGATGACGTGAAATCGCTGGATTTGACCGAATTCTTAAGATTCCTATGGTTTTCCTATGATTTCAGCAAGAGAGCCCGGGCGGGAAATTTGTACAATTTTTGTGAAAAAAACATTGGGTTTTTGATGTTTTTATGTTGAAATGCTTGCAAACACACGGTGTTCGGTAGGATTCTGACATGAACGCGCGCGTGTGCTCTTTGTGGTGTTTTTTGCAATGGATTATCGCCGTGGACGACAGGACGTCCATGTCGAGAGGAAAAAATAAGAAAAATGTTGATTTTGTATTGTTTTTTACAGGTTAGGATGGGACCACCCGGATGCGGCCCCTAATGGCCGGCCTGAGGGGGGAGTAGGAGTATATTCTAATAAGGAATAAGGATTAGGATGAGTAAGGAGGAGGGGAGGAGGAGGAGGAGGAGGAGGAGGAGGAGGAGGAGGAGGAGGAGCAGGAGGAGGAGGATGAGGAGAGGGAGGAGGAGAAGGAGGAGGAACATGAGCAGGAAACAAAGGGCTGACGACCCATGGTGCTCATACACACTATTTCGCACGCATGCGCTCGGCTGCGCTAACCGCAGAGGGTCTTTAATGATGCACCCCCCCTAAGCTCTCGGCGGGGAATAGAAACTCGTCCCTCCTCCTCCTGTGTGGTAGTGTGTCGGAGAGGAGGAGGAGGATGAGGAGGAGGAGGAGGTCGCCAGGCGTTGAGCGATGGGATTTCTGAGCACTTCTCATGACCTCGCATGCATCCGCCGACGAGAATAATTAATTTCCAAATGTTGTCGGGGTCCCAATCCGTCAATAAGCCGGCGGAGAAACTATTCATTTTCCCATTATTGCCCGGGGGTTTATTGAAGACCCTCTGGGATTACCCACTTGCTTCGAGTTAACTACGAGACCGCGTGGGTGACGCAGCTGGACGACCTCCTCTGGGGCGCCTACGAAGAGTTCGCCGGCTTCGCCTTTGACGTTCCGCAGCGCGAGCAAGCCCAGCTGGGCTTGTCCGACGGGGGCTGCGCCTTCCCGTTTGCTCGAGACACGACCGCTTGCGCCTACTTGGGCAGCTGGGCCCTCGTCCTGCCCGGCATCGCCACTTGCCTCGGGATTTCCCCCTCCTGGAGGGCTTCCCATCCAGGTGCCTGCGCATCGCCTGGGACATGAGGAGCGCAGAAGCCGAGCTGGGCGCCCCGGGGGGCCGAGGACGGCCCGATTGACTGGGGGAGCTGCTTGGTGGAGCCACGGGCCATGCTCCAGGGTCACTGGGGCAAGCACATTTCAGCGCACAAGCGGGGGCGACTGCTGCAAACTCTGGGCGGCGACGACCGGCTTGCACTGCGCGCGGGCAGCGGCCTTTCGGAGGGAAGCTGGATTCTCCCGCGCCAGGGCGGGGGCCCGCGCATCCCTCACGCTCACTTCCACGTGGTGCTGCGCAAGAAGAAACCCTTCCCCCAAGCTCCTCTGTCATAGGCTCCCACAATGATTCATTTCCACTGAGGGAAGTGCCGCGCTGGGAGACAAACCTTGAAAGATCTTGAAGCACGCCAGAGTACCATTCTCTGAACTTCAACGCCACGAATCAGCCTGACTGCTACGTTTGGCGATCCTGAATCGTGCCATAACGCTATTCCACATTGCGAGTCAACGCAATTGGTGCGCCCTGACAATCGCGGATGGCTCCATCACACCGTTTCTAGTACGTCAACCATGGCAACCCGAAAAACTCCACAATTTGGTGACAGAAAAAACCACGGTGCGCGACGCTAAAGTGAGAGCCACATGTTGAAGAGGAACCGCTCTCAACCCGCTAACCCTTTCAGTTTTGAAAGCGAATTTGCGCGGCGCTTAGGCGAGAGCCACCGTTGGAAAGCCACCCGCCCTCCACTTGCGAAGCTTTTGCCATCTTTAAGCTTCCAAGTTATACGTGGTGTGAAAATCTCCAGCGAAACGCCTGGGCCGCCCTTCCGAGTGGCCTCGGGGTGCGGTAGTGGGAGTTATTTATAAGGACAGGGCATGGAGGAGGAGGAGGGGGAAAAGGAAAAGGAAGAGGATGAGGATGATGATGATGATGATGAGGAGGAGCATGAATAGGAACATACAAGTGGCGTCCAGGGAGGGATGGGGGAGGGAGGGCGGAGGGAAAAA
>CAUYUJ010006208.1:0-55278 GCA_963575745.1 Prorocentrum cordatum | reverse complement strand
TGCTACTACTACTACTACTGTTACTACTACTACTACTACTACTACTACTACTACTACTACTACTACTACTACTACTACTACTACCTCCACTATCACTACTGTTACTACTATTCCTACTATGTGTGCGTCGCTTCCCCAGGGGCGACGCGCGCACCGAGAAATCTAATACGTTATGCGTCGTGGCTTGCGCTTTCTGGCCGCACCGCTCGGGAAACGATATACTGCAAGGTGGGTCTACTAGACGCGCGCCTCCAAGGAGGACATATACGTATGTCTTTGTGCGCTCCATGGCACTCGGAGACCGATGAGGAATTTTTGAATGCACGCTGTGGCGTCGCTGGCTGACGCTGCCAGCTGGCGTGGCACCAGGATGCATCCTGCACGAAGCGAGTCTGCGGTTGCCGACTTCACTCGTACCTTGCAGGGCTGCTCGCCAACTTCGATTCCGATCTTGACCGCAGACGGGCTAAAGGCGATGTAGGTAACGGCGATGTAGGTTTCGGCATTGTGGGAACGCGTGGCTCGCGCTTTCCTGCAATTCGCTGTGTCGTGTTCGCTCAGTCCACTCGCAGATGGGACATGCAAGACAGTGTGGTTTGTGATTTCCTTCAGTTGGGTTCCCAGCGTCGCCGTCAGGCAGCATCGCCGTCAGCCCGGCCCTGGGATCTCGATGCGGTCCGATGCGGTACGAACCGATACCCTCTCGGACCTGCAGGGGGCGACCCTGAGCGGCGGCCCAAGTCGATGCGATGCCGGTCCGGGCGCGCGACTCCATGAGGCTCGGGCCTGCCCATTTCCTGGCCGTCCTTCCTTCGTCCTGGAAGCAGCGCCGAAGGATTGATCAGGAGGAGGAGGAGGAGGAGGAGAGGTTGAGGCAAGGGGACGGCGGAGGGGAGAATGAGGAGGAGGAGGAGGAGGAGGAGGAGGAGAAGAGGGAGGAGGAGGACGAGGAGGAGGAGGAGAATGAGGAGGAGAAGGAGGAGGAGGACGAGGAGTCCCAAGGGAAGGATGAGGAGGATGGGGAGGGACCAGCGTAAACCCAACACTCGTTAACGCTACAAGCTGCCCTCATCATAGTCCCCCTGCAAGGAGTCATGTCTACTTAAAGAAGTGCCCTCTTGGGGGACAACCGTGTGAAAATCTTGAGACGTGCCAAAACAGCATTCTCAGGCCACGAGTGAACCTGACTGTTGCGTCTTAACGATCTGGAATCGTGCCCGGACACCATTCCTGGGATTTCAGCACCGCGAATCAGTGTAGCTGTTGCGCCCTGATAATCCTGAATCGTTTCAGAACGCTAATTCTAGTATGTCGACCATGGGAATTCGTTATGTTTTTAAAACGAATGCGCGCGGCGCGAAGGCGAGAGCCACATTTTGAAAACCATCGCCCTCCTTCCGTGAATCTGTGGCCAATTCTTCAGTCCGCGCTGCTCCTGGGTTCGATAGAGAGGAGTTGCAGTGGAGACCCATGCCAAGAAGCACCCTGCTCGCCTCCAGGGTGCCCTGGGTCTCTTGGGTTTCGATGGTTCTGACATGGAGAGCGTGGCGCTCCCGCACCACAAATCGTTGGACGTCCTGGGGTCTCGGGGCTGGGTTTCTTGTGGAAGGTTTCTTGTGGTCGAGCCCCTCCTGTATTTATAAGGAGGAGGAATCTTGTGGTCGTGTCCTCGCGGTCCCAGCTTCTCTCTTTCTTCCTCCTCTCCTTCCCCTCGCTCCTCTTCTCCACGCCGGTGTTTTTTATACTTCTGGGATGTTGCTGTAAATAAAGTCACTGGTCAGGTCAGCCGCGCATCGCCACGGAGTGCACGTGTTACTCGAGATGATGCGGTCACCCTCTTTCCTCTACCTCCTTATTCACCAAACAAAATATAAGGAGCAGGAATGCAGGAGGCGGTCCCCCGTCCAGAGAGTCGCGCCGGAGGTGCCCGTCGCGAGCCGGGTCAACGCGCTGATCTTCGGGCCCCCAAAGGCTCGACCAGTGCTCCGCTTCCAGATGCTTCTGCCGCCGCTTCCCCGCGCTCCAAAAAGAAGACGCCGCCTTCGAGGGATTGGTGGGTTGTCATCCCTTCCTCGGCGGAGGGCGGCAGAAGCGGAACTCAGAGGAGTAGAGAGGTACGGTGGAGGCCCATGCCAAGAAGCACCTTGCTTGCCTCCTGGGTGCCCTGGGTTTCTTCGGTTTCGATGGTTCTGCTGTGGAAGGCGTGACGCTCCCACACGAAAATCGATGGGCGTCCTTTGGTTTCAGGGTTGGGTTTCTTGTGGAAGGTTTCTTGTGGTCGGGTCCCTACTGTATGGAGCGTTCCACAACAGGCACCGTCTTCGAGGGATTGATGAGATGACGTTTCTTCCCTTGTGCAAGGCGGCAACAGCAAAACTCAGATGGGTACAAATGGTACCCATGCCGCTAATTACCTTTAAGTCGGGCATGTCCCTCTGCAGGAGGAATCTTCAAGAAGAGTCAAAAAATAGCCTGGGGACGCTTTTCGTGCTCTGTTGAATATATGTGAATATTATGTGACTACTTTCATTGTTCTTCCGAAATCCCCCATGTAGGAGGACATGCCCGACCTAACGCTACCTTTCTCTCGTCGCCGCGGCTGTATGCGCCTTGCAATGCTGGTCAGGACGCGCCCCAGGAGTGGCCCGGGGTGTCGCGGCATCGGTACACCTTGCGGTTGTCCCCAAAGAGACGGGGGCGGCTCTGCTGGTGGAAAGGGCCTGCGGAAGCAACCACGATCGGCCCTCCCAGAGAGACGCGCTCGTCCTGTGGGGTCCGATGTGTCTGGCGGGGGCCACAGCACCAAGTGCCCCTCGCTCCCACCTTGGCCCCGCTACAGTCCCAGTCTGGCTGGGGCGCCCACGCTCTTGCAGCCCCCCTCGGCCCCGATCCTCTGATCCTCCCCAGTCCAGCGTCCGCTTCCGTGCGCGCTGCGATCCCCTTTTCCTGAGATCGTAGGTTTTTGTCCTTCGCTCTGGAGTTCCTCCCCCCTCCCTTTCTCTTTCTTTCTTTCTTTCTTTCGTTTTTTGTTATTTCTCGCTCTCTCTCTCTCTCTCTCTTTCTCTTTTCTCACTTTCTGTCTGCCTGCCTGCCTGCCTGTCTGTCTGTCTGCCTGCCTGTCTTGCCTGTCTGTCTGTCTGTCTGGCTGCCTGTCTGTCTCTCTGTCTGTCTGCCGGTCGGTCAGTCAGTCAGTCTGTCTTTCTGTCTTTCTGTCTCTCTGCCTGTCATGCTTGTCATGCCTGTCTGTATGTCTGTCTGTCTGTCTGTCCGTCTGTCTGTCTGTCTGTCTGTCTGTCTGTCTGTCTGTCGGTCTGTCTGTCTGTCTGTCTACCTCTCTCTCTCCCTCCCTCCCTCTCTCTCCGCATCCCTCCTTCTCTGCCTGCCCCCCTATGCGACTCCTGGTCTGCGCGAGCAGGCGGCGCCCCGGGGTGGCGGGGGCCCCCTCGGAGTGGATTGCGCAGAGGCGCAGAGCATGATGGTGGTGCAGTGGGGGCCCACGCCAAGAAACACTCTGCTTGCCTCCAGGGTGCCCTGGGTTTCGTGGGTTTCGAGGGCTTCCTGGACAGCGCAGTTCCCCCAGGCCAGAAGTCACTGATAGACGTCCTGGGGCCTCAGGGCTGGGGTTTCTTGTGGACGGTTTCTTGTCGACCGGCCTCCGCTGTACGTCGCCGCTCGAGGCTGGAGGAACTGGCGTGCGCCGGCTGAGGGCTCTACACCAGGGTTCCGAGTCCGGCTCAGCATGTCCATTTTTCCCTCGCCCACTCGAAGTCGTGGCTTGCCGTCCACGCCCGCCTGCGGACCGACCCGATTCGACCGAGCCCCTGCCTTGCGGAACGGCGAGGATCGTACGTTCCCCCCTCCTCCTCTTCTCTTCCTCCTCATCCTCGTGCATCCTCCTCCTCCTCCTCCTCCTCCTCCTCCTTCTCCTTCTCCTCCTCCCTCCTCCTCCCTCACTCCTCCGAGGCACGAGGCGAGAGGATCCAGGAAGCGAGGCTGCGGTAGCTTGGGGACTCGCAGGGCGTCCCCCTCGCGGCGGCGGCGCGCGTGCCGGCCTTTTGGGAGAGATTTGGGGTTCCGGTCAGCGCCTGGCCCCCCCACCCGAGACTGGCCAGGAGGGAAACACGTACACGTGGTTCATTTATAATTCTTGGAGAGTTCTCTGATTTGGTTGGGGGCCACGATCCTTTCATTTCTAATTGTTCTGTCCTGGGCCTCTTCCTGGCCACCAGGGGGCCAGGAACAAGTAGAAACGAGCACACTTAGAAATGAGCACGATTAGAAATGAACGACGTGTACGCAAACGCATCTGAGTTTAGATTCCCATGACAGTATATGAACATATTGGGTGTGGAGGCGACGACGAAGATCCAGAAAATATTGGAAAATATAGGAAATCCTGGAATCTGTGTTGATGTGATTGTGTCCCCCCCCCTGCGGTCCCTGGAGCAGTGCACGCCGGGGACGGATGGCAGAGCCCTGCCCGTCACGGCAGGAGCTTGCCGTGGGCCGGAGGGCCGGCAAGGGTGCGCCCCGCACTGCCGTCCCAGTCCTCGTTGCCATCGTTGCTGTGGCCGTCGCCGCGGGGGCCCTCAGAGCTACCTCGTTCCTCCGGCTGCGTCTTCCTGCTGGATGGCGCCTCTGCGATCGATGGTTTTGGTGTGCTCATGATCTTCCGTCCGTCCTCCTCGAGCCCCAGTTTCCTAGACCGTGCCTGGTTATGTCGTTCTTCCAGCTGCGTCTTCCTGCTGGTGGCGCGTCTGCGATTGATGGTTTGGTTTGGGTGTGTTGATGATCTTCTGTCCATCCTCCTCGAGCCCCAGTCACGGCGACCCTTCCTGGTGATGTAGGTCCTTCCGGAAGGCCCAGGTATGCCAACGCTTTGAGGCTTTCTGCAGCCGACTGAAACTCCCCTGCCCCCGTCCCTTGGATCCTGGCGCCGTGATGCCTCGAGAACGGGGCCCAGCTGCCCTCGATCCTCCTCCACGGGGTACTTTTCCCGCCGCGCGCCGCTTTGCTGTCTGCGCGGCCGGACAGGACGACCTCGGGGGCAGAAGCAGCCGAGTTTGGTCCTGCGGTGCCTCACATGATCCGGGCCCCCTGGGCGCCGTTAGTGACCCCTGCGTGCGAGCCGCGCCAAAGCCGTGGTGACGAGCCTCCCTCGAGGGCCCTGGAACAGCAGGACGAGGAGTACGAGGTGTGAATGGGTCCAGTCAGTGCCGCCTGCGATCCAGTTCGATGCGATTCGACATGCTGGCCGGGGCCGCGACCTCGATTCGATTCGGTTCCGTCCCGTTCACCGGCATCGGCGGGGGGGCCAGCCGTAGCCAGGCGCGGCGATCCGGTATCGATGCGAGAGGGACGATTCGCTGGCGATCCGATCTGTTTCCGATGCGATCGGGCTTCGCGACTCCGTCCAGCTTTGGCCTGCTGGTCAGGGAGCGAGTGGAGGACCAGGAGAAGGCTGGAGGAGGAGTTCTCCTCTCTCCGGACCCTGGCTCCAGCAGGTTTTTGCTTCCGCCCTAGACCCTGGCCCTGGAGGTCCCCGGAGGCCCCCAGAGGTCCCTGGAGGCCCGCGGAGGACCAAGAGGACGTCCACAGACGTACTGCAGGAACAGAGCAGACAGCACAGCAGTGCAGGAACAGAGCAGACAGCACAGCAGAGCAGTGCAAAAAAGCTTCCGAAGCGCCCCCCCCCCCCCCCAACGGGAGCTCGTTTTTATTGAGGTCTGGGCGATCACGGCCGTGATCGGCCCTCTCCTCCTCCCCCCCGGATCACGTCACGCCATTGTCTGCCCACGTTAGCAAGAGTTTCCGAAGTGGCATTGCAGTCAACCCGCAGAGTAAGGATGAGCAACCTTCGTACCCTCGTATCCTTGCCTCCTCGGTCCATCCTTGGCTACTTTCGTTGGCCGCGCCCCGCTCGACGAGCTTCGAAGCGGGCGTCCAAGGCCTCCTCATCCTTGCCGCGCCTCCTCATGGCACGGGCAGGCTGTACAGTCCAAACCCTAATACGGACGCGCGACTTTGCTCAGGGTAACTACCCTTGTGCCCTCGGGGTTTCCGTCGTCCGCCGCCCCAGAAATCCTAACTTCGGCCTCCAAGGGTCTTGCGTCCTTACCGCGCGTCCTCAGTAGGGTTTTTGACTGTAGTCCCCCGCCCATGGGGGGGAGGAGGAGGAGGAGGAGGAGGAGGAGGAGGAGGAGGAGGAGGAGGAGGGAGGGAGGAGGAGGAGGAGGAGGAGGAGGTGAGGAAGAGGAGGAAGGCCCCGCAGGAGAGGAAAGGAGGACGAAGGAGGAGGAAGGTAAGAGAGAATTTTGGAGAAGTTAGAGGAGGACGAGGAGGAGGAGAAGGAGGAGGAGGACGGCCCTGCGCGCCGCGCCTCTCCTGGCGGCGGGCCTCCCGCGCGGGGCCCCACAGCACAGCTGGCCTCGGCGGGTCGCGCCGCAGCGCCCACGCCTCGGCGACGTGGAGCACTCCGGAAATCAGGAGGGGAAAAAACACACAGACACAATTAATCGTCGATTCCCAAGAAAATATGGGAAAATATGGGAATTGGGGGGGACGACAAAAACCCAGAAAATATGGGAAAGTATGGGGGATCTTTTTTATTTGTGTGTATTTATTTGTGTGTTTGTGGGCCCCTTCAGGAAAGGCCCTCGCGCCTTCGAGGATCGAAGGGCCGAAGAAGAGGGAGCGCCCAAGGCAGAAACTTTTGGCGCTCCGCGCGGACCTCTCGGATCCGGGCTGGCCCCCCCCCCCCTAGCGGCGCCTCCGGCGCCGCGCCTGGCGCGCCCCGCCCGCGCGCCCGGGAGGGGGGTCCCAGCGCGGATCCGAGAAATCCGCGCGGAGCGTCGAGAATCTATGCGCAGGAGTTTTTTTTTTCTTCCTCTAAGACAGGCCTGCGCCTTCGAGGATCGAAGGAGCTGACATCTTTTCCTCGGCTCGGTGGCCAGCGAGGGGGGGAAGTGAAAAGGGGCGGGCCTTCTCGGAAGGCTTGGAAGGCCCCCGCGGCCTTCCGAGAAGTTTTCTAAGCTTTCCCCGGCGACTAGAAGACCCCTCAGAAGGCCGCGGGGCTTCCGAGAAGCCCCGCCGCCTGCTGGGAAGGCCTTCTCCTTCTCGCTTCACCCCCTCGCGCGCCGCCGATCGGCGGAATGGCGGCGGAACGGCGGCGGAAGCCGGCAGAAGCAAATCGAGGCCGCCTCCGCGGGCGGAAGCCAGCGGAGGGAGGAATCGGCCTCCCAAGAGATGGCCAGGCTTTTCTCTCGGGGCTCATGGATAGGGCTCCGTGGGAGCGACGTAAGAAAACGGGGTCGACTGCGCCGACACTGGCGCGTAAGCTGCCCGCGGAAGGTCGCGCGCAAGCGCCCTCGTCTCCACCGTAGCGTGCCGCGCTGGGGGCCCGCGCAAGCCGACGCGTAAGGTCGCTGCGCCATCTCGCGTAAGACCTGTTTTTGATGTTTTGATCGTCGCTCGTGTGGAGCCCGATCGCCTCCGCGCCGACGTCGTCGATGCACCGCCGGTGCATCGCCGCTGCATCGCCGATGGGTCGGCGAGGCGGGCGTGGTCTTAAGTCGGGCCTGCCACTCTACAGGGGGGATATTCGAAAATAGTGAAAAATAATCCGGGGACGATTTTTCCACAATTTACCTAACAGCGAAGACTGATAGGTTTCTAGTGGTGTCAAAAGAAAGCATCTGATGACTCAGAAGGGAGGTCTGGGCGGCATCCGGACAGCGAGGGAGGGCCGGGCTCAGGGCCGGGCTCGTTTTAAGCAAACAGTCGCACACTTCGTGCTCTTCGACCTCCCAGAACTCCATTCCCGGGCCACATTTTGAATGCCCGGAGCCAACAGTAGGCCACTTCGTGCCCTTCGACTTCCCAGAACTCTATTCCCGGGCCACATTTTGAATGCCCGGAGCCAACTGTAGGCCACTTCGTGCTCTTGGACTTCCCAGAACTCCACTCCCGGGCCACATTTTGGATGCCCGGAGCCAACTGTAGGCCACTTCGTGCTCTTGGACTTCCCGGAACACCATTCCCGCGCCAGATTTTGGATGCCCGGAGCCAACTGTAGGCCACTTCGTGCTCTTGGACTTCCCAGAACACCACTCCCGGGCCACATTTTGAATGCCCGGAGCCAACTGTACGCCACTTCGTGTTCTTCCATTTCCCAGACTTCCAAGACTCAGGGCGCAGTGACAGAGGGGCAGTACTTCATCAAGAAATTGAAGACACTGGGGATGCGCACAGAGCTCCAGCAATCTGGTGAGCACAAGCGGATGAATGCGTGGAGTAAGACACCCGACTCAGCCAAAAAGTGCAGAATTCTCGAAGGCCACCCGTCAGGAGAAAGCTTGACATAAGGTGCTGCTGTCTTGCCAGCGATGCTTCTCAGCTTGCTGCACCTCGCGTGCCTCAGGCTTTTTCGCTGCTTGCTCGGCGGGTTCGGATTCGCCTTGCAGTCAGCCAGCGATGTTTGCCTGAAGTCTCTCGCTTCACAGCCCCCGCTGACTCGCATTCGCCTGCGGTGCTTCTCAGCCCTCAGTTGCTGTTGTAACTGCTTGTGCGGGATCACTCAGTTGGGCCCGCAGCGCTTCTCAGCCTGCCATTGCTCTTGTGAGTGCCACCACAACGTTTTGGCTTCAGCACAAGAATAACGTGCTACAGTGGGTGCGGGAGTGAGTGCCGAAGGTGCTGCCGCGGCTGTCGACGAGCCCACACGGCGGCTGCACTCGCCGCCGCAACTGACTCACTTTTTGCCTGCGGTGCTTCTCACCCCGCAATTGATTTTCTAGACGCGTCGATGTTGCGGCGGTCGGCGGTGTCTCGTTTGCAAACGAATGTCCTATCGATATGAGTGTCCCGTTCCGCACTAAATCCATTGATCGCAGTGTTTCGTTTGGACCAACATCCGTTGATATCAGTGTCTCGTTTGAACCTGCATCCATTTATAGAAGTGTCTCGCTCGAAGAAGCAGAATCCATTAAAAAACAATGCATATTTTGGAGCTGTCTCCATTGATGGCCGTGTTTCATTTGGATATAAATCCATTGATAGCAGGGTCTCCTTTGGAGATACACTTGTCGAAAGCAGTGACACCTTCGAATCTACATCCATAGACAGCAGTGTCTCATTCAGAAACAAATCCATTAGTGATAGCAGTGCATCTTTCCAGACTAAATCCATGGCGAGCAGTCTCTCGTTCACGCATACGCTAGTGGATAGAAATGTGTACTTGGTACTACTACTGTTTCTGCTACCTCTACTACTACTTCTACTGCTACCATTACTACTGATCGTCCTACCATTCCATCTCGTGCTACTAGTACCACTGGTGGGCCTACTACCACTACTACTACTACTACTACCACTGCTACTACTACTACCACTACCACTACTACTACTACTACTACTACTACTACTACTACTACTACTACTACTACTACTACTATTACTGCTACTACATACTACTACACTACTACTACTACTACCCTCTACTACTCTACTACTTACTATACCACCCACTACTATACTACTTACTACTACTACTACTACTACTACTACTACTACTACTGCGACTACTACGATACTACGACTACTACTACTTACTACTACTACTACTACTACTACTTACTACTACTAACTACTACTACTACTACTACCACTACTACTACTACTACTACCTACTACTACTACTACTACTACTACTACTACTACTACTACTACTACTACTACTACTACTACTACTACTACTACTACTAGTACTACTACTACTACCATTACCACTGCCCTTCAGAGTACTAGTGATGTTGCTGCTGCTGCTGCTGCTCCTGTAGCTACTGCTGTTGCAGCTACTGCCATTGGAACTATACTCCGACTGGGGGTACTACCGTTGCCACCACCGAGGACAGTTTTAGCTCTACAGTATTGATTGTACAAATCAACATGCGACAAGATCCGTAGCCATTTGTTTGCTCGAAATCCACCTGTGCGCCCAGCCGCGGCGGTGCTCCTCAGCCTGCTTTCTCGCAGTGCCAGGACGCGACAAGGCGGCGTCGCCCCCGCCACCCCCGCCACCATCTCATGTCCCGGAGGAGTCTCTGCCGCTTCCGCCCGGACCGCCTGCTGAGCCAGATTTCGACGTGGTTTTTGAGCGAGCTCACCTCGAAGAGGTCCCCGTGCACCAGGCATGGGTGGCAAGACCGCCTGCCAATGGCAGCGCGCGCTGCGCACGCAGTGCGTTGCCAACGACGTGTCGTTCAGAAACGTAACAAACGACCCGTTCTACGACTGGAAGCAACTGCCCCGGTGTGCCGCTCCGGGTCTCGCTGGCCGGGTAATCGGCCAGGGCATCGCCCGGGTTCTCTTTCGCATCATCGAGACAGAGCGCGACCCAAACTACTCCAACACGGATGGCCACGGCAGGCATTTCTTTGAGTTCGTTCGCACAGACGGCTCAGCCATGCGCCTGCATTACCACAAGAACGGCCGACCCGATGAGCCCACCTATGTCGGTCCACCACGCGCCGTTGCTCAGCCTGCGGTGCCTGGGCCTGCCGCTATTCAGCCTGATGTACCTGGTGGCAGCGCTGCTCAGCCTGCCATGCCTAGCGGCGGCGTTGCTCAGCCTGCCGTGCCTGGCGGTGATGCCCCACTGCTCTTCACACTGGAGCACCTGCAAGAGGCCGCCCGCTCGCGCCAGACTGTGGGCCGCGACAAAGCGAGCGCCGCTCTCCAAACGCTGTTGCACTACCACCATGGCGAGTCTGCCCCAGGTGCTGTTGACATCACCGATGGCTCAGCGTTTGACTGGCTTCAATGGGTGGCACAGATTGAGGGTGCGCGCGACGTCATCCGGAATGGCGTCCACAGGGTCTACGTTGTCCGCTGGAATCCGCACTGGGCCCCAGAGGCCGTCTTCTGTTACGGCAGCAACACGTACAGCACACAGGTGCCTCGCAACGCGCGATACAATGGCTCATGGAGCCACACGCGCATTGTGATTCACCGACAGGCCAATTGGGTGACTGAGCCGTTGCTCTCTGCGGCCCCTCTGGCAGCTACGCCGTGGCTGTTGTTGCGGGATCAGGTGGCCTGGGAGTGATCTCTGGCAAACAAAATGTGGTGCTTCTCAGCCTGCATTCATGTGACACGCAATGCCGTGGCATGCACTCGCGTAGTGCTTCTCAGCCTGCACTCGCGCGGTGCTTCTCAACCTGCGCCTCCTCGGTATTTGCCAGCCGCCGGATTGGCGCGATTTCCTGCAATACAAGCGGGAGAGGTGAAGTATCCGAGCCCGCGTGTCCACGGTGCTTCTCGGCGCGCGTACTTGTAATCCTAGTTCCAGCAGTAGTAGGACTGCGCGGCCGCGGTGCTTCTCAGCCTCCGAGTTTCTGCGGCGCTTCTCAGCGTGCAAGTTTTGCCGATTGTCCGCTCCGCACGCCGCTCCTCAGTGCGCTCCTCTTCCGTTTGCGAGATGTCTTCCAAGATTTGGTTGGAGGCCGAGAAAGACGGACAGAACAAATCCAAGTAGCGCGGTCATCACCCCATCATCCTCCTCAATCATCACATCATCATCAATGGCTTCGCCGAGCACCCCGGTGGAGACTCAGGTCTTACGGGTCCGTGCCCATACTACTACTACTACTACTACTACTACTACTACTACTACTACCACTACTACTACTACTACTACTACTACTACTACTACTACGACATCACACTAAATCCAGTCATGGGAGTGCCTGTTTTGGAGCTACACTCATTGATGCAAGTGTGTCGTTTGGGGCTCAACCCGTTGATAACAGTGTCTCGTTTGGAATCACATCCGTTGATAGCAGTGTCTTGTTTAGACCTCAGTGCACTTATTCAAAGATCTCATTTGGAGATACCGTTATCGAAAGCAGTGTTTCTACTGCTACGACCACTGCTCCCATCACTCCTACTCGTTCACTCCACACACTACAACTACTACTTCACTGTTACCACTACTACCATCACTACTACTTCTACTGCCACTATTACTGTTACTATTACTGCTGCCGCTGCTGTTGCTGCTGCTAGTGTAGCTCTTGCTACTGCAACTACTGGCAGTGCCACTGCGACTGCCGCTGATGTTGCCACTGCGACTGCCACTGCGAATCCGAATGCGACTGCGAGAACACCAGAATTCTACAACAGCGCTCTTACATGAATACCATAGGCAATGTTTCCAGCTATGCTTCAACACGTCGCTGTTAGGTTGCTTTGCCGGGATAATTGTATAGCATATTTGGGTTTTTTCCATCCCAACTCCGCATGTAGGGGGACGCCCGACCTCAGCCGTGTCGTCTGGCCCCAGTGGCCCCGGGCACCCGCTCGGGAGGCCCGGGGCCTCGTGGGACGCGGTGCGCGGGTCCATGCGGCCCAGGTCGATGTTCTCGAGGGTCGGTCGAAGGGATCCGATGCAGCGATCGGGGGGGCCATGCACAGGCTCTCCGTCGTTTTCGGTTCGAGGCTCCAGGTTTTCCGTCGCATTCGTCCGTTCGCGGCGGCCTCCCGGCCCCCGGATGCGTTCCAACATATATGCGCCTCGTCGAGGGCGTTCCGGGGTGCTGGAGTCGTTCGAGACGGCCGCTGCTGGAGTGCCGAGCTATGGCCCGCAGGCCACCGGGGGACAAGCGCAGAGGGGGATGCATGGGCCCCAGTCGCCCATGGATCGCCGAGAGGCGTCCGATAGCCCCACCCGCCCAGGATCAGGAGGGGAAAAACACACAGACACAATTAATCGTCGATTCCCCCGAAAATATGGGAAGTGGGGGGAAGACAACAAACCAGAAAATATGGTAACATATGGGGCATATTTTTATTTGTGTGTATTTACTTGTGTGTCCTGGGGCCCCTTCACAGGAAGGCGCGTATTCACCATGGCGGTCCCCCCCCATCGTTGCCCCTCAAAGGGAGTCGAAGCTCGACGACGTCCCGAGTTAGTTGTTGCGAAGGTCTTGCGGCCGCCGGTGCCGCCGACCCTGAAGGGGGGGCGACGACCACGACGACCACGACGGCGACGACGACGATGACGACGACGACGACGACGACGACGACGGCGTCGACGACGACGACGACGACGACGACGACGACGACGGCGGCAGCGACGTCGACGACGACGACGACGACAACGCTGGCGGCGGCGACGGCGGCGGCGACGACGACGGCGGTGTCGGCGAGGGTCGACTCAAAGACGACGACACTCGATGACGCCCCGAGTTTTTCTGGTGCCTCGACCCATCCTTCCCCAGACATGCGATGCGACTATCCTGGGGATCCTGGCTGGTCATCTTTCCGAGCTGCTTTCGCAGCCGTGGCGACGAAAACCTCAAGGAACTGTCCAAATCGAGGACGAGAGGATGAGATGTCACGAGGTGGCTTCCTCCTCCTCCTCCTCCTCCTCCTTCTCCTCCACAACACGATAACACGCCGTCACGATGGCCAACGACCTTGCTGCCTCGAGGAGGACAACACGGCATCGGAGCTTCGCGCGGGTTTCTTGGATCGGCGTTGGTCCCCCCTCCCCGGAGGCGCGGAGCGTGCCAGGGGCGGCGCCGGAGGCGCCGCCGGGAGGGGGCCCAGCGTCGATCCGAGAAACCCGGGCGGAGCTCTGGAAGCTTATCTTCGTGCAGTTTTTTCTTGTACAAAGACCTCCACCCTCGCAGCGGCGGCCCTCGATCCTCGAGGGGCGATCCTCGAAGCAGCTTCATCCTCGAGCCTCGATCCTCGGAGCCTGGGCCCACGGAGGCGGTCCCTGATCCCTGACCCTTGCATCTCGATCCTGGATCCTCGAGCGTCGCCCCGCGAGCCTCGAGGCTCCGTCCTCGATCCTCGACCCTCGAGCAGCGGTCCTCGATCCCGTGCCTCTGCCCCTGCGCCGCGCCAGGTGGGGCTGAGCTCCCTGGCGAGGCGCCTGGGAGGCTGAGCGCCCTCCTGCCTGGCGAGGCGCCTGGCCCCCCCTCCCCCCACCCTCCTTCTTACTCCCTCCTCCTCCTCTCGCTCCTCCTCCCCCTCCTCCCCCCTCTTCCTCCTCCTCCCTCGCCTCCTCCTCACCCTACTCCCTCCTCTTCCGCTCTCCTCTCTCCTCCCTCCTCCTCCTCTCATCCTCTCCCCTCACTCCCTTCTCTCCTCCTCTCCTCCCTCATCCTCCTCCTCCTTCTCCTCCCTCCTCCCTCCTTCTTCCTCCCTCCTCCCTCTCTTGTCGATGCTGTCTTGTTTTCACACAGCGGCCTTTTGATCCAAGAGCACGGTTTTTGTGCTGAGACGCTCTGTTGTTCTAAGCACAGGTCGTGGTAGGCCTGTACGTAGGAATGCTGGGACGGTCGGCCCCTGCTCAAGTCAGCGCGATCCAGATGGGTCCGCCTCTCAGTTCAGGAAATCCAGTGGTGCACACGTTGGCTCCCATCGACGTGGCTTCGAGCATCGTGCGAAGGTCGGTCAGAAGTCAGTTTCTGGCAATGCAGTTGCATGCACAGTTCAGCACAAGCGGGAGAGAAGGGTTTACGGCAGCGCCTCCCCACCTCCGCAGCCATTTGCTTCCGAGGCCCCACAGAGGGCCGTGCTAGCAGCACGCATGGTGCACCGTATATGTGCGTTGAGTCTAGGAAGAAGTCATTATGATACGGAAAGTGTACGTACAACGACCGTCAACATTTCGTATCTATTTTGAGCAGGACTCGCTGTCGATGTCGCCGCGGACGCTGTCCTTTTGAGACAGAAGGCCGCCTGCTCAACAGCGACCGCTGTCGGTTTTGGACAACGTCTGCTTTTGGGCAATGTGCCAGGTTTTTCTGAACCGACTTCTGGCGTCCAAAGCAAGCCAGTGGATTTTATAGAGGCCCCCTCGGGGCAGAGTTCACCGACCTCGACATAAACACTTCGGTTGTGGTGGTGGTTGTGGTCAGGTTGGCCGTCTGGGACGCCCATATCGACCACAACTCAGGCCCCCTGGAGACCAAGACACAGACTAACCAGGACATTGGCAAGTCGGGGAAACAACACCCTTTCCTGCAAAGTCAGAAAGTCAGATTTGGTCGTCCAGTGCAGGTTTTTGTTGCTGCTCTGCAGGGTTCGGGTCTTTGTCCATGTCTAGTGTATGTTCTGCATGCTTTAGTGGCTTGTGTCCAGGTGTAATAATCCGGAAGTTTTGCAGTGCAGCTTTTGTTTCGTGCCGCCATCTGTACAAAAAAAGTGGTTTCGAGGGATCTTGAAGGTCTTGGTCTAGCGTGTCCAAGTGCACGGGGCCCTGAACAACCAGTACCAAGCTGGTTTCGGTGTTCCCGCGACTGGGCATGCGCAAGACCCCCAGGGTGTGTCCTCGATGTGGTTGTGGTCGCTTCTTGTCCCCGAGCCCTCGCCGTGGTGCACGGCGGAAGGTCTTGGCGGTGTTCGGCCTCAAGAGGTCGAGGATCGAGCTTCCAGGGTCGCGATTACCGGGTGGTGATCTTCGCCTGGCCTGGAGTACACAAGACTTTCGGGGGATGTTATACCGTATCAAAAACCCTAGGGTTTTTGTTTGTAAGCCCTCAGTTTTTGTTCTACCCTCGGTCTTTGTTTTTGACTCTCGCAGTGCTGAGGCCCCTCGCCGCCCCGGCCAGACTCCCTGGGAAGTCCTGGCCAGAGCGCGCCTCTTCTGGATGGGGTCCCTTGGGGTCGGCCTTTGGCCTCTCGGGGCCGGGGCCAGGGGATGGGGGGGGGAACTTCACCCCTGTCGACTGCACGCAGGAGTGGCCCCTTGCCGGAGTTTTACCCTCGGTGCGGGCCCGCGGGGGCCTCCTTTTCTGCCGCGCGCGAGGCGGCAGTAGCGTCCTGCGCGCTTGTGCGTGTTTTGGCCCCCCGTGGCCCCCCGCAAAAAAGCCGCGCACCACGTGCCACGCTTTGCCCGGGGTCTTGCCTGCGTGCAGCCGACCCTTTCTCGGATCGGGAAGGTCTTCTCGGTGGTTTCAAGGTGGGGTCCTGAGGGATGGGGTCCCAAGGACGAGGTGCCTCAAACAACTTAGATTCAACCCTGGATCCCTTCCTGTCTTCAGGGCCCCATCCCTGAAGACCCCATCTTTGGATCATAGTTTTTCGGATCTTTGTTGAGCCTCCGGGATGCCACTCGTCGCCACGGCTGAGGTTCCCCTCGAAGTTCTGAACAGAGCGCGCCCCCAGAGAGGTCCCGGTTCTGGTGTTGGAACCACCCAGACGCCCACCTCCTCGCGCCAAAGAGAAGTGACCACAGACGGTTTTTTGCAGATTTCGGCTTCCAGGGGCCACCACCAGGCCCCAGGACCGTCAAAGACGGCTCGGGATGACAAACCGGGTCTTTGGGCAAGGGATCGGGACCTTCGAGGGTTCACGTGGTGAAGGAGTCGCAACGGTTGATTTTTGGGAAGTCATGATGGAAATATTCAGATTGCAGTTCCTGAGGTTGACTTCAGCATCGTTGTTGGTATGTCCGTGGTAAAAACTGGCCCAATCCTGCTCAATCCCGTTTTATCCAGCGTATTATTTGGGATGCTTTGGCCTAATCTGGCCAGATGGTTTTTATATTGGGTTTAGTTTAAGTTTGATACTCATGACGTGGCCGGCCAGGGCGATAGCTGGAAATACATGTGGCCATCTTTCCAGCGCTCGGTACTTCGACGGCCGTGTACGCAGGCCCTGTGTGTGTGTCGATCCCCCTGGCGCGCCACGTCCTGAAGCTCAGCAGAAACCACATACCGTAGGCAGTAAACCACGGCTAGCCAATCCTTCGGCCAGCCAGCGGACCCCAGGGGCCCTCAGTGGATAGTCGACGCCCCCGTCGACCAGCGGGCGGCACCCCGTACCGCACAGCCGCGGCGCAGTTGAGAGAGTCCACCGGCCCCCCCTCAGGGGGCCCTTGACGCAGCCGTGGAGTCACCCTCAGGCGGCCCGTAACACATAGCTGAGGCACCTTCGCCTCACCCTCCTCCTCCCCCCTCCTCCCCCCCCTCCTCCCCCCTCCTCCCCCCTCCTCCTCCTCCCCCCTCCTCCCCCCTCCCTCGGGCTCTCCACATAAAGCAACTCGCAGCAGGCGCCAGGCACGCGAGGCCCCGCGCCCGCGCAGAGGCACAGTGGCCTTGATCCCCTAAGACTCCTAGCCAAGCCCTGCAGGCAAGGACTCGTTTTTTGGTCGGATGCGTGCCCTGTGGGAGAATAGACGGTCCCGCCTCCGCTGAGCTTTCCGCTGGCCAGGCGTGCACTGCTTCGATGGCGGGAGGGGCCCCTTGCAGGCAGCACCAAGCTTAACTTGGTCCCCCTCGAGACCGAGACGTAGCTGCCGCACTCACGACAGATTACAAAGGATCCGCCCGGTGCCCAAGGGCCTCCAGGGCACCATCGTCACGATGCCGCTCCCCACCCCCGGCCGCCCTCGCCTCGAGACCTTCGGGCACCCGCTCTGCGCCACTGCCGACCGCAGGGGCCGATGAGGGTGAGAAAGGAGGAGGATGAGGAGGAGGAGGAGGAGGAGGAGGAGGAGGAGGAGGGGGCCGAGGAGGAGGAGGAGGAGGAGGAGGAGGAGGAGGAGGAGGAGGAGGAGGGATGAGGAAGAGCAGGCCGAGGCCTCCCGCTCCCGCTGGCCCGGGAGGCAGGCGGCGCGCGCGCCTCGCTCGGTGCCTCGCTGCCTTCGGCGCCGAGCCTTGCTCGCCCTGCCGTGCGAGAGGCTACCCCCGGCCAGCCCAGGCAGCAGGCCTCGCGCCCCCGCAGCCGCACGCGGAGCCCGGTCGTCTCCGATCGGGCCGGACGAAAGGGGGGGATTGGGAAAGGGGGGGTTACGAAATTTGCTGCATGCAGCTGGTTTCGGCCTCACCGAGGGGCCCATTCCTCGATACATGGGCGCCTCCCAGCGCCGGGAGGCGCCGGGAAGATCAGCTACGTGAGCTGATTCTCAAACCCCCCCTTTGCTATCCCCCGCTTTCGCCCGACCCGATCCGAGGGCGCGCTTCCGCTGACGGCCGCCCTCGCTGCGCCGTTTCCCGTCTCCGCTCGTTCGGCCGGTTCGTTCGACGGCGCCGGCGGTGATGCCGCGCCCACCGCCACCCCGGTGCATCAATGACGACTGCTGGTCCCACTCCGTTGCTCGCCGCTGCCGGGCTGGCGGCCATCCTGGAATTCCCTGCCACTCCGCTGTCGATCCGGCGTGCCGGTCGTCTCGCGTCGGTAGCGTGCTCCAGGGCGCAGCGCGGCCCCCCCTGGGCGCGGTCTGGAAAGGCCGTCGCCGTCGACCGCGCAGCAGCCTGTAGCAAGTATTCGACCTTACCCAGAGCTCTGCGATCTGCTGATGCACTTCAGGCAGACAAGGGTCACGGACGCCATCCTGCTGCTGGTAGCCGCCCGCCTCCTGGCGGGCCACGCGCGCACGGGGCGCCGCCGAGGTGGTGTGGCTGCGTGGCTTGATGTCCAGGAGCCGTCTGGTCTCCTGCGTGCACCTCCAAACCCTGCCAAACACTCCTGTCGGATGCCATGGAGCAGCGCGCGGCGACCAGTGGCCACTGCCTTCTCGGGCCGTCGGTCCTCTGGCACCGGCGGGTCCCGCGCCCGTGCCTCGGAGACTCGGCACGCGCTCCAGGCCAAGAACTTGCTGGCGCTGACGGCGTCGTCCATGCGGCGCTGGATGCTCTCGGCGAAGCTCGGCGCGATCGCCGCCGACCTGGCGGTCTTCGCGAACCAGGCGGCCCACCGATTGCCAGTCCAGTGCTGTGGGTCAATGCTGGGGTGCTTGCACATCTCGTCTAAGGATTTGTCCGCGGGAACCCAGAGAAAGCGCGGCGGCACTCGATGTGTGTGTGTTGTGTGTGTGTGTGTGTGTCTGTGTGTGTCTGTGTGTGTGTGCGTGCGTGCGTGCGTGCGTGCGTGTGCGTGTGTGTGTGTGTGTGTGTGTGTGTGTGTGTGTGTACGTGTGTGTGTGTGTGTGTGTGTGTGTGTGTGCGTGCGTGCGTGCGTGCGGTGCGTGCGTGCGTGCGTGCGTGCGTGCGTGTGTGTGTGTGTGTGTGTGTGTGTTCCAGCTTCTTGGTATTGCTCCGCACGAGCCTCAAGGTGACGTTTCGTGGGCACCCATGTTTCGCAAGGCTTAGTGAGGCGCTCTTGCTTCATAAGCCCTTTTGCCCTCGAGTTCGTCGTGGTAGCCAAGAGGGGTCCGCGCAAGCAGCCGTTCATCACCACTCGTGCCCGACGCCGATCGCCCAGAGCCCGTCGCTGCGCATGCTGTTTACTTCCAGCCGTCGACGTCCAGGCTCTCTCGGTAGTGGGCCAGCTTCTCTTGGCCACTTGAGCCTCAACGAACGCCATCATGTCGTCTCCCCCTTGTGTTGCACTGCGCACTTGTGGACGCGGGGCCCCAACTCGGTGACTCAGGAGGACGAGGAGTAGGAGGATCATGAGGAGCGGAAGGGGGAAAAGGATGAGGGATGATGATGATGAGGAGGAGGAGGAGGAGGAGGAGGAGGGGGAGGAGGAGGAGGAGGAGGAGGAGGAGGAATGTCATTGTACATCGCCTAAGTCGGTTCATGTTTTCTGTGGACAGCACTGACGCTACGCATCCATCCTGCCTCAGCCGGTGCAGTGTCAACCAGGAGGAGGAGGATGAGGAGGATGAGGAGGAGGAGGAGGAGGAGGGAGGAGGAGGAGGAGGAGGAGGAGGAGGAGGAGGAGGAGTGCCTTCCCTCCCTCCTCTCCTCCTGGCCCTCCCCCTCAACCCTCCGCCCGGCCGTGCGAGCCAGGACCACCGCATGGTCCTCAAGCTGGACGACGTCATCGACTGGGCCGTCAGGCGGGGAGGGGCCCCTCCCCTACTCTTGCCCTCCGCGCGGCTGTGCCGGCGTGCGGGCGAGTGCGTCACACCGTGGCCACTCGTCGGAGATCCGTGCCGGCCTCGTTCCTCCTTCCTCCTCCCTCGTTCCTCCTCCCTCGTGCCTCCTCCCTCGCCACCTCTCCTCCCCTCCTCCTCCTCCTCTCCTCCTCCTCCTCTCTCCTCTCCTCCCCTCTCCTCCTCCTCCTCCTCCTCCTCCTCCTCCTCCTCCTCCTCCTCTCCCTTCTCCTCCTACTCCTCCTCCTTCTCCTCCTCCTCCTCCTCCTCCTCCTCCCTCTCGCAACGCTGCGCAGCGATCCCAAGTCCTCGCCACCCCGCCCGGGCTCGCGGCACGCTGCGGCGGGGAGCGCGGGTGGCCCCTCGGACCACCAACGGACCCGTTTTCCGTTTACATTAGGATGAAGAGGCAAAGGTCGGGGGAGCGTAGGACCCGGGTTTGCCAGGACCCGGGTTCGCCATTTTTTTTTGACGACCGCGACTCGGATTTTGACGAGTAGGAGTTTCGTGGGATGTCTGCAGCGGGAGGCCTCGTCAAAATGCAGGCTCGGCCTCGTCATTTTTTTGACGACCTCGTCGGGGATTTCCGAGTCCCCCGTACCCGGGTCTTACGTCTCCCCGAAAAGGGGGAGGAGCCGCCTGCTCTTCCTACATTCGGCGGCGAGCGCGGGGGGGAAGTGAGATGGAGAAGGCCTTGTCAGAAGGCGGCAGGACTCCTCAGAAGCCCTCGCGGCTTCTGAGAGGTTTCCACTGTGTCTTCGGTCAAGGTTTAGGAAGGGCTGGGGGGACTTCGGGCCTTCTGAGAAGGCCCGCCCCTTCGCACTTCCCCCCCCCATGGCTCGCCGCCAATGCACATCCCGCGGCAGGTCAACGAGGAGGAGACAGAGGGGGGCGAGCGGCGGGGCCACCCGGATGATCATGATGCGTATGCCGGCGGCGTATCTTCTCGGTCCGCAGGCAGCATGAAAGCAAAATTGTAGCAGTGGAAGCTGGAAACTGGAAGTGCCGCAGGGAGCAGCAACCCTTTGCCCTACAGCCTGCTGGCCCCACGAGGGGGCCGGCGGATTTTTTCTTGCCTGGCCTCAGGTTCCCGCGCTTCCTCGTCAGCGACCGCGTGGCCAAGCGCATCGGCGAGAAGATCAAGAGCAGGGAGCGGCCGACCGTTGAGGAGCCGAGCGCCCTTGCCTCTCGTCTCTCTCTCTCGGCCCGGGTCTGGGGAGCTTGCCCGGGTGTGGGCTAGCTCCCAGTCAGTATTTCGCCACAGCTCTGGAAGGAGCCGGGACCTGCATGGGTCTGGTGGTTTGTGGATGCCCATGGCCCTCGACGGGCCCCGGGGCCGTCAAATCGACTGAAGATGAAGATCAGGAGGGGAAACAACACACAGACACAATGAATCGTCGACCCCCCAGAAAATATAGGAAAACATGGGAAGTTAGGGGGAAGACAAAAACCCAGAAAATATTTGGAAATATGGGGAATCCTGTTACTGCGAAGGCTTTACGTCCGGTGTCGCCGACCCTGAGAACGACGAAAATGGAAACGAGGGGGGGGGCATGGGGGAGGAGGATGAGTGGGAGGTGGAGGAAGGGTGGAGGAGGGGGGAGAAGGATGTGGAGGAGAAGCAAGGGAAGAAAAGGAGGCAGAGGAGAGCAGGAGGAGGGGGAGCAGAGGGGGGGGTGGAGGAGGAGGAGGAGGAGGAGGATGAGGAGGAGGAGGAGGAGGAGGAGGAGGAGGAAGAGGGGGAGGCCAGAGGCTTTCTTGGGACAGCCTGGGGCTATCTTGAGGCCGTCTTGGGCCGTCCAGGGCTCCTCTTGCGCCGTCGCGAGGCACTCTTGGAGGCCTCCTTGGCAATTTGGGGCTCTCCTGGGCTGTCTTGGGGCAGTTTTGGGGCCCCTTGGGAGCCTCTTGGGGACTCTTGGTCTTCTTTGGGGCCTCTTGGGGGCCTCTTGGGGCTGAGAGCTCGAAATGTCCGTTCGGGTCCCCCGTCTGGGCACTCTCCTGGAGCCGTCTTGGGGGCCTCTTGGGCCGTCTTGGAGGCGTCTTGGGCCGTCTTGGGGCCCTCTTCGGCCGTTAGGGGACCCTCTTGGGGGCCTCTTGGGCCGTCTGGAGGCGATCTTGGGGCCTCTTGGGCCGTCTTGGCGCGTCGGGAAGCGGAAGAGGTAGGAACGCCAAAATCTTCCAACAACGTATGGGAATTCTTGACGCTTCGCGTATACCCACCAGCAAACAAAAATAAAAACACCTCTCTCGGCGGGAGCCACCTTCGTGCACCTGGTACTGCACAAGTGGTTCATCCTTTGGCAGTGCTCCAGCCCTCCTGCAGGGTGGTCCATGGCGCTCGGCCACGCCTGCTGCTGCGTCCCCCCCGACACTCTGGGTCAGGCAGTCGCAGGTTTCGGACTCCGCGACTGGGTCGACGTCTCCGTGCATTGGTCGGTTGCTCATGCCCGATCGCGCCCAGGAGTCCAAGTGAGTGAGGCGTTCCTCGGCTCCCCCTCTTCTGCCCGCGCGTGCTCTCGCCCCCGCCGCCTTTCCTTGCTCTCTCGCCTCCTCGCCGTGTTTGACGGTGCGGCCTCACGGGCCCCCCGTGCTGCCACAGCGCGGCTTGGCTCACGCCAGTACGCGCTGGTCAGTACGGTTCGAGCTGGCCCCACAGTGCGACTTCTCCTCCGTCTGCTTCAGTGTGGTGCTTGCGTCCCCGCTCCTGGGCCGCACGCATCTTAATGAGGGGCATGTTGCCTCTTGCAAGTGCACCTGTTACGTCGGCCTCTGCGCCGTCGTAACCAATTATCTCGCCCTGTGCCCCAGCCGCGCCCGCCCCGCTTCTCGGATCTGTCCCTGGAGCCGATCATCAAAAAAGTATACCCACCAGCCCATCCAGAACCGATCAGCAGGGGAGTTGGTGAATCAGGGGCGGCAGAATGCATGCAGTCGCGCAGCCGTCTTCGAGAACACAAGCATCACGCATAGCTTCCCGCGTTGAAGCTTAAGATGGAAACCCGTGCAAATTACGATGGTGTTTCGATGAGAGGTGAGGGGTATTTCGATGACTCGTAATGGCTGTTGCACTGATTTGAATCCAAATCTCGCGTGCATTCCGAAACTTGGAGGCATCTTGGGGCCCTCTTGGGATTCTCTTGGGCCCCTCTTGGGGCCTCCTGGGGCTCTTTCTTGGGGTCTTCTGAGGTCCTGTTAGGGCCTTCTTGGGGTTTCTTGGGGCTCTTTTGGGTCCTTCTTGGGGCCCTCTTGGGGCTCTTTTGGGGGGTCTTGGGGCCCTCTTGGGGCTCTTTGGGGGGGTTTTGGGGGGCCTCTCAGGGCCGTCTTGGTCCTTATGGCTAAAGAAGGGGGAGGGGGGGGCAATTCTTGCCCCCCCCCTTCGGAGGCTCAAAAATGCCGTCTTGGGACCCTCTTGGCCCGCTCTTGGAGCGCTCTTGGGCGCTCTTGTGGCCGTCTTGGGGCTCTCTTGGACCCCTCTTGGGGCTCTTTTGGGCCATCTTGGGGCCATCTTGAGGCCTCAAGAGCCCTTCGGAGGCGAAGAAGCGAAAAGGCAAACAAACATGTATTGTCCTTAGGTCTTTGAAGGATTTTGGCCTCTTGATAGGGGGTCCTTGGAGGCCTTGGAGGGCACTTGAAACCGTCTTGGGGCCGTCTTGAGGTCTCTTGGACGCGTGTCGGAGGCTATCTTGACCCGTCTACCGCTATCTTGGGCCATCTTGGAGGCCATCTTGCGCTCTCGGAGGCCCTCTTGGAGCCATCTTGGGCCATCTTGGACGCTGCTATGGGTCCGTCCCCCCCGTCCAAACGCAGGGAGGGGGGTGGGGGGTAAACCTCCCGAGCAGGGAAAGGCAGGAGGTTGGAAAGGGACACGCCTTAGACCACTTGCGCCCAGAGGGCTGGTGGGAATTCATGAATTTCGCCTCTTGGGGCTCTCGTGGGAAAGCTCCTGGAGGCCTGTTGGGGCGGTTTGCAGGCCTCTTGGGCCGTCTGGAGGCCGTCAAGGCGTCTTGGAAAGATCGTTTGGCGATTCGGGGTTCTCTTGGACTGTCTTTCGGGCCTCTTGGGGCACTCTTGGCCCGTCTTGGTACTTTTCTGGGCTCCGGGACTTTGAGGGGTATTTGACTCCACTACCCCCGGGACCCACCCACCCCACCCCCTCCGGCGGGGGAGGGATCGAAGGGAAGGGGCTTCCCTTCGACTCAATTACGACGTTGCTCAACTTTGCTTTTGGCTGGCGCGCTGAGGAGGTCCCCCGGAAAGGGGGGAGATTCGACGAGCCCAGGGAAAGGGGGGAGGCAGGGAAAGGGGACGACAGAGACGACGACGAACGAATGACGGAGATGACGACTTGAACGGACAAGCCACTCACACACGCCGACAGGGTCGGCGGATTTGTGCGTGTATTTATTTAATCGCTTCGCTCATTCCGCCGGCCCTGGAGCGCTATTGGGGCCTCTTGGGGCCGTCTTGGGGGCTTCTTGGGGGCTTCTTGGGAGCGTCTTGGGGCTCCTTGGCGGCGTATTGGGCTCCCCTGGGACCTCTTGGGGGGCTCTTGGGTGCCCCTTGGGGCGGGAGGGGGGTTAGTCGTTGGCCCCCCCCCCTCGGAGGCCACGATCCTCGTGAGGGGTGGCGAAAAATAGCTTCCCCCCTGGGGATCGCCCAGGGATCGGCCGGGGTACTTTTCGTCCCGGGCCTCCCAGGGGCCGCCCCGCGCGCTCGAACTAGAAATATTGTTAAGTAGTTACCGGAGATCTTGGCACGCCTCTGGCCCGTTGGGCCGGCGAATTTGTGTGTCCCAGAGCCCCTTCAGAATAATTGGTCTCAGGAGGAGGCCCGAGAGTCCAGGACCCTTCTCTGTCAGGACTCGTTTCTCCAGCGCGGCACAGCACGCTGAGAGGGCGGGGGGGTCTCGAGGGGAGCGGGTCCCAGTCCCTCGGGGCTCCTCCCCCAAGACCTGCTCTCTCCCTCTGGGGTCGTTTCTCCACGTTCCTGGGGCCCGTGGACGGCCAAGGAGCCGGCGCTCTGCGAGTCATTTCCAGGGCCCCCCTGCCTCCAGGACCCGTGTCCTTCGTGCTGAAGTGCTGAGCTGATTCATCAGCAGAGGATTCAAGGGCGCCTTCGAGGGCGCGAAGTGATCGGCGCCTGGCGCTTCGCGGTTCGGCTCCGATTCCTCCTCCTCCTCCTCCTCTTCTCCGCTTGGGGGGCGGCGCAAGAGCGCGAAGTGTTCCGCGCTTCGCGCTTTGCGCGGCGCGAAGCGCGAGGTTGGGCGCCAGTCCGGACGGGGGACCATGGCCGATCGCAACCACTTCGTGCCGACCGTCGACCACTTGGGACTGATCGCTACCGGTTGTGATCGGACCCGAAGGTTGCGATGCTTTCGAGGAGTTGTAGTATTGTTTTGATTATTAATCAAGAGTAGGAGGAGTTGTAGTATCTCAAGAGCACTTCTGGATGCAGTGAGTTCCATTAGATGCCCCAGAGGAAGTTCGAAGCGGTATAATGTATGTGGTGCAAGCTATGTGGTGCCATTTTTGTGGTGCGTAATCTATGTGGGGCGCAAGTTCTAGGGGTTGTATCGACGTTGTGCAATCCAAGTGGTGCAAGATGCGTTGAGTTATCTACGTGGTGCAATATAGGTGGTGCAATCTATGTGGTGCAATTGTTTTTTACAAACGAGTTGGCAAATTCCATGCTCTTGCAAACATCCCACCCACCCACCAGCAACTTGGTTTGCAAAACCCATGCGGCGACGATTGCGACAGGTGATTGGCGTTGGCTGCTGCATCTCTGCGGCCGTGCTAGCCCGCGCATGCTCGTGCGCACAGCGGCCAGCTAGTTTGGCGCGGCCGACGCGGCCGCGGTGACGCTGACCGCTAGGCACCTCCCACCGGGCATGTCAGTGCGAATCGATGACTTGGGCGGGCAATGTATCATGGCGACGCCGACAACGGTAGGCACGGTTATGAGAGTAGCGATAGTGACGAAGGTGGCGATGACGACGGTAAGGCCAATGACGGCGCCGATGTTGATCACGCCCGCCAGTAACGATGACGATGTCGTCGCGTCGGCGATGAAGGTTTTTGAGGAGTTCGACATGCGCACGGCCGACGCGCGTGATTGGTCCGCGTGGTATGATTTGAAATGGATCGTGCTCCCCTCAGCACGCGCGCAAGTGCGTTCGAATGAGTTCGTCATGCGGCGATAGAGGCTCGCTTGGCAAAATTTGATGAACAGGTTGGATATACGATGGTTTTCTCAGGAATCCGCACCAGCGCGAGCGCAGGATTTTTTTTCAAAACGGATGTTGCAACGCCGTGTGTTTTTTTTTTGGGGGGGGGGCGCTCGATTTTGAAATCGTTACGACACCGAAGTTTGCTTGATGGATTCCGCCATGCGCGCGCGACCACCCGCCCGTGCGCGTCTCGTCACATATCTTTCAAATGTTTATTGCGACAGCACGCGCAAGGGCGCGCGCACGATTTCGACACGCGTGCGAGAGACCAATTCGGAAACAGTTTATGAACATGGTGAATATTCGATGGTTGTCTTAAGAACTCGCACGAGCGCGGGCACTAACTTGGGTTTGAACGTTCTTGCTGTAAAACCATTTGTTTGTTACATGGTTTCGTGACTTTCGATTTTGAAATCCTTACGGAACCGAAGGCTTTTCAGGGATTTCGGCATGCGCTCGCGACGACCCTCGCGTGTGCATTGCGTCCTGTGTTTTACGAGGGAGTTTTAAACAGTGGTGGTCTTTGACAAGCGGGAGTGCGCGCATAGTATTTGCTGGAGGGGGTTTCGGGCATCCCTGTCTGGCTGGGATGGTATGAGCCCAAACGTTGGTGGACGATGGGGCAGATTCATATGTAAAATGCAGTAGGAAAAAAGGTGGACCTTTAATTTCGGGGGAGGTCACATTTTATATGTTTACAGGAGGGTCGATGCTATGCAATGTCTTGGTGCGTTATGTATTGTGCAGTGTATATATATAGATGTATCTCGTGCAATCGATTGGGCGCAATTACTTCCTGTTCGCAGTGACTTGTCAACTCCACTGCTCGCGCAATCATCCCGTCTACCCGCCCCAAACCTGGTTTGCATACGCTCATGCGGCGGCGATTGCGATGAGTGCTTGGGGTTGGCTGGTGCATGGCTGCGGCCGCCTAGCCCGCGAACGCTCGTGCGCAGAAAGGCCTGCTGGTTTGGTGCGACCGCCGCGGCCGCGGTGGCGCTGACCTATGGGCAGTTCCCAGACGGCACTCTGGTACAATGGCGCTGAGTCGTTCTCACGAAGGCCTCCAGGGAGGTTAATCTGCTGCAGCGGGCTAGATCGGCCTGACTCGGGTTTTGTCGTCCTGCATCGCCCTGGGCAGCCCTGAGCCAAGCTTATCATCGCGCTTGAATTGGCCTCCTTTGTTTTCATCGGGTCCCATCGCCCTGAACCGCCTCGATGCTCCCCTACAAAAAACGAACACACACACAAATCACGAAGACCTCCTAAGAGCTGCCTCCTAACCCCCGCGCAGGAGGCGGCGCACCTGCTGCGGCGGCGCGCCGAGCTGGACGACTGCAACGCGGGCGTGATCGTGGACGGCCTCTGCAGTGAGCACCTGGACGCCGGCCAGGTGCGGGCCGTCCTCGCCGCGCCTGCCCTGGCAGAGACCCTCGCAGCCCCGACGTCCTCTCTCTCGCCGCGAGCTTCGATCCCCCTCGATCCTCGATCCCTTCCTCTTCCTCCCTCCCCCCTCCCCTCCCTTCCCCGCTCCCCTCCTCCCCCCGGTGGGTTCGTTGGGGGCACGAGTGGAGCCGCAGGTGGCCGTCCCCGGGGGGGCGGCCCAGGGCTGCTTCACCTGCGTTCCAGCACGGCGCCATGGACTGCGCTGCCCATTGCGCATGTCTCATTCTTCGATTTTTTTGATATTTGGGGGGACAGGATCCTTGCATTTCCAACTGTTCTATCCTGGGCCTCTTCCGGGCCGCTAGGGGGCCAGGAACAAAATTAGAAACGAGCACAATTAGAAATGAGCACGATTAGAAATGAACGACGTGTAGAACCCGAGCGCGCGCGAAGCGCGCGCGGCCTCCCATTGTGAACACATTTCGACGGACTCAGTTTGGAGGCACTTTGGGCTCTACGCTGCGGGAAGGCTTCTCGTCGCGTCGGCTGGATTCGCCTCAGAGTTCGGATCAACACATATCCAGAGGTGTGTCGGGGGGGTCGAGTTTGGACCCCCGGGCCATACCCCATTACGTCGTGAAGCGGTCACGTACGACGGACGCTTTTCTTTCCTGTTACTTTCAGCCTCCAGGGGCCTTTGCCGGGCCTGGGGACCGACTCACGATGAAAATCCAGTCTTGGGGAATTGAAGGGGTCCAGACCTCTGGGGAGCCACGTTGTGAAACTTAACACGACGTCGGATGTCTGAGGACGTACGCTGTCGATCCTCGCGCTGATCGCGCGCCGCGTCCAGTTCACCGCACCTCGGCGCGAGCCGCCGACCATGCCTCCATCTCCAAGCGCCGACGTCCCCGGCCTTTCACCGCCTTCCGCCACGCGGAGAGGAGCGACACGCCACCTGCTCGCAAGGCTTAGCGTGTCGCCGGGGCCGCCGCCGCGACGCTCGGAGAGCAGACGTTCCGGACCCTCGCCCCGTGCGTGCTTGCCTTGTCCAGCTCCACCATGCAGCCTGCGCCGGCCCTCGTTGCAGCGCCCCAGTCGCATCGAGGGGCCCTGGTGGGCAGGCGCACGCTGGCGCGAGCACCCTTTCGGAGGGTCGTCGATCCTTTCGGGCGGTGCCCGGGCGGGGTCACCACCAGGGCCAGACGGGGTCACCGCCGTCCTCTGGAGGGCGAGGATCGGAGAGGAGGGAGGGCCGAGTCTTTCTTCGGACGTCTCTGGGGCGCACCTGGTGTGGCACGCTCGCCCGGGGGTCGACCTCAACGTTGTTCGGGCGATCCCTTGGGCCGTTCTCGTCTCGGCTTCGTTTTGCAGCAGAGGCGGACGGAGCGCAGGGCGAGGGAGAGCGAGACCGAAACGGCAGCGAAGAACTCTGTCCGGGTCGGTCCCCGTGGGGCGCATCCGGTGTGCTGCGCTCGCCTCTCCCTGTCCTTCCTCTCTTCGCCCCCACGGCTCTGCCCTGTCCGCTGCCCCCCCTGCGCACTGCTTCTGCCTCCCCTCCTCGGGCATTTGGCCTCGCTCGGACGTGTGCACTTCTGGTCTTCGGCAAGGACCAGCGAGAACCATCCTGGATCATCGGGCCAAGGAAAAGCATGCACGAGATCGAGACGTGCACGGGGAATGGGCTTCCGGGCGATGGCGAGGGTCACGACGCAATTCCTGGGAGGTCAAAAATCAGCATCGGCGCTGGTATACAATCAGTGCGGCCGCGCGTCAGGAGGCCGAGTGCCTTTGGTCAGGGTGCCCTGGGCTTATTCGCTCCGCGCGCGCTGCGCGGTGACTCCCGGCAGCCATGGAAGGAGTTGCTCTTGGGGCCCAAGAAATGGAGGTACAACAAAGGGGGCATAGAGAACGCCGCTTTCCACGTTTGGCTATGCCTCCGTTGAGTGGGGCCTGGGCGCCGTAGACGGGGGCACAGTAAACGGGGGCATATGGAAAAGCCTAAGCCCCTGTTTAGCTAAACCCCCGTTTACGAAGCCCCGATGCTCGTCCATGGTGCTTTGGGTCCCCTCCACTTGCATCTCGCGCTGGTGGGCTTTCACGGCTGGGCTTCTTCCGCGAAGACCTGCAAGTTGCCTCCTGACTCAGGGGAGGGCGGCTCCCTTGCCTCCCGGTGCGGCCAGTCTTGGTGGAGGCTTCACGGGCCGTCTCGGACTTCAGAACCCCCGAGGTGATGGTTGATGAGCCTGTTTTCCACCACCACCACCACCACCACCATACGTTGGAGGGGGGTACGGAGGAGCAGGGCGAGGCGGAGGAGGACGAAGGAGGAGGAGGAGGAGGAGAAGGAGGAGGAGGCGGATGAGGACCCCCCCTCCAACTTATGGTTGTGGTGATGGTGGAAAACACGCCCATCAATGGCGAGGCCTCTGGAGGCTCTCTTGTGGGTCTTCTTGGGCCTTTTTGGGGGGAGTCTTCCAGGCCTCTCGGGCCGTCCTGCGGTCATCTGGGAAGCTCTGGAAGCAACTCCGGCGGCCCTCCTGTCTCCTCCCCCAGTGCGCCGTCGGAGGCCTCTCTCTCTCTCCCTTGCGTTGAGTCGGGCCTGACCCTGTACAGGAGGAATATTCACAAGTAGACAAAAACAGCCTGGGGTCGATCTATCTATGATGTTTCTTTTATCGTTTTTGAATATTGTATGACTATTTCGAATGTGTCCTTCCAAAAAAACGCCTGCAGGGGGACATTCCCGACCTAACTCTTGCGGGCCAGCGCGCGCGCCCGCGAGAGAGAGGGTGGGGGGCCGCCCCCCTCGAGGGTGTCAGGGCGGCGCGCCGGCAGCTCCACGCTGCGTCCGCCGCCGCCTCCCCCCTTCAGCTTTGCCGTCGTGGGCCGTCTCGAGAATGGAATCCAATTATCGGAGGTGGATAGACCTCCTACCCTGACACGTCGACTAAGGAATTGGCCGTTTTCGGTTCGCAGGAGGGCGTCGCGGCCGTCATTTTTGCGGGTCCAGGTCCGTCGGTTTCGGTCCCAGGCCGTTTTAATTAAGGGGAGATTTACTAAAGCGAGGTTTGTCCATCGCCGAGCTTTTGCCGTCGTGGACCGTCTCGAGAATGGATCCAGTTGACGAGAGCTGAACGGACGACGAGTTGTTTCCGAAGCCCAGCCTGAAACGAACTGTACAGTACAGCAGACAGAGACCGTGCTCTGCCGTGACCTTGGGATCCGTGAGCGCCGCTGAGAGCCGTCTCTCTCTCTCTCTCTCTCTGGCTCTCTCAGGAGAAGAGAAGGCGGCATGATTTTGCGTCCAGCGCTCCAGACCTTCAGGAGGAAAAGAAACACACAGACACAATTTATCCTCGATTCCCCAGAAAATATAGGAACATGTGGGAAGTGGGGGGGAAGACAGTAACCCAGAAGATATGGGAAAATATGGGGAATCTTTCTATTTGTGTGTATTGTTTTGTGTATCCCGGGGCCCCTTCAGACCTGAGGCCGCGAGGCGGGATCCCCGGGCAGCACCTGCACCCATGGGGCCCGGCGGCCGCGGCGTGCAGGCGTCACCCGTCCGAGACACGAAGCGGGATCCCCAGGGAGCACTGGCACCTTCGGGGCCTGGCGGCCGCAGTGATTTATGCCGGGTGCGCGGGGCGGATCGGGAGCTTTTTTTTGGTTGGGGGGTCAACAAACATCCAACAGCTCCAACCTGTCGGGTTGGGGACAAACTGTATGCTCTTGAATTCAATAAAAGGGGGGTGGTCTGATTTGGGAAGGGGCATGTTCTGAGCTGTCCTGGAGGGTCCCACCGGGCCTGGGCAACAGGGGCCGCCCTTCTTGTGTGTTCCAAGCTTCCCCTCCCGTCTGGGGAGGCTCGCGACCCCTTTTCCCTTTGAATGCGAAACCAGGGGCAAACGTTGACTTTCGGAGCTCCGCGTGGATTGCCGGCAGCGCCTTTTCGGCAGCGCCTCCAACGCCGCTCCTCGCGCGCGGGGCGCGCCAGGAGCGGCGCCGGAGCGCGGTGATGCTTGTGGGGCGGTCTCTGTTCCTCTCACTCGGCGGCGGCATGCGAGTCCTACCTCTGAGGGGGGAGAGCTACCCATACGGCGGTCTTTGTTCCTCTCACTCGGCGGCGACGTGCGAGTCCTACCTCTGAGGAGGGCAAGCTACCCCTACCGCGACCGTCGCCCCGTTTGGGCCTTTCTGGGGCCTCCCCGGACGCCCTCGTCGCCACTGCTGGATTCGCCTCGAAATCCCGGTCAGAGCGCACCCGGGGAGAGGTCCCGGTAGTAGCGGTATCGGTACCTTCTGGTTTCCTCACTACCCTTGTCGATCTACGGTTCAGGCAACTCGATGGGCGGGGGGGTAGGGTTCAGAGCTCGTCGAACACGTGGCGAACCCCGAACCCTACCCCTACCTTCTATCGATTCAGGAGAATCGCTGGTTGGCAGGGTCCGGGCGTTGCCACTTACTAGTGGAGTCCTTCGGTCGCAAATCACGGGAGCCTGGCATACCCTCTGAAATCCGTCTTTAGCGTCGACTAGCGTCGATTAGCGTCTCGGAGTCGTTGAGATAGCGCCGATCTAGCGTCGGTTAGCGTCGATCCCGCGTCGATGAGAGTCGGTTAGCGTTGATTAGGCGTCGGTTCGCAAGAGCCGACAAGATGGTATGGGAGGCTCCCATGAGTTGCCACCGAACCATCAGTTGCGAATCCGGGAAGCCCTCTCCCTGGCGGTGGCGGGCGGTGGCGGAGGCGGCGCCGCTGCGCCACCGTAGTTGTCGCCGCCCTCGTCGTCGGCGCCCTCGTCGTCCGCGCCGTCGCCGTCGCCGTCGCCGCCGTCGCCGTCGCCGTCGCCGTCGCCGTCGCCGTCGCCGTCGCCGTCGCCGTCGCCGTCGCCGTCGCCGTCGTTCGTTGTTCGTCGTCGTCGTCGGCTGCGGCGGCGGCGCCGTCGGCGGCGGCGGCGGCGGCGGCGGGGCTCGACGCCCTCGGCGGGGCGCAGGGCGGGTCCCTCCCTCGGCTGCCTGCCCCATTGGGGGCAGCCCGGGCCACGCCCGGCGGGCTCGCTGGCGTGCCGCTGCGGCGGCGCTCTGGGCGCGGGCGTTCGAAGTTCAGGAAGGGGAAGAAAGCACACAGACACAAATGAATCGTCGACTCCCAGGAAAATTTGGGAAAATATGGGAGGTGGGGGGGGGAAGACGAGAATCCAGAACATACTGGGAAATCTGGGGAATCCCGTTATTTGTGTGTATTTATTTGCGTGTCCCAGGGCCCCCTTCACAAAGTTGAACGCCACCGTTGACCCAGAATCGGCCAATAGGGAATGGTTCGGCGATCGAAAAAAAGCCGTCGATCGTTCGAGGAGGAACGATCCACGTTGTTCCATGTGCCGTCTTCCCTGCGCTCCGCCTTCCCCTACCCCTCCTCCTCCTCCTCCCCTCCCTCAACTCCCTCCCTCCACTCCGTCCCTCCCTCCACTCCCTCCACTGCCTCGGCTCCCTCCCGCCCTGCTCCCCCTCCCTCCACTCCCCTCCCTCCCCTCCCTCCCTCCCTCCCTCCCCTCCCTCCCTCTCTCCCTCCCTCCCCTCCCTCCCTCCCTCTCCTCCGATCCGACGCAGCGAAACGTTGCGACGTCGGGAAGATCGCGACCGGAGCCCCGGTCCCCCCTCCTGCGGCGCGTATGTGCCGAGCAGAGGGGTTCGAGCGGTGAGGGTCCCATGGGGCCCGCAGCCGGGCGTCAAACGAACGCCAGGCCTGACAAGCACAGGATCTCATGCTGTGAAAGAGCGTGTTCTACCGCTGCTGGCGGAAAACCGGGGGGGGGTCACTACCGGTTCGAACCCCTCCCCCCCCCCCCCCCTCCGAAAACCGGGGGGGTCACTACCGGTTCGAAAATGGGGGGGGGGGGTCACTACCCGGTTCGAACCCCCCCCCCCCCTCGAAAACCGAGTGGGGGTGCGGACAGAGGTGGGGACGGTGTTGGTGGGACAGTGGTGAGGGGACAGCGGGACAGTGGTGGGGACAGTGGGACAGTGGGACAGTAGAGGGCCGGAGTGGTGGGGACAGTGGTGGGGACAATGGTGGGAACAGGGGGGACAGTGGACAGTGGTGGGGACGGTGGTGGTGGGGACAGTGGTGTGGGCACAGTGGGAATGAGGTGGAAACAGTGGGACAGTGGAGGGTACAATGGTGGTGGGGACAGTGGTGAAGGCGGTGGCGAGGACGGCGGTGGGACAATGGGACAGAGGTACAGTGGGGACAGTGGTGGGGACAGTGGGGACAGTGGTGGGAACAGTGGGACAGCTCAGTGGGACAGCGGCGGAGTCAGTGGGACAGTGGGGACAGTGGGGATAGTCGGGCAGTGGTTGGGGCCGTGGAGACAGTGGGGAGAGTGGAACCGTGGTGGGAACAGTGGTGGGGACAGTGGGGACAGTGCGACAGTGGTGGGGGCACTGGTGGGGACACAGTGGGGACAGTGGTGGTGAGGACAGTGGTGCTGGGAACAACAGTGGAGGATGTGATGCGGACGGTGGTAGGGACCGGGAGTCGTTTGCTGGCGGTGAGTGGGGGGGTGGGGAGGGGTTCGAACGGCGGTAGTGATCCCCCTCCGGTTTTCGAGGGGGGGGGGGGTTCGAACCGGTAGTGACCCCCCGCGGTTTTCCGGATCCGGAGGGGGGGGGGGGGGGGAGGGGTTCGAACGGTTAGTGACCCCCCCGGTTTTCGAGGGGGGAGGGGGGGGGGGGGGGGGGGTAGGGGTGGGGGGGGGTTTGCCGGGGGAGGGGGGGGGGGGGTCCAGCACGGGGGGGGGATTTTCGGAGGGGGGGGGGGGGCGACCCCCGGGTTCCGGAGGAAAAGGTTGGCAGTTTTCCACAGTCAAGCGGCGGTGGATCACGCTCTCTCCATGCTGTGGATGCCATGGCGATGGACACTCTAACAATCCGATCATTGAATCAAATACCTATGTGTTCAATGTGCTCAAAACATGAGATGTTCGACAAATATTTGAACATGTGCTCTGCATGTTGAAAGCATGGTTGAGGCACTTCTTAGACATCTTGAAGGCCGCATGCTTCCTCTCCACTGGTCGACTTCCACAGATCTCAGGGTCCCTCCGCCTTCCCTCCCCTCTGCTGCTCCCTCCCTGCTCTTCCGCCCTTCTTCGCCCTCGCCTCCATCCTCCCTCTCTACACTCCTGCGTCCTCCGTCCTTCATCCCCATACGTCTCCCTCCCTCCCTCCCTCCCTCCTCCCTCCTTCCATCCTCGCTCCCTCCCTCCCTCCTCCCTCCCTCCTCCCTCCCTCCCTCCCTCCCTTCCTCCAGCCCTCCCTCCCTCCAGCCCTCCCTCCCTCCCTCCGTCCTTCTGCGCCCTCCCCTCGTCGCATGGGTCGGGCGCCCGGGCTCGCGCGAAGGTCGTGGAGGCGGTCCTGGAGGCGTTCCGGGGCCAGAGGACCGTCGTGATGGCCACGCGGCTGCCGCCCGCCGTTGCCAAGGACCCACCCTGCGACCAGATCTCGAGATGCTGGGCCTGTTTCCCACCACCACCACAACTAGGAGGGGGAGGGGGTCCTCCTCCTCCTCCTCCTCCTCCTCCTCTCCTCCTCCTCCACTTCCTTCCCCTTACACTTATGGTGGTGGTGGTGGTGGTGGTGGAAAACAGGCCCATCACGAGATCTGGGCGTCGCCGTTTTTTTTTGTTGCTGCTCACACCGGGGGCTCTCGCGCGGCCTCGGTCGGGCCCTGGGGCCCTCACGTATCGGTCTGGCTCGAAGAGTGCCGCGGGCAGAGATGGAGCCTGGGGCCCCGGCCGTGGTCTCAGGGGCCCCCCTCGCTCTGAGACAGAACTCACAGCTGAGGGTGGGCGACTTTCGGGCTCTGGGGGGCCTCGCCAGATGACCGGGCTCGGGATGAGAGTCCGGGCCAAGGGAAGGGGTCGGGACCTTCGCGGGTCCACGTTGTGGAGTTATCCAGGCGAAGGACCGAGCCATGTGCAGCTGCGAGCGTCGCGAGGCAAGGGAGACGAAGGATGGGCTCCACGAGACGTATGAGGGGCGTGCCGAAGCGGGTGCGAGGGTGCGGCGGCGCCATGCAAGCTCTCCCGCTGGGGCCGTCGAGTGGAGCTCTCACATGAGGCCACGAAACGTGTGAGAGGCCTGATAGGTGCGGCAGCGCCATGCGAACCCTTCTACTGGGGTCTTCGGTGGAGCTCCCATATGGGGTCACGAAAGGTGTGAGGGGTGTGCCGAGAGGGCCGCGGCGGCGCCATGCAAACTCTCCCGCCGGGGACTTCGATGGAGCTCCCATATGGGGCCACGACGCGTGTGGAGGGTGCGCCGGGATGAGAGCGGCGGTACCCTCCCACTGGGCCTGCGGTGGAGCTATGTATAGTGCCACGGAACGTGTGAGGGCTGTGCCGACATCTGATTCATGATGGTGACACTGCTGATGCTGTGTACAGCTGATGCCGCTGCTAGTGACGATGATGATGACGATCGTGATGCCGGTGATCTAGATGATGATGATGATGATGATGATGATGATGATGATGACGATGATGATGATGATGATGATGATGATGATGATGCTGATGATGATGATGATGATGATGATGATGATGATGATGATGATGGTGGTGGTGGTGGTGGTGGTGGTGATGATGATCGTGGTGATGATGATGGTGTTGGTGATCATGATGACGATGGCGATGAGGATGACGATGACGGTGACGATGGTGGTGATACTGCTGATGACACGGTGATGGTGATGATGATGCTGATGATGATGCTGATGATGCTCACATGACGATGACGATGATGCTGATGATGATGATGATGCTGGCGATCATGGCGATGATCCTGCTGCTGCTGATGATGATGCTGGTTCCCTGGGTGCTGCTGATGGTGCTGGTAATGGTGTTGTTGTTGTTGTTGTTGATGCTGCTGCTGTCGCTGATGAGGATGACTCAGAACAGGAAAAACACATATACACGAAGGGTTTTATTGGTTTTACGCCAGAAGGGGGCGTCGTCGACGGGATGTCTGGCACGGATGCGGGGATCGGGGTGGCATCGGTGTTTGGAGCTGGCGGTTTGCGTGGCAAGCGCGTTTAGCTGCTCGCATGTGTTCGGAACGCGTGACGGGTGGAAAGGCCGCTCACCAGCAACTGGCAGTCCTCTGCCCGCGGGCCAGAACAACTCGTCGCGCGCTCGCAACGGGGCGTGGGAAAAGGGGGTTGGGACGAGAGCGTAAGTCTCATTCCCAAGAAGTCCTTTCGATATGCAGCAAACAATTCTTTTCCTATTCATCTGCCGCGCGGCCAACCGAACGAACGAAAACTGTCTCGGCGCGCAGCGTTAGCTTCGCTTGCGCGCATCCTGGCTTCCTTCCGTTGGTTCCTTCGCTTCTATCGTGCCCTCCTCCTCCTTTTCCTCTTACCCTGCTTTGCTTTGTCCCGCCCCCCCTTCCTTTCCAGCTCGGAGCTGTCACCGCGCGCGAAAAGGCACCACCAAAAGGGCGTTGCTGTAATTCCTTGGTGTGCCACGAAGTCTCGCGTAATTCGTTGGTGTACGGTCTGGTTGCACTGCCAAAGCGCTGGGCACACAAAGGAGTTTCTTTTGTGTACGATCGTTTTCGCCGCCCCCACAAGAGCACGCTCGATTCCTTTGTGTAGAGCTTGCTTTCCCGCCTCGAGGAGCGCACGGGGCCTGGCGCTACAATCACAAGGCCGCGGCGCCTGGCAGTGCGATGCATCTGCGCTGGATACCACGCCCAATACGATCCTACGTGGATTTCGGCTCATCTGCCGAATTCGCGCTGGCAGCTGGCCAACCACATCGTCGGCCCTGCATGCCCGCGCGCACTACTGCGTTCTGCTGCCGCGACGCGTGCTGCTGTCAACGGGTGAACAAACTGACGTTGCTCGGTGGTTTGGCTGTGCCGAACCACCATGGAATGTTTGTTGGTAGCGGATCTTGGGATATTGTCGCCGCCGACAGTTTTGCCGCACCATACGTGCAAACTGCATCCTAGAGCACGGCCGTGCATCTACCCTGGTTCGGGTCGGTGGGGGTCCAGTGGCATGTGTGCACATGCGTTGCACCGTTGGTGGTACTAAAGCCCTTTGTGTGAAATTCTTTTTTTTCCGGGCTCCTAATGATGCTGGTGACGACGATTACGATTATGATGGTAAGGGGGAGGAGGACGATGATGAGGATGCTGAGTGTGAAGATGATGATGCTGACGCTGATGCTGATGCTGATGCTGATGCTGATGCTGGCGACGATGACGAGTACGACGATGGCGTTGACGACGGTGACGGTGACGATGACGATAACGATGTCAGTGCGGATGACGATGACGATAACGATGATGATGATGATGCTGATGATGAGGGGGGAAGGAGGAGGGGGAGGAGGAGGAGGAGGAGGAGGAGGAGGAGGAGGATAGGGGGGGAGGAGGTGGAGGAGGAGGAGGAGGAGGAGGAGGAGGAGGAGGGGAGGAGGAAAAAGAGGAGGAGGAGGAAGAGGAGGAGGAGGAAGAGGGAGGAGGGAGTAGGATGAAGAGGAGGAAAATGAGGAGGAGGAGGAGGAGTAGGAGGGAGGGAGGGATGGAGGGGGGGGATGGACGGGGGAAGGAAAGAAGGGGGAAGGAAGGAAAACGCGGGGCGTTGCTCATTCAACATAGAGACCCAGCACCACAGGATGGTTGGGACAACTTAAGACGTTTGAGTTCAGGCTGCCGGGACAGGGTGTGTTTTCTGACGGTCCCGCGGCCTGGTGAGGGCCCCTGGAGGCTGAAAGGAAGCCATAACCTCTTGACTTGGTTTTGACATATGTTCCGTCTTGTCTTGTTTTTGACATATGTTCCAGGACGCGAGAAGGTGGGGGCAGCCCCCTACCCCCTTCCCGTGCGCCTTCGAAGGGCGGGGGGGGTATGGGCGCGCACCCGAGACTACACCCCCACTCGGCCGAGTGTTGGGGGGAGCAGGGTCTGCTACAGGTGGGTGTTTCTCGTGACTCAAGGAGGGACGTTGGAGCCAGGCCATCGCAAACCTGGGTCAAGGGGGCGTGGATTCGCGACGGGTCCCGTTTCCATCGTGGGAACCGCGGAGCTCCGCCGCCGAGTGAGGCGGCACCAGCTGCAACTTGGGGAGGGCAACTCTCCCGATCCATGGAGAGTTGGCGACCTGGGTCGCCAAATCCACGGATCGCAAATCTTATGGCGGGCCTGTCCCTCTACAGGAGGAAAATTCCAAAATATCTAAAAAATAGTCGGGGGTCGATTTTTTGATTATTTCTCAGTATGTTTGGCATATTTGCTGGGTATTTTGAATTGTTCGTCCGAAGTCCCCCTGTAAGGGGACAGGCCCGACCTAATGCCAATCCATGTTCTTGCGCGCCCCCGAGCGTTGGAGGATTGGAGGAAAGGGACGGTCCCAGGGCCCGGGGGTCAGTATGGGTCAGTGCCCTTGCTGAGATCACCGCAGGGGCTGGTGCAGGGGATTTGGGGCTAGGTTTAGGTCGCGCCTGTCCCCTGCAGGGGGATCTTGGACGAAAGATCTAGAACACCAAAAACAGGCTCAACTGAAATTTCTAAAAAGAGAATCAAAACTAATAGCCAAACAAATACTCAAAACATCGTCCCCAGACTATTCTGGAATATGTTAGAACATTCCTCCTGTAGAGGCACGTGCCCGACTTAATGTTAGATGCGGATGCTCAGATGGGTTATATCTGGCCGAACCTAGCTGACAAGTAGGTTGCACGGTCCCAGGGCCCCGACCGAAACCGAGCAGAACCTGCCCGTCGTTCTTGCTTCTGCCCGCGACGCGCAGAGGTGTGTTGGGGGGGGGCGGTCGAAACGCTCAGTAAGGATGAGCGAATCCACAAGGTTCACCTCCCTTGCATCCTTCCCCTTCGGCCCATCCTCTGCCACTTTCGCAGTCTGCGCCCCGCTCGCAAAGTGTCGACCTTAGCTGCCTCGATGCGCCTGTTTTCAAACCCAACACGTATCGCATTCAAAACGTCCGTGTCAACACCTTGTGTGTTGGCTCAGCGTATTGGCCCGCGTTTGGGTGAACGTACCGCGCCATGCCTACGTGTTCCTCCGTATCAATTCGCTACGTGTTGCGTGCTTTGTATCGGGGCAGCTATGGTGTCGACATGGCCTTCCATCGGCGACGCCCTAACATACTAATACCATGTGTGCGTGGCCCCCCCCCAGGGGCGACGCGCGCACCGAGAACTCTTATAGTATATACGTGGTGGCGGGCGCTTTCTGGCCACCCCGCGCGGGACACGATAGACTACAACATTGGTATACTATCTGTGCGGGTCGGACGCGCGCCTCCAAGGAGAATATGCAGTACTAGTGTGTCTTTGCGCATCCCGTTCCAAGGCCCCCGCATCCTGACCGCGCGCCCCTTTCACACGGGCTCGCTGTCGTCCTCCAGGGGCTCAGAGCCCCCTCTCGCGCACCCTCCTCCTCCTCCTCCTCCTCCTCCTCCTCCTCCTTCCCCCTCCCCCCGGGGTTGCGCCGTAGAGGAGCGCGAGGACGGCTCCTCGGCGGCGTCCAGCCGCTCCAACAGCAGGGCCGCCGACGGAGCGAAGGCGGCCGCGCTATGCCGGCCTCGCTAGGCCGTCCATATGGGCTCGGCAGCAGCTCTCGCCGTCGGGGGGGCCATGTCCTTGAACGAAATATGCTTGCCCTGGGCCCCAGGTCGGAAACTGGAACATATACACTACCAGTGGCGGGCTGTTCTTCAATCCCAGGACTTCTTGAGGGTCGAGGACGACGCTGGGGTGGTGTGGTGTATACTTTTTTCCCCGATGTCCCGGAAAAAAAACAGCGAAACATGTATACACCAGGGTCCCGTATACACCAGGATCCGCTCTCCAGTGGAATTTCCAATGCAAGGCCGGAAGAAGCGTCGGTGTATAGAGTTCGATTCCCTACCAGGGCCTGCCCCAGGACCAGTTCTCCATCCTGAGTCGTTTTCTGGTGGCAGTCCCGGGGCCCGTGGAGGGCCTCGAGAGCCCGCAAACGGCGAAACGCCTCAGGGCCCGTTTCCCTGAGGACCCGTTTTCCCCACCCTAAAATTCATGGGATTTTTGTGCGCCTTCGGAATTCCGCCGCTAGAGTGCATTCGAGCGCGCCAGCGCCTGGTAATCGATGGGACAGCGCATATTCAGCGTCGACTCGCGAGAGCCAGCAAGTTGGCCCGGGATGCCTTCTTGAGTTGCCACAAAACATGGGGCTCATGTCCACGCCGGCAACGTAAGTCCTCGTCGTGCACTGAAATCTTCTCGTTGCGAGAGCTGTGGAGGGTTTTTGACAAGTTCCAGCCCCTGGGGGCCCTCACCCAGCCCGAGGACCGTCAAACATCGAGTCAGGATGAAAATCTGGTCCTGGGGAAGGGGTCCAGACTTTGGGGAGCCTTGTTGTGACAGCAATCATCACGGAGGATATTTGGGTGGAGCGACCGTCAGCCGCAGCCCTCGAGGTAGCATGAAGCAACAGGGTCCTGTGGGAGACAGGTCAGTTTGTTTTCACAGGTAGGGCCCCAGGACAGTCAAACACCGGCTCAGGACGAGAACCTGGTCCTGTGGGAAGGCCCCGGGGGTCCAGGGCGCGTTTCTCCCTGGGGACTCGTCTGCTTCATAGCAGATGCCCCCATCCGCCAGTTTGGAGGGGGTGTCCCCCCCGGGGTCCATTTCGATCTGCTCGATCCGATTCGATGTCGGTCCCGGCCAGCCCGCTCCGATCTGATTCCAATGCGGTCGGATCGAGGTATAAGATCGAGGCCGGTTCGGGAAGGGTGCCCTCGTGTTCTTCGCGTTTGTTGGATGCTCTTGTGCATCTTGGGGGATGATACCCTCGGTGAACTTATGGTTTGGGGTGTGGTGGCCAGCGGAGGGTCTCATGTTTTTGAGGGATGTTCTTCTGGCTAGGCTCGACTTTATTGCGGCGATCCGATGCTGCCCGACGCTTGCACGGCGCTGCTCCTGGCGCGGCCGATCCGATCCATTTCCGCTGCCGTGTCAGTGCCGCCCGATCTTACACAAATTTTGAGCAAGCCCGATTCGTTGATTCGATGCTAGGAGGGAGGAGGGGGTAAGGAGGGAGAGAGGCAGGGAGGGAGGGAGGGTGGGATGAAGAGATGAGGAGTTGGAGGGGGATGATGATGATGATGATGATGATGATGATGATGATGATGATGATGATGCTGATGATGATGATGGTGATGATGATGGTGGTGATGTTGATGATGATGTTGATGATGATGATGATGAATCTGATGCTGATGATGATGATGCTGATGATGATGATGATAATTATGATGATGACGATGATGATGATGATGGATGATGATGATGATGCTGATGATGATGATGATGATGATGATGATGATGATGATGATGATGATGATGATGATGATGATGAGGAGGAGGAGGAGGAGTGAGGAGGAGGAGGAGGAGGAATTCAGTTCAGTTTGCCCTTGGAAGTGGTCACCTCACTATCAGGGCGGTGCAGTGAACGCTTCTGGGCGGGAGGAGGAGGAGGAGGAGGAGGAGGAGGTGGAGGAGGAGGATGAGAAGGAGGAGGGGAGGAGGAGGAGGAGGAGGCGGAGTCGGAGGAGGAGGAGGAGGGTGAGAAGAAGCAGGAGGAGGTGGAGGAGGAGGAGGAGGAGGAGGAGGAGAGAGGAGGAGGAGGAGGAGGAGGAGGAGGAGGAGGAGCGGAGGAGGAGGAGGAGGAGGAGGAGGAGGAGGAGGAGAGAGGCAGAGGAGGAAGGAGGAGGAGAGGACCCTCAGATCCAGGCGAGGCGCCAAGCATCGCGGCTTCCGTCGTTGCCGTATCTTTCGACCTCTGGGGGCCGCGCCCCGGCACAGGGACCGTCGAGAGACGAAGTGGTGAGGAGGGAGGAAGGGGGGAGCAGGGAGGGGAAGGAGGCGGTTTCCCCATTCGATGCTGCCTGATCCCTGGTCCTCCTCCCTGGTCCACCTCCTCCTCCTCCTCCTCCGCCTCCTCCTCCCTGGTCCTCCTCCTCCCTGGTCCTCCTCCTCCCTGGTCCTCCTCCTCCTTGGCTCTCCTCCTCCCTGGTCGTCCGCCTACCTGGTCCTCCTCCTTCTCCTCCCAGGTCCTCCCTGGTACTCTGCCTTTCCTCCTTCTTCCTGGTCCTACCTGTCCTCCCTGGTCCTCCTTGGTCCTCCTCCTCCTCCTCCCTGGTATTCCCTGGTCCTCCTCGTCCTCCTCTTCCTCCTCCTCCTCCTTCTCCTCTTCCTCCTCCTCCACTCCTTTACCTTGCAAGTAGTTCTTCCTTGTCGCACCCCGAGACTGGTCAAAAAGGGCCCGAGCGTTCCGCCTGAGACGTTTTCACCATTTGTGATCGGGAAGCTTACACTTTGCAACAGCTTCACGGATGGAGGGCGGGCCGCTTTGAACATGTGGCTGTCGCCCTAGCGTTGCGCACATGTGCCTTCAAATGTTGCACGAGCTTCATGGATGGAGGGCGGTTCTTTTTCAAAGTGTGGCTCTCGTTCAGCCTGTCAGGGCGCAACAGTTACGTTGATTCGCGGTGCTGAAGTCCCAGGAATGCTCTTAACCCTAAGCAGGTGTGTAGTACAGCCGGGCCGAGGTATAAGATCGAGGTCGGTTCGGGGAGGGTACCCTCTGGTTCTCCGTGTTTGTTCGATGTTCTCGTGCATCCCGGGGGGGTCCCTTGGATGTTCTGTTTGTTCTGGCCGACGGAGGGCCCCATATTCTTGAGGGATGCTCGTCTGGCCTATAGTTCCGACTGTCCTTTGGTATGTCCCCGTGCGCCCCCGCGCGTTGCCCCTCACACCAGCGGGGGCGCCGAGGGGGGGCATGCGCATGCCCCCCCCGCGCGCGGGCCGCTCCCGGCGCGAGAAACGCGAACAGCACCGCCAGAGGCGGCCGGCAGGCCCCGGCACCAGCGCGCGGGGGCAGAGGTCGGGCATGGAGCTCGCCGGAGCTCGCCGCGCAGCAGCGCCGGGGCAGATGTTCGGAGGCGACGATGGGGCCCAGGGGCGAATAGCCCAGGGGGGAGCAATACACGTACCCAGGGGTGCCGAGGATCGATGTCTTCGGCAAGGCACCTGGGCGAATGCGTACAGTGCCCGCCCCTGGGCTATTCGCCCTTATCGTCGCCGCCGAGATGTCAGGCACTGAGCTCGCCAGAGCTCGGGCTATGGGCGCCGCGACAGGGGAGTTGTTTTTCCCCCACCATCCTGTGGTGTTGGGTCCTAGTTCTGAAGAGACAGCGCCCCGCGTCCCACCCACTCACTCACTCACTCACCCACTCCTTCTCCTCCTCCTCCTCCTCCTCCTCCTCCTCCTCCCCCTCCTCCCTCCTCCCCCACCTCCCTCCATCATCATCATCATCATCATCATCATCATCATCATCATCATCATCATCATCATCATCATCATCATCATTATCATCATCATCATCTTCATCATCATCATCATCATCATCATCATCATCATCATCATCATCATCATCATCATCATCATCACCACCACCATCATCATCATCATCATCATCAACCTCTGCTTCATAGTCATCCTGAGCATCCGCGCTGCCAGCCCGGCTCCATTTTGGAACACCCCTCACACGTTCCGTGGCCCCATAGGGAGCTCCACCGAAGGCCCCAGAGGGAAAGTTCGAATGACGGTTTTCACACGTCTCGTGGCCCCATATGGAGCTCCACCTAAGGCCCCAGAGGGAAATGTTGCATGGCGGCCTCGCCCCATTTCGACACACCTCTCACAAGTTTCGTGGCCCCATAGGGAGCTCCACCTAAGGCCCCAGAGGGAAAGGCTGCATGGCGGCCTCGCTTCATTTCGGCACACCCCTCACGCGTTTCGCGGCCCCATAGGGAGCTCCACCTAAGGCCCCAGAGGGAAAGGTTGTATGGCGGCCTCGCCCCATTTCGGCACACCTCTCACAAGCTTCGTGGCCCCATAGGGAGCTCCACCTAAGGCCCCAGAGGGAAAGGCTGCATGGCGGCCTCGCTTCATTGCGGCACACCCCTCATTCGTTTCGTGGCCCCATAGGGAGCTCCACCCAAGGCCCCAGAGGGAAAGGTTGTATGGCGGCCTCGTCCCATTTCGGCACACCTCTCACACGTTTCGTGGCCCCATAGGGAGCTCCACCTGAGGCCCCAGAGGGAAAGGTTGCATGACGGCCCCGGCCCATTGCGGCACACCCCTCACACGTTTCGTGGCCCCATAGGGAGCTCCACCTAAGGCCCCAGTGGGAAAGTTCACATGGCGGCCTCTCCCCATTTCGGCACAACCCTCACACGTGCCGTGGCCCCATAAGGAGCTCCACCTAAGGCCCCAGAGGGAAAGTTCGCATGGCGGTCCCGCCCCATTTCGGCACACCCCTCACACGCTTCGTGGCTCCATAAGGAGCTCGAGCTAATGCCCAACGTGGCCCCATAGGGGGCCCCACCGAAGGCGCCAGTAGCAGGGTTCGCATGGTGGCCCCGGCCCATTTTGGCGCATCCCTCACACGGCTCGTGGCCCCGTGGGGAGCTCCCTCGAAGGCGCCAGTGGCAGGGTTCGCATGGCGGCCTCTCCCCATTTCGGCACAACCCTCACATGTTTCGTGGCCCCATAGGGGGCCCCACCTAAGGCCCCAGTCGCAGGGTTCGTATGGCAGCCCCGCCCCATCTCGGCGCACCCTTTACGAGGATCGTTGCCCCACAGGGAGCTCCACCGAAGGCGCCAGTGGCAGGGTTTGCATGGCGGCCCCGCCCCATGTCGGCGCACCCCTCACACGGTTCTTGGTCTCATAGGGCGCTGCACCGAGGGTGCCAGTGGTAGGGTTCGCATGGCGGCCCCGCCCCATGTCGGCGCACCCCTCACGAGGATCGGAGTAATCACTTTTTGTCGGAGCTCCGGGACCCGAAGGCGGACCCAGGGGGCCGAGATCGATGTCCAGAGGCGAGCCCACACAGCGTTTGAGCGAGCCCAGACCTAGCCGGAAACTCCCTCCAGCCACCTTCTGCCTCCCGACTCCGTCTCTATTGTCTTGTCTTTCCCTCCTCCTCCTCCTCCTGCGATCTCCCGCCCCATTCTTTCTCCTGCTTCCTCTCACCTCTTCCCCCCCGTGCTCAATTTCTTGGAGGTCGCACGGCTACTGGTGATGGCGAGGCAGTTCCGGTCAGGTTGAGGGGGGTCAGGATGAGGAGGATTATGATGATGACCGTACGAGGATGAGGAGGGGGAGGATGAAGATCGGGGGGTGAGCAGACCGCGATCCCGCCCCCAGAGATCTCCTTTTTTTTCGGGGGCCTCTCGGGAGCTTCCTGAAGCCTCCAGGGCCGCGTTCCCGCCCACAGGTGGTCAGGCAAACGGGAGAGAATCTCATCCTCATCCTTGTCGTTCGTGTCCTCACCCTTTTCTTTGGGCGCGACATCATTGTCAATGCTTATTGAGTCCACTTCGCACTGAAGCCATCAGTTGTTGTGAGTCCGAATCACCGCGGCGGTGGCCTGGCCCCACCAGGTGCCTAGGATTTTTTAGCGACGGGTGTCTTCAGGGCCGCTTTTTTTGGGAACGGACCCATCAAGACATGGACATTGATGTTCGTCCTCGTCGTCGTCGTAGTCGTCCGGAGTTTCACCAGGCGTAGCCGTGCGTGTCGTGCTCGTATTCATGCAAATATCTTCACTCGCGCGCAGAATCATTCATACCAAGACTCACTCGCGCTCAGAGTCGCCAGCAATCAGCCTCCAGTAATTCGACATTTCGTCTTCGTTCGTCTTGTGTACACCGCCACACAAGTCGGCACACCCCTCATACGATTCGTGGCCCCATGGGAATCGCCACCGACGAAGATACTCACAATTGCGGTATTCAGAAGTAGTTACAGTTTAGTATCGAATTGCCTTGAAGGTGCTACAAGGACAGAGCTATGGCAAAAAGTTGCTCGGCTGCTCTGTGCTACTTTGTCCTTCATAACTAATTGCACGTTCAATATCGCATTGTTTTGAAGGTGTTATAAGGACAACTATCGCCAATGTTCTGCTGGACCGTATCGCATTTTTTCAAAAAGGTGTTTTCGGAACAGAACTACCGCGATTATTGTTGCTAGGCTGCTCTGTGCTACTTGGTCCTTCAGACGACTATTGCATTTTTCTGCTAGGCTGTTCTGTGCTACTTTCTTTATCCTTCAGAAGTAGTTGCACGTTTGGTGCCGCATTGCTTTGAGGGTGTTATACGGACAACCATCGCAAATGTTCTGCTAGGCCGCTTAGCGGTGGATGAACATGCGCGCCCAGCTGGACGCGGACGTCCTGAAGAAGCCCCTCTTCCTTGTACAGGCACCCGACAGGATTGCCCCGACGATGAACAGGAAGGACACCGCCAAGATGATGAACTGCGCCAGCCCCGAAGAACACCAGTGGCATGCGCGGACTCCCCCCAGTGCACGTGGGCATGCGGCCTCGTGAAGGATGCCGAGGGACAGATCGCGCACGTCGTCGTGGACCCGCGGGACGCGGCCATGGCGGAGCAAACTGAGAGAGACGGGGGGAAGAGGATCTATCTGCAGCATTTGCCGCTGGGGTTCCGGGCGCGCATGGAGAATTACACGGGCGAGCCCTTCGTGGGCGACCTGGAGCGCCACGACGACAGCCTCGAGTTCACGGGCCCGCTGGTGTTCATCGAGCCTCACACGTCGGGGCCGATCTCTTTCCGCACCTCCAAGGTCACCCGCACCGGCTTCCCGTTCTCGCATGGCAGGACCATCGCCACGGCGGCGTGCCAGGGGCGCGCCGTGCGAGAAGGCGACTGGGCGAGGGAGCGGCGTTCGCGGGCAGTCCGCGGTCGCGCTGCCTGGGCGCGAGCAGTCTCCCGCGCCCCCGCGGTAATGTGGATTCGCCTTGGGCCGTCGGCTTCCTGGCGCGCTGCTCGCTCGGCCGACGTCGCCCAGGCGTGATCCTGGACTGCGGCCGCCACGAGGTCGGGAACGGCAGGAAGGAGGGCGACAAGTGGTGGCTGGAGCTCTACGCGCGGCTCTCGCGCGCCCCGCGCCACGAAGACCTCTTGCTCATGAGGGCGCCGCGCATCGAGTTTTTCCTCGCCGGGCCGCTGGAGGGCTTGCGGAATCTGCTGGGGCAGTTTGCGGCGCGCGCGAAGCGTTGCAGGAGGGAGGCCGCGGCCCTTGCCAAGGAGTTGGGCTTCGCCGAGTTTATCCGCGAGGCCTGAACTGAGGGGCGCCCCGCCCGAGCCGCGCCTTCTCTCGACTGTCCATCGAGTTGGTTGGCCTCGCGCCGCGGACGACCAGCGCGCGTCGCTGGGGCCCGCTCGGGGCGACCGGCGCGCGTCGCGAGAACTCCGATCGGCGTTCTGCCCAGCGCCTCGCTCGCTCGGCGTCGCTCTGACGAGCGGCCGGAGCCGTGCCGCTGTCGGCCAGGCAGCTAGCCCGCTGCGCTCCGCGAGGCGGACGACCCGCGCGCGTCGCTGGGACCCCTTCGGGGCGACCTGCGCGCGTCGCAGGGACTCCGCGCTGCGCTGCGCCCGCAGCCTCGGACTGTGGAGCGCGCGGACAAAGAGGGGGGACAAGAAGAGGAGGAAGCGGGCACGATTCTCGTGAGGGGCTGCCGACGTGGGAGTCGCGGCGCGCGGGCGCTGCCGTCGGGGTTCCCGGGGAAGCTCCCTGCGGCGGCCACGCTCAGTGTCGCGAGTGCTCAGAGCCAGGCGTGCCTGGATCGTTCGCATTCGTATACATCCACACCAGGCGTAGCCGCGCTCGCATTCATGCTAGTTAATATCTTCATTCGCACACCGCCTCATTCTCAGTCAGACTCATTCGCGCTCAGACTCACCAGCGCCCACTTTTTCGCAATTCGACTTATCGTCTTCGGTCGTGTTGTGTACCCCGCCGCACAGTTCCGCGCACTCTCATAGGGTTCGTGGCCCCACAGGGGGCGCCACCGAAGAAAACATTCACAATTGCGGTACTCACCGCTGCATATGGTTGGGTCCTTCGCCAGGCTGGTTCTTCTGTTCGGGGGACGGACGCCGCCGACCCGCCGAACCCCCCGGGAGGGAGCGGGGAGGAGTCCGCGGTTGAGGCGTCCTGGGCTTCTCTATGGGCACCCTCGGGGGTCTCAGCGTGGGCCGCGTTCCGGGGGCGTGTTTTTTTTTGTTTTTTTTTGTGTGTTGTGTGTGTATGTGTATGTGTATGTGTATGTGTATGTGTATGTGTGTGTGTGTGTGTGTGTGTGTGTGTGTGTGTGTGTGTGTGTGTGTGGGGGGGGGGTGGGGGGCGGCGCGGGAGCAAAGACGTCGGGCTTGTCAGCTCGATGGGGCGTGGCTGGCCGCCGCGACAGGGGAGGTTTTCTCTCTCCGTGGCGAGGCGTTCTGGCTTGCCTGTAGGCCCACCAAAGAGTGTTCTAAGAACATGATGGTGGTTATCACGACACGTTGTGAGAGCATTTCTGGTTGAGGCCGTCTTGTTTTAACCCATCGTCTCCATGGTCTCGTTCTGAGAAAACACACCGTCAAATAACTCGGTTCGTGTTATGATTAGACTGTTGGAGTCTTGAGAATATTGCGTGGTAGGTTTATAGGAATGCCGGGCCGTCGGTCCTGCTCAAAATCCCGGGCGGTATCGGGCGCTACCAGGTCGAGCTGGTAGAAACGGAAGCGGGCGTCCGCCAGAGCGCCGGCTCCTGCAAACTCCTGCCACGCCAGGGTTGCACCGGCTGGGTTTAGCGCGCATGGTCCTGCAGGACCCTGGAGGATCCCGCATGCTTCTGCCAAGCCTGACAATGACCTGGGTTTGCTCCGACCCGGGTCAGTCGAGGCCTGACGTGGGGGGGGAGCGGGGGGGGGCAGTAACGTCACGTTTCGCGCCGGCGGCGCCGTTTGGAAATGTCTCAGCCTAACTACAGACAGCTCGGAGGTCAGCACGGATTTTGACGTTACTTGGGGGGGAGGGGGCGGGTGGGATTGGCAACGGCTTTTTTTGAATAAATCTACAAGACGCTTCCCACTTTGGCACACATGGTACAATCGCCAGGTTGGGATACGACAGCCGCAACAAGTGAGTAGGCTTAATTCGCCCCCCCGGCAGCTCCTTCGCGGAGCCATGCGCTTGCGTCCGTCAGTCCGTCCGTCGGCTTTGCCGCCGCTTTGTTGACGGCCGGGGCGCGATTTGTGACGGTCCAGTTTCCGTGAGATGCTTCTTGCAGCGGGAGTTCGCGCCAAATCTCAGATTAACCCCGCCATTTTTTGGACGGGCCCGTCGGGCAGAGTCGAGTCCCCCCCATTTCGAGTCGCACGTTCCCTGAGATCCCGGCGCCGCATCCCGTTCGCACGGCGACCTCGCCCTGCTCCAGGCCTCCGGACCCTCCTGGATCGACCTCTGGCTCGAGAAGCGCCCGGGGAAGGGGGTGGCGAGGCCTGCCTGGCCAGGGTAATTACTCTGCGATGCTGCCTTTCCCTCGCGGCCTCGGATCTCGGGGCCTCGCTCCTGCACCAGGGCCGCTCCCTGCGTGCCGCCGACGCGTGGGCGGCCCCCCCCCCCGCGGCGGGGAGGCGCCGAGCCCCGCCGGGGCCCTGCTGTGCAGGCACTACGAGACGCTGCGCCCGGTGCTCGCTGCTCGCGTCGGGCCCCCTGCTGCCTCCAGCGCGCGGCAGCATTTGGGGCTCTGGGGGCGTCGGGGAGCCGGGGAAGAGAAGGCACCCATGCCGCTGGCCTGCCCCGGTTCTGCCGTCTTGGGGGGGCCTCCCGGGAGGCCCTCGTCGCCACCGCTGGATTCCCCTCGAAGTCCTGGTCAGAGCGCACCCCGGGAGGGGTCTGGGGAGCAGCGGTATCGGCTCCCTTTGGCTCCCCAGGAGGAGGGGGGGGTGAGGACCCTGGGGGCGTGGGGATCCCATCGCTGGGGCCGTGGCATCTCCTGGATTTCAAGGCACCCTCCTTCACATTTGAACACGTCCCCTGCCCCCCCACTCGTCCCGCACATGCCGCGGACCACGAGGCGCTGACCCCTCTCTCCCCGGCCCGCCCTCCTCGGCGCATCGGAGTCGGACGCCAGAAGCTGTCGGACGTTTTCGCATGTTGCGAGATGTGACTCATCCAGCCTCGGGATGCTTCCTGGTAGCTGCGCCTCGCCGAGCACCTTCCAGCGTGCCCGGATCGCCCCCGAACGGCCGCCGAGGCCCTGAGCTGAGGCCCGAAAGTCACCGGCCATCCCAGCTTACCCCACGTCTGGAACAGAGAAGGGCGTTTGCTTGCTGCATGCTTTTCCATGTGCTTTCTGCCTCGGGGGGTGACGAAAACAATGCCCCAGGGACGGGAAGCCGGCCCCGGGACTTCTGGGGCCGCGGGACGTCTGGGGATTTCCGAGGCCAGTTTTTTTTTTGTTTTGTTTTTTTTTTTTTTTTTTTTTTTTTTTTTCTCTCTCTCTCTCTCTCTCTCACACACACACACGCGCGCCGCCCGGGGAGCTGCCGTCCCAGGGAGCCGGGAGGGACATCGGATCAGCACCCCGTGCGCCGTCTATGCCGCGAGCCAGCGCCACCTGGCTTGAGCCCAGCTGGCGCAGCCACGGGGCTACGACGGCTACGAGCCAGGCGGCTTTGGTGGCCAATGCCACATGACTACGGATGATGATGATGATGATGATGATGATGATGATGATGATGATGATGATGATGTATGATGATGATGATGATGATGATGATGATGTATGATGATGATGATGATGATGATGATGATGATGGTGATGATGATGGTGATGGTGATGGTGATGGTGATGGTGATGGTGATGATGATTGTGGTTGTGATGGTGATGGTGATGGAGATTATGGTTATGGTCGTGATTGTGGTGGTGGTGATGATGACGATAATGTCGGTTTTGGTGGCGATGGAAATGCTGGTGATGATGATGATGATGGTGGTGGTGATGATGATGCCGATGATGAAGATGCTGATGATGGTGCTGCTAATGATTATTATGATTGAGCTCATCATGATGACGACGACGATGATGATGTTGATGCTGATACTGATACTCATCATGCTGCTGATGCTGATGTTGGCATGGTAATGAGGTTGATGACGATGATGATGATGATGATGATGATGATGATGATGATGATGACAATGATGATGATGATGATGATGATGATGATGATGATGATGATGATGAGAGTGACGATGATGATGGCGATGGTGATGGTGATGTGGATGAGGCTGATGAGGACGAGGATGAGGATTCTGATAATAATGATACTGATGCTGCTGGTGATGATGATGATGATGATGACGATGATGCTGACGGAGATGCTGATGACGATGGTGGTGGTGATGGTGATGATGATGGTGATGGTGGTGGTGATGGTGATGGTGATGGTGATGGTGATGATGGTGATGTTGATGATGCTGATGATGATGCTGATGATGCTGATGGTGGTGATGCTGAAGGTGATGATGATGCTGAGGATCGTGCCGATCATAATGACGATGCAGATGAGTAGTTACTTGGAGTTCAAAACAACTAGACGGACATGCCCGGCATCAGTCTCGGGGACCTACTCTAGAATCATATTTCTAACATTCCTTATTTTTGTTTCATGCCCTGCCGTCATCGCGCGAGTGATAGTCGAACACCTAGTTTTAAACATGGTCACGGCTATCTTCCCCCACCTCCTCTTCCTCCTCCTCTCCCTTCTCCTCCTTCTCCCCCTCCTCCTTCTCCTCCTCCTCCTCCTCCTCCTCTCCCTGGCGGAGGTTGCAAAGCGATAAATTTGGAGAAATGTTTGGGTGAAGATCTGCGGGAAACTCTGAGAGAGGAAGATCTGGGGAAAGATCTGGCGGAAGGTCTTGCGGAAGATCTGGCGGAAGATTTGGCCTAAGATCTGACGGAAGATCTGGCGGAAGATCAGGCGGAAAATCTGGAAGATAAATTTGGCGGAAGATTTGGAGGAAGATCTGGCGGAAGATTGGGAGGAAGATTTGGCGGAAGATCTGACGTAAGATCTGGCGGGACATTTGGCAGAAGATTTGCGGGAAGATCTCGCGGGAGATTTGGAGGATCAATCTGGCGGAAGATACATATAGCGGAAGTTTCGGCGGACGATTTGGCGGAAAATTTGGCGGAACATTTGGAGAAAGATTTGGCGGAAGATTTGGCGGAAGATTTGGCGGAATATTTGGCGGAAGATCTCGCGGGCGATTTGGAGGATCAATTTGCCGGAAGATTTGGAGTAAGATTTGGCGGAAGATGTGGCGGAAAATTTGGCGGAATTTTTGAAGGATAAATATTGCGGAAGATAGCGGAACATTTGGAAAGTATATTTGGAATATGAATTTGGCGGATGATGTCGAAGAAGATCTAGCGGAAGTTCTGGTGGAAGATTTGGAGGAAGATTTGGCGGAAGATTTGGAGGAAGTTTTTGGGGAGAAAATTGGCGGAAGATTTGGCGGAAGCTCCGGCGGAAGCTCTGGAGGAAAATTTGGCGAAAGAACAGGAGGAGGAGGTGTAGCAGGACGAGGAGGAGGAGGAGGACGCATTGGAGAAGGAGGAGGAGGGGGAGGAGGAGGAGGAGGCGGTGGAAGAGCAGGAGCCCCCAGCTCTTTGTCCAGATCTTCCCCAAACTTCAGCCAGATCTTCCGCCAGATCTTCCGCCAGTTTTATCCTCCAGATTTTCTGCCAGATCTTTCGCCAGATCTTCCTCCAGATCTTCCGTCAGATCTTTCGCCAGATTTTCCGCCAGATCTTACGTAAGATCTTCCGCCAGATCTTCAGCCAGATTTGCCTTCCAGATCTTCCGCCAGATCTTCCGCTATATTCTTCGCCAGATCTATCCTCCAGATCGTCCACCTGACCTTCCTCCAGATCTTCCGCCAGATCTTCCTCAAGATCTTCCGCCGGATCTTCTGGCAGATCTTCCGCTCGATTTTCCGCGGGATCTTTCGTCAGATCTTCCACCATATCTTCCTCCAGATATTCCGTCAAATATTTCTCCAGATCTTACGCGAGAACTTCCGCCAGATCTTCCGCTAGATCTTCCGCGAGATTTTCCGGCACATCTTCCGCCAGATTTCCTTCCAGAGTTATATTCCACATGTTCCGCCAGATCTTCCGCCACTTTCATCCGCCAGATCTTCCGCCAGATCTTCCGCCAGATCTTCCGCAAAATCTTCCACCAGATCTTCCGCCAGATCTTCTTGCAGATCTTCCGCTAGATGTTCCGCGAGATCTTCCGCCAGATCCTCCGCCAGATGTTCTTCCAGATCCTCCGCGAGATCTTCCGCAAATCCCGATGATGAGGATGATCACGATGATGATGATGATGTCGATGATGATGATGATGATGATGATGATGATGATGATGATGATGATGATGATGATGATGGTGGTGGTGGTCACTGCATAAGGGAAACAGAATCCCGAGCAGAGCAACACGCACCACGACCACGACGACGCCGACGACGACGACGACGGAGACGAGGCGCGCTTACGATCCGCACCGAAGCACGGATTTGGGAAAGGGCCCACCCTGCAGGTTCAGTTAAACAGCACATCGTTGAGCGGTGCTGCAGCCTCCCCTGAGCACAGGCCCCCCCAGAGCATCAGCCAGACAAGTCGGGTTTGCACCCTCATGCCTTGCTGGACTCTGGGCGCGTTTCGGCACCCTCTCCCCCAACCTCGTCAGGGCCACCGACAAGGGAGAGGGCGGCGGTGGCCGACGCGTCCCCGAGCTGATGAGGATGATCACGATGATGATGATGATGATGATGATGATGATGATGGTGATGATGATGATGCTGATGCTGATGCTGATGCTGATGCTGATGCTGATGCTGATGCTGATGATGATGATGATGATGGTGATGATGATGCTGTTGATGCTGATAACGATGCTCATGCTGATACCGATGCTGATGGTGATGCTGCTGATGATGATGATGATGCTGATGCTGATGCTGATGCTGCTGATGATGATGCTGATGGTGGTGGTGGTGATGATGATGCAGATGATACTGTTATGATTGTTCGTGATGCTGATGCTGCCAATGCAGATGTTGGTGATGCTGCAGATGCCGATGATGATGGTGATGTGATGGTGGTGGTGGTAATTGTGATGTTGTTGGTGGTAGGGATGGTGATACCGATGCAGATGCTGATGACGATGATGGTGATGTTGATACTGTGGTTGTTGTTGGCTCTGGTGATGAATGTGTTGATGATGATGGTGATGATGGTGCTGCTGCTGATGATGATGCTTCTGATGCTGATGAGGAGTATGATAAATAATAGTACTGATGAGGATGTTGGCGATGATGATGGCGGGAGCAGTTGATGCAGGAGCAGTAATATACCCACTGTGTTCAACAAGACAGGGCGTGCTTCTCAGTTTCGCCCCTGCAGCTTTGTGACGGCGGAGTGGAGCTCGGCCCGCCTATGCGTTTCGAAGACCGTCTCTTGGCCTTGCTCCTTCTCCTCTTCTCTCCCGCCTCCTCCGCCCCGCTCCCGTGGCCCCTTCGCCTCGTTCTCGTTGCCCGTGCCCTGCCGACCCGGAGTGCGATGCTGGCCCCTCCCGGGCCGCTCCCGCTCCCGGGCCCAGCCCTTCCGTGCAGGGTCCGGGCGCTCCTTCCTGGCGGCCCCTGGGGCGCCCCGCAGCACACGTTTGGACCGCCCAAAGGGGCAGCTCTCACATCTCCCGGGCCCCTGCCGATCCTTGGCCTCGCCTCCGTGCAGGCGCCGGTGCAGGGGTTGGCAGTGGGAGAATGACCAGCAGCAGGAGCAGAGGATGATGGGAGGAGGAGGAGGAGGAGGAGGAGGAGGAG
>CAUYUJ010006207.1:0-55281 GCA_963575745.1 Prorocentrum cordatum | reverse complement strand
GCCCCCCGCAGACCCCGCCGCCGCGCGCCCGCCGCCTCCGCCCAGCGGACCCGCCCTGCGCACATACGCAAACACATACGCGCCCATGTGCACCTGGTGGTTTCTGGCGATCTGCGCCCAAGTCTGGAGGTGGACAGTACTGTCGTCGAATATGGCGTATTCGTTCACGCCCACGGATGCATACGCATAGTAGTGTCCGCTCGTCGCGCTTTCGCCCTGGTGCACCACGACCCCCGAGAAATCGAACTCGCACTCGGAATCCACAGGCCGCAGAATCTGAGGAAAGCGCACAGGGCGTCTGTCGTACCACTCGCCTATCACCCGCTGCACGATCACGAAGAGCACGGGCGGCGACCGCTCCCAGCGATTGCCTGTATTTACCCTGATGCCTTGACAGACCCCGGCCGCCGCCCTCTGAGCATCATCGAGGTGAGCGTGCGCCGGACATCCTGGCCCTGGCTCACCGACATGCCTTAATTCCAGCCGGATCAACTCCTCCAGATCGCACGGCCCCCGGTAGTCGGGGCCGAGCAATTCGGAAGGCACCACCTTGAGAAACGTCTTAATTTCCCCCTTGTCCGAACTTGCTGTGCACGCGGCGCATCGCCTCCGCTGCCGAAACGCAATACCGCAGACGTGCTGCTGGAGCACACTGCGCTGCCCGAGAGCCCCCCCTGCGGTGCAGACGGGGTGTTCGGCCGCGGTAACGGCATGGAGGGCGGCCAGGAAGAACTCTGACGCGTCGCATTGCTTCGGTCTCCCTTGCTGATCGAATTCTGCAAATTCTCGCTCCCCAAAGAGCCCCTTGCGCGCGGCTATAGCGAGTGGCGCGACGGCGTCGACCCCCTGGACAGAGAGAGCCGCGGCCTGAGCTCCGAGCGCGCACGCCGCTCAAGAGTCTGCACCCAGAGGGCACCGGCCGTGCTCGTGGAGAAGCCGACGGAAGGGAGCCAGGCGCAGCAGCACCTGCGCGACTGAGCTCACGAAGCAAGTATTGCCGAGGTTTGCGATGCCCACGCCAGAGCCGCAGCCGCAGTGCCACTGCAGCTCCCTGGTGACCTCCTCCTGGGACACGCCGTAAGCTGCCATGCACAGATCCCGGTCCAGCGGGCGCAGCTCTGGCGGCTCTGCACCATCGCCAACAGGCGCCGCCGTGCGAAACATTTCCCCCCAAAGATCCCTCGGCACGACGGTGCCCCTACCGGCGCCGCGGCCGGCACCCCCGCGCCCACGCCCCCGCGAAGCAGCGCTCCCAGTGGACGGTGCCGCCGCCGAATCTGCGGTCGCCGTCGCGTCGCCGCCGCGGCCGCGGCCCCTGCCCCGCCCCGCAGGCCCTGCGTCGGGCGCAATGTATGCCGGTGGCACCGTCAGAGCCTGGCCCGGGCGCAGCGCGTGCGAGGGCAGAGGCGTCTGCACAGACGCCGCAGGGGCCACCTCCCCGTCCGAAGGCGCTGAGCCAGTGGCGTCGTCGTCGTCGTCGTCGTCGCCCACCTCGTCACCGACGCCCGCTGAGCTCCCCACGGCGCGAGGCGGGCCTGGCGGCGACGCCCGAGGCACCGTCGGCGGCGCGGGCGCCGAGCTCGACTCCGGGTTGCCCCGTCCCGCGGGCCCATCCCCCACGTCCCAGCCGTGCTCCTGCGCCCTCTGCTTGGCGATTTCGTAACTCGCTTTGAAAATCCTGCTTTCGAAGCGTTGGACCCCCTCGCGGACGTACTGGGGCGGGCCCCGCTGCAGGATTTCCCAGGGCGGCAGGTTGTAGACGAGGACGCGATGGGCCACGCGAACGCGACTGAGCATGACGTACAGGTGCAGCCACCAGTCATCGGCGCCCATGTTCATGGGCTTCTGGAGCACCATTGTGGCCGCATCCATGCCCAAGCCCTGCGCCGTCTGCACGGTGCGAACTTTCTCTGGCAGCAACGGGATCTGGTACCTCGTAACCTTCACCTTCCGAAGCTTTCGCTCGCCATCGTCTTCGTAGTAGTGATGGTTCCACTCCCATGACGCCCTGTGCGGCGCGATCTGCACGACCCCTGCTCCGAACCCTAGGTCCTCCGTGAAGTCATCAAACTTGACGAGGACACCGCGAGGCAAACGCTTGCATCGATAATACCCGAGCCTGTGGGCGTCGTGAGTCTTCTTTTCGCGCCAATCCGCGCCCGGCGTCTCGAACTCTCGCGGGTGGAACCGCACGTCCTTGACTACCCCCACGGCGTCCTGGACGATCTGGTGCTTCGCCGACAACTTCACGGTCAGCCGCACACGCATGCCGATGTACAGCGGGCACATGCCGATGAGGTGACCAGTGTTGTTCACGTTCGGCACCTGCAGAATGGCCTTGTAATGCTCCTCACCGAAGGCCGTGGGGGCTGGGGGCAAGTCCACGGCCTGTACGTACAGCAGCATCTGCCCCTTCTCCCTGGCCTCTCGCACGGCCCGATACTGCATCTGCCTGTGCACGGCCTCCCAGGCGATGCCCATCTCGAACCCGTCTTTGACAGCGGGGTCCTGCAGCCGCTTGTCGTTCTTACCGGGTCGGACCACCCACCCTTGCACCACCCCTTTCTGCTCGGCCGTGAACTTCTTGCCCTCCCTCATGGTCTTCAAGAACCCCGGCATGAAAGGGCAGGGCGCGTGCGGAGTAACGAGCCTGTCCTTGAAGCGGTGCGTCTCGTACAGAAACATCGCGTGGGTCACGCCGTCCAAGAATATCGACTGCCCATTGCGGACGTGAACCCACTGGTCGGGTGCCTCACGCTGCCGCAGGGAAGACCTCTTGCCTTTGCCGCTCACAGGGCCCAGCTGATAAAAGTCACCCAGGAACATGACAATCGGAGCCTTCCCGAACATGTGTCCCCGCTCCATGTACAGGTCCACGTCGCAATTGTGCGTCGCCTTCCGGGCTTTGCACATGCGAAACGACGCAGCGCCGAGAAGCGCAGGCGGCACCATGGACACCTCCTCCACGATGACGGCCTTGAGAGCGTTCATGCGGTCCACGAAATCATCCTCGACTTTCTGCCCGGAGAGCCTAGCGATGGTCAAGGCCTGCTGCCCGCTCAGCCCGAAGCCGCTGTGGATCGTCTCCCCCCCGATGACGCGCGAAGCGCTGTTCGACGAGGCCACGGCGATCTCCGATCCCTTGCCGAACACCTCGGCGAACAGACGCCGCAGCAGTTTCACCACCTCCGTCTTCCCCGTCCCGCCCTCCCCGTGCAACAGGAGAGCCAACTGCTCCACCGGCTTGGGGCTTTTTCCGCTGCGCAGATCTTCCTCGTATGCCACGATGGCCTCCACCTGGCCCACGACCAGGGCGACCACCGCCTTCTGCTCCTTATTGAACGTCACCGGGTTGTCCGCCCTGGGCGCCCACTCGTCCAACAGCCTCTGCGCGATGTCGCGCGCCCGCGGCGGCCGCTTCTCGTCGCCGGCAACCGCGGGCGCCGGCGGCCGACCAGGCACGAGCGCGGCAGGCGCCGAACCCGCGAGGCCGCCCCCCCCGTCGCCATCCCCAGGCAAGCCCTCAGCTCCCTTCTTCCTGTATCGGAACGTCTCCTTCTGCTGTGCTTTGCCTTCCTCGAACTGAGAGTCGCCCAAGTCGAGACCACCGAATCCGGTCTGCCTTCCAGTACTCGCGGCAGCAGGCTGCGGCTTATGGTCTCTCGCATAACCCTCAAGGAAGATGTTCTTATAGACCAGGCTTTGTGACGACACACGAATTTGCTCCAACTGGGCCACCGCGGGCACCTCGCTATCCGGCACGGCGAACCTGGCCTTCTGTCGGTGCGCCGCCCACGCTTCGTCCGCCTCGCCCTCGTCCACCTCCTCAGCCAAACCGTCGAAGGCTCCGCCACCGGCGCCCGCCCCCTCCTCCTCGTCCGCCTCCCCGGCAGGCCGATTCTCCGCTGGCTGCAGCTCAGAGTACACAAAGTCCTTGGCCTCCGGACGAGTCTTGATTCGCGTCCGCCCTTTCGCCTCCGCCTCCACGTCGAGGTTCGTCGCGACCTGGACGGTCCAGCGCGCCATGAACTCGGCGGCGCTGGGGCGCTGTGCAAAATGGCCCGGGCCCTCCTCGGAGCCGCGATCCAGATCGATGTCCTCGATCGTGAACCACTTTCCAGCTCGCCGCTCTCAAAGCTCGTACTGCCTGGACAACGCCACCTGCTTCGCCCACCACTCCTCCCAGGCAGGCTTATGCTTCCCGGACGCGTCGACACCGGCCCTGTAGGGCGCCCAGGCTGCCGCCCCATTCTCAGCCGGCTGCAACGGGCGAAAAATCACCGACTTGAACAGCGCGTTCACCTCTCCCTCTTTCTCCTTCGAAGGCATCGCGAAGCCGAAGAACTTGGGCACCCTGAACGGCGCGCCGACGCGGAGCTTCTGCACTCGGGAGGCGGCGGCCGGGTGCGAGTCTGCGAACGCGTACGTCTCGAAGTCCTGCGCGTCGAAGTGGAGCGGGTTGGCCTGAGCTGTGTACACGTACATGGCGTAATGGTACATGCCCTTGGACTTCAGGGGCTCCCTGTCGCCGCGATGCAGCCAGTCCATCTTCATGTCGTGCTCCTGCCGTGCCCGGTATTCGACGGCCTGCTGCTGCTGCTCCTGCTCGGGCTGGCCCTCCCCAGCAGCACCGGCACCCGCGCCCTCCCCGACGACGCCGTTGACGACCTCGGCGCGAAGCGTTGCGCGCCCCTCGCCCAGCGCATCCATGATACCGCCCCCCCCCCTCGCCGTCCTCTTCTCCCGCGGCCGGCTGGTCCACCTCGATGTCCTCTGCGCGGGGGTCGGTCCAGAAGTCGTCCCTTTTCTCGTGAACGGCGTGGCTTGCCTGGAACGCCAGCGCCACGATCCCCTTGCAATACAGAGTCCAGGTGTCATGGGAGCAGTAGCACTCGTGGCCATACTGCATCTGAAACATCATCTCGGGCAACGTCTTCAGGAGCGCCCGGTGCGAGCTGGTCGTGAGCTTGATGAGAGTTCGCCTGGCAGAGTCGAGCACTCCGCCCCAGCCGCTGCGACGAGCGACAGCAGCGGCCCGGGCCCCGTCGACGTCCTCCTTGCCCTCCTCCTCCGCCGCCTCATCCGCATCCCGCTCCGCCCTCTGCTGGAGTCGGAGCCACTCCAACCCGGTGCTCTGCGCGTGCAGCACTCCGAGGTCTCCCGCGATCGGCCCCGCCTTGGTCGTGTAGTCCGTCTGGTAGTGCGCCATATTGATGGCGTCCATGAACACGGCCTCCAGGGAGGGCAAAACGTGCTCCCGCAGGCTGCCCGGCGGACCGCTGCCGCTCGCGCCAGCAGCTGAGGCGGAGGCGGCGGGCGAGGCAGGCGCGCGCGATGCAGGGCCGCCAGAGGCCGCGCTCGATGCGGCGCGGCCCGGCGCCCGCGACCTCGGCTCTGTCTCGACGGCTGATTCTGCCAGCTCGCGCTCCGCGCGCAGGTCGCTGTAGTTGCCCAGGCCCTGCTCCCCCTTTTTGAACACGAACCCGGGCCGGCTGCCGTCGTAACAGGAAGCCGCGCAGAAGCTCGCGGTGTCCTCGCCCTGTGGATCTGCCGGCCCGACTGCCTGCTTTACGCCGCTTTGTTCCGGCGTCGGCGGAGGCGGCGGACCCGGGTCATACGCAACGACCAAATCGAACACATCTTCATCGCCCCCACCCATGTCCCAGATGTCCCCCGCGTCGGGATCGTCCATCGTGGTGGTCGGCGCCCCGCCGAGCAAGCCGCCTCCCCTGGGCAGGCCGAGGCGGCGGCCCACGGGCAGGCGCGCCCCCCCCGCCGCAGGCGCGCGCACCGACCCCTCGGCCGCTCCGCCCACGCCCTGAGTTGCGGCCGACACCCCTGATTCCGTGGAACCTCCGCTCTGCCCGGCGCCCTCGTCGCAACCGGTGCCGCCAGTCTCGGCCCCAGCCAGCGCCTCCGACGCGTCGCCGACCGGCTCGGCGAACGCACCGGGCTCCGGAGGCGGCGGCACGGCCGGGTCGACGTCGGCCGCGGACGCGCCCCCGACGCTGTCGTCGCCGGGCAGGTCGAGCACCACGCGGTCAAGACACTGGACGTCCAGGTTGCTCCGCAGACACACCTGGCCCACAGGGTTCGTGCTCCCGTGGTACGGGTGGTACCGCACCACGTCGACGCGACCAGCTCAGCCGTACCGGTTGCAGCGGTGCGCCCACGGGCCGTAGCCTTCAGCCGGAACGTCGCCCAGATCCAGGCGCTCGCCAGGCGGGTTCCACTGCCCCTCCTCCAACGGGCCGCACGCGTACTGAACCTTCGCACCTTCCGGAAGCACAAAATCCTTCCCCTTGCGCAGGCGCCGCCAGACGAGAGAGGCGGCCGGGCGCTTCCTGGACGGGTGGCTGTACACCGCAGTCTCGTACTCGTGGTAGAAGCCAAGCCGGCACACCTTGCAGTGCTGAGGCACATCGTCGTTCGTCTTGTGCTTACAGCACGTGGGACCGCACCTGTGCAGGTGGCCACGGATGATACACTTGCGCGCGTCCCGCGCGAAGCAGCCCGCCCAGGTGCGCGCCTCCTCGTCCGGGCAGTCCGCAAAGTGCATGGCCGCGGTGCCGCCCGCGCGCTCGCGGTACGCAGGCTTGCGGCGGTACTGCGGCTGCAGCGTCACGTGCGCACCCGTGAGAGGCTCGCCAAAGACCGCCGTGTACTGTGCCCGCTGCTCATGGGGATCGGGCTCTGGATCTGCACACGGCGCGAACGGGCGCTGCCGGCGCGGACCCTCAATTGCGGGCTGCTCCTGCAGCATCGCTCGCTCCTCTCCGAGATCGATCTTCATCATGGCCGCAACCTCGTTCCGCAGCTCTTCTGTGGACATTTTCTTGTCATCACGGACAGAGCGGCGCCCCGCGTCGTACTCCGGCTTGAGAAGCTTCCCGAGCTGACGGCGCGAAGCGCCAGCGATCGTATGGTACTGCAAGGAGAGGTCGTCCTCCTCCAGCTTCCCGTCCGCGAACGCGAGACGTCGATCCCGCGGGGCGAGCGGAAGCGGCGGCAGCCACTCCCGCCCGCCCCGCCCGTCCAAGCCAGCTGCCGGCCCACCTCCTCCGCCGCGTCGAACTGCACGCTGCCGACCCGGGCGAGCACGGCCTCCCTCCACTTCCTCAGACGCCCCTCGAGGCCTTCGACGTCCCCCGAGCGCAGCTTCGCGAGGAACGCGCCAGTCATCGGGAGCAGGCGCCACAGGTGGATGTGCGGATGGATGCCGCCGCGCCCCTGCGACTCCACGGGGCCGAAGTACGCGCGGACGAGCCCGAACGCTCCACACGCCCCCGTGGCGGCCACGCCGTCGGAGACGCCCGTGGCCCCGCGCTGCGGCGTGACGCCGACGACATGCTCCAGGAACAGTTCTAGCATGAGGTTCGTGACCATGGCCTGCGACACCGGGTCAGCGGCCACCCGCCGCAGCATGTCCCGCGTTGAGAGCATCACGGGAGCAGTCTCCTCCAGCAGCCGCCATCGCTGTACGGAGGCGCCCTCGTACATCAGGGACACCATCAGATTCCGAGTGTCCGCGATGTTCGGCGTCGTGAACACAAGGGGCGGACCAAAGAGCCGGGTGTAGCTGGTACTGATGTGCCGCAGCGTGGTCCGGTGCGCGTCGGAGCCGACGACATCGCGGTTGCTGAGCAGCATGCTGCGCAGCGCGCTCTTGACGTTCCGGGGCACGCCCTCGTGGCCCAGGGCCTGCTACAGGCCCGCCCCCCTGCCGAGCTCGGCCACGACCAGCGCCAGATCCTCCGGCGTCAAAGCGGCCAGGTCCGCGATGCTTTCCCCGAGGCGGTGCTTGCGCACGAATAACCTGTCCGACTGAATGATTGCCTTTCTGCGCCAGAGGCAATACTGGGCCGTGAGCAGGTCTGCGTGGCGACGCCAGCGCGGCACGGGCGACTCAGACGCGGCGGGCGCCTTCGCAGCGTCGGGCGCGGGCGCCCGCGCAGCGTCGGGCGCCGAGACGTCGTCGGGGACCGCGTACTCGAGCTCCTCGCGAGCCATGAGGCACCGGCACACTCGTCGTACGTCAACTTTGCGTCCCTCTCGAGTCCGAAGACGCCGTCCCCATACGGAAACGCGACAGGGTCGAAGGCGCTCCAGAAGCCGGGCGAGAACATGCTGACAGGCTCGGTTCCAGTGGGCACGACGACCCGCACCGCGCGCCTCGCACCCCCGGCCTCGGCGCCCCCGGCCGGCGCGCCGCCGCCGCCGCCGCCGCCGGCCGCGCGCTTCCCGGCAACTCCTGGAGGAGGCCGCGTGGCCTGAATCTTCTGCTCCGTCTGCTCCTACTTCTTTGTGAGCGCCTCCTTCTTGCAGTTGGTGAGCAACTTCGCAGCCTTGCGGGCCTCTTCCGCGGCCTCCGCCAAGCGCCGGTCGAGATCTCGGTCCTGGAAATTCTCCATGCCGTCGAACTGCCGCGTTTCTGCCTCCGCGCGCTGCTTCTCGCGCGCAATCTCCTCCGCCCTCTGGAGGCTGAGGTGCACAGTCGCCCACTGCTTGTCCAGATCGGCCATAATGTCGGCGTCCGCGACGGCGGCGCAGTACTCGCCTTCTTCGACACCCTCGCCGCCCTCTCCCTCGCCAGCCTCGCCCTCGTCGCCCTCTGCATCCTCCCCACCAGCGCCAGTAGCGTCCTCACCGCTGGCCCCTGCCTCGCCCTCTGCCTCGCCCCCGCCGTCTGCCGCCGCGGTCGCGTCGCCCTCCGCGCTCGCAGCGCCTGCACTCGTCCGCTTCGGCGGGGCCGAGCCCACGCCGGGCTGCACGGCATCGGCCGGGCCCTCCTGGCGAGCGTCGCCACCCTCACCCCCCACGGCCACGCACGCCGCGAGACAGCGAGGCAGGCCCAGGAGCGAGGAGCCGTCGCCATCGCCGTCGCCCTCGGGGTCCGCAAAGTTTCGCGCTGCCTCTTCGTCCCACCGCACTTCGGCGTACTGCTCGTTCGTGTCGCGGAGGTAATCGTAAGCGCGCTTGAAATCGTCGAGGGGCACGCCGAGCTCCTCCAACCGCGCCTTCTGCAGGGTGGCGGGATCGGAACCCGCGAAGACAATCTGCACAAACTCTACAAGATCGCTCTCCCGCGGCGGCAGCGACAGCACCTGCCGACCGCCGTCCGCCTGCGGGAACGCCACGAAGTTCCCCACGTACGCCTTGATCTGCTGGTCGATTGGAGCCCACTGGCCCGAATCGGCCTTGCAGTTGAACCGCCGCACGATGCCCCGCGCGATGGGCAGCAGAAGCTTCGCGCCCAGCGTGAGGTTCCGCAGCGGCGGTGGCAGCCGACCGATCCAGAGATCGTTGGCCAGCGCGCAGGGCGGCATCGTGGGCAACCTCTTGGAGAGCGCGCCGTGACCCCCTGCGCAGATGGGCACCTTCTGCTTCGCGTCGGCCACGAGCACCCCGTCTGACTCGCGCCTGTCAATCTTGAAGCACTTCTTGTGCAAGAGCCACAGCTTCCCGTCTGGCCAGGGTCGCGCACTGCGGACGCCTCCAGCTCCTCGAGGGGGATGCCGCCCGGGCGCTCGACGCCGTTGGGGCCCTCGCGCACGAAGCGCCACCGAGCGTGTTACCGTGCCGGGTCCAGCAGCGCGTGGGCGCGCTGCCGCTGCGTCAGGCGCATGGCCTGCGCCTGCGCGCCCGCGGCCTCGGATGCCTCTCCCCTCGCCGCCTCGAGCTCGGCGCGCGCGGGCGGCTTCGGCACCTCGTCGCAGAGCAGCGAACGCTCCCCGGCGCCGTCTGGCTGCTGCCAGAAGTGCACGCGGTGCAGCTCGTCCGCCCAGTGGAGACGAGCGCAGACGCAGCAGGCGACCCTCGAGCGCACGGCGCGGCGACTCTGCCCGGGCTCGGGCCCCTCGGCGTCCGACGCCGCCGGAGCAGCGCCCAGCGCGTCCATGTCCACGGGCGGCATGTCCACGCCCGCGGGCGGCACGGCCCCGTCCGCGCCTGGCGGCTTCCACCAGGCGCGCGGCGCGTCCGGCGCGGCAGCGGCGGCGGCGGCCTCCCCCGAATCGGCGGGCGCTGCGCAGGCCGGCCAGTCGTGAGACCCCGTGACGAGGTGCTCCGAGAAAGCCTCCACGCACTGCCGCCACTCCTGGGGCCTCACGGGCCGCACGTCGTCGTCCTGCTGGGGCCACTGCTCGGCCAGGTAGAACAGGCGCTTCCTGTACTCCGGCCACCCGTGGTGCTTTTCGTCCACGTGCTTTCTGAAGCCGGCATGCGTGGCGAAGTTCTTGTCGCAAAGGCGGCACGGGAACGGCGGGAGAGCCTCCGGGGCCTCTTTAAACGCCCGCAGAGGGCCGCGCTCGTCACACGGGAGGGCCACATACTTGGGCTGGAGCCTGGGCACGCGCGCCTTGCGAGCGGCAGCGATGGCCGGGGTCGGCGCGGGCGGGGCGCCGCCGGCCTGCGTCTCGCGCTTCCGCGCCTCCTTCACGGCCATGTCGTACCGTTCCGGGCACTCGCGGGTCAGGGAGCTGTGGCCCTTGTCCGGGTCCCACAGCCCGAGAGTTCGCTGCTCGGGTCTGCCATGGCTCCCACAGAACTGCCCTTCGCCTTTGCAAGGATTCCGGCACTGCGCGAGCAAGGACACGCAACGGTGCTGGCGCCAGACGCGCGCGCGGCACCTGCCAGCGACGCACGGCGCGGGGTCCAGGAGCCACGCCGGCAGGGTGCCCTCCTCGCTCACGTGGGGGTCATCCAGAGCCACGTTCACCTCCACGTCCCCTGCCTTCACTGTCTTCCCTCTGAGACGCTCCTCCTCTTCCTTCCGCAGCCGCTCCTGCTGCAACCGCTCCTGGTCCTTTCTCTCCGCCCCGCGAGTCCGCGGCCCTGGGCCCTCGGGAGCTGGCCTCTTGGGTCCGCCGCCGAGCAGCCGACCCGCGCCCCCGCCCGCGCCCCCGTCGCCGTCGCCGCCCGCGCCACCGTCGCCCGGCCCCGCGCGCCAGAGCCCGACCCCGACGCTGGTCCACCGCCCGCACCGCTGCCCGAAGAAGGCCCGCCGCCGCCGCCGCCCCCCGAAGAGTCGTCGCCGCCGGCCCCTCCTCCCACCACCTCATCCCCGCACCCCGCCAGCCGCAGCCAGTCGCTGCATGTTCGGTCCAACCAGATGCGCACGAATTCCTGCGAATACTTCGTCGCCACCCTTGCAACGCCCCGCGCGAGCTTCGCTTCCTTGAAATCGGGCTCCCCGCGCCGATCGGCGAACGCGTCCGGCCAGACACCGCCGTGACGGGCACGGAAATCGTCGAGGGCAATCAGAGCGCGCCTGTCCGTGTCTGTAAGCGCCGCGTCCTTCTCCACCCCGGCGAGCAACGCGGGATCCCTGTCGAGCGCGGCGAGCAGGCGCTGCTGGTCCAGGTCCCAGTGCCCCGCGGCGAGGTTCCACGTCAAGCCCACGCCCGCCCGCTCCCGGCGCACGAAAGCCGCCACCTGCCGCGCCGCCTGAGGCTTCAGCTTGAGGAGCTGCTGCCAGACGGGCCACTCGGGGATCGCCTGCGGCTTCAGGTCCGCCAAGTACACGGGCGGCTTCAGGTCGCCACTCCCCGGGGATCGCCCGGCGCCCTCCGCGGCCTCCACCCTGTACATGATGTCGCGGTCGCCCTCGAGCTGCTGCAAGCGCGCGGCCAGGGCGTCGCCCATGCGAGCGACGCCGCCGCGCGCGCGGCACCAGGCCCGCAACAGCCAGAGCTCCGCGGGCACGTCGCCCGGCTCGCCCGTGTAGTAGCCGCGCCGCCCCTGGGGGAACGTGTCGGCGGGGAAGCCCGACTCCACGGCCTCGGAGAAGAACGCACCACCATGGCCGGCCCACGATTTCGGAAGACCGAAGACGCGCGGCCACGGCGCCAGCCTGCTCCCGTCGGGCCCCGCGCGCTGGTACCAGGGCTCCAGGGCGTGTCGCTGGTCGTGCTTCACGCTCGCTTCGCAGTTGTCCTGGTGAAAGCACTCGTTCTCCAGCAGCAGACCGCGGAACTCAGCGAATCCGTTCTCCCCCCTCGCCGCGCACCCGGCCGCCTGCTTTCGCCGCACGGCGCGGGCGCGCTCCGCTTCCACCGCCTCGCGCTTCGCCGCCAAACTGGGCAGCTTCTTCTTCGACGTGAAATGCAGCCTCTCACACCACGAAGTGACCTCCTCGTCGCTCATCACGTCCCCTCCGCCCCGCTCGCGCTCGAACTCCTGCTGGCACTTGTAGCAGAGGAAATCACAGGCGAGGCGCAGGAGCACGCCGCCGTGCACCGGGGCGCCAGGTGCGCCGTCCAGCCGCGCCTGCTCTGCGTACCGCGCCTGGCGAGTCGCCTCGCGCACCTCCCCAGGCCTCCAGACCTCTCCCTCGGCGGCGTCCAGCGACGGCAGCGGCGGCGCGCGGACCGGCCCAGTTTGCCGTCGTCGCGGAGCGGCGCGCGCCAGCGCAGCGGCTCGCGACGGCAGCAGACCCAGACCTCGCGCTCCACGCCCTCCTGCTCGAGCCGGTCGAGCAGGCGCTGCCACTGCTCCCAGGGCTCCCGCACGTCCGAATTGGGCACGGGCGTGCGGCGCAGCAGCTCGGGGTCGGCCTTGCGCAGGCGCCGGATCGCCTGCGACCGCGCCACGTTGTCCTGCGCCGTGGCCGCGTCGCGCCCCAGGGCGACGTCCCGCAGCCGCTCAAGTCCCGCCACCTGCCGCTGCAGCTCCGCCTCCGGCGCCTCCCCCGCGAAGAACCTCGGCAAGACAGGCACCCACGACAGCATGCAGGTCGCCAGCACGTACCGCACGAAATCCTCGTGCTCCTCGCCGACGCCCGCGGGCAGCTCCCCCTCGTCCGCCATGCCCCGCGGCTCTTCGTCCGCGTCCGCCATCTCTGCGTCTCCCTCCTCCTGCTCTCGTCGCTCGTCGTCGCCCTCCTCCTGCTCCTGCTGCTGCTGCTCCTGCTCCTCCTCTTCCAGCTCCTCTTCCTCCTGCTCCTCTTTGTCTTCCTCCTCATCCTCCTCCCCGAGCGCCTCGCGGCGCGGCTCTTCGGCCGCCGGGGCGGCCAAGGCTTCACGGACCCGCCTGTCTTTGGCCAGGGCAGCGAAGACGTCGAGCCCGAGCGCGGCGCCCTGCAGCGCGTCCACGTACGACAGCAGGGCGCCCACGAGCGCGGTCTTCACCCGCCGAGCCAGCGCCCTGTCTGCCCTCTGGAACCTGGCGAACATATCCTGCGTGACCTCCGCGCGCCGCTCCTCCGCGAGGCAATCGGCCGGGTCCGGCTCTTCCTGCTCCTCCTCCTCCCCGCAGGCCTCCTCCCCCTCCTCCTCGGCCGCGCGCTGCAGCAGCTCCTGCCGCTGCGCCTCGAGCGCCCGCGCCTCCGCCTCCCTGCTCTCGGCGTCGCGACGCGCGGCGGCCGCCTGCGCGTACTTCTGCCGCAGCGCGTCGAAGGTGTCGGGCGCGTTAAACGACGCCTCGCGGCCCCCACGCTCGCGATTCGCGATGAACTTGGCCAGCTTGCGCTCCTCGTCATCCTCGGCCTTCTCCACCGGCATCCTCTGGTGCTTCTCGCACCACGCCTCCAGCGCCTGGACCTGCATGAGATCCGCGTCCAGCGCCGCCTCCAGCTGCGCGCGCCAATGCTCGTCGAGGCCCTCGACGCCACGCGCTCGGACGTTCCCGATCCACCTCGCGAGCAGGCGCTCCCGCGGATCGTCGCCATGACCGCTGCTCCGCGGCGCGCGCCCGTGTGTCTCCACGAAAAGCTTTACCTCGAGCACGCGCTGCTGCGCCGTCCGCCGCTGCCACGCGCGCCTGTTCACCAGCTTATCGAACCTCTCCTGGTTGTCATCGTCCAGCTCGTTCTGGCCTTGGGTGACATGGTCGATCCACTTCGCCAGCTTCGCCTCCTCCTCGTCCTCCGCCCCGCGCTTCGGCAGCTCGTCGAGAACCTCCACGTGCTCCGCGATGCGGTCCAGCATCGCGCGGGCGCGCGCGCGCCTCTCCTCCCGCCGGTTCACGAGCCCGTCGAACCGCGCGCGCCGCTCGGGGGTCAGCGCCACCTCCCCTGAACTCACGTGATCGACCCATTTTCCGAGCGCGGACTCACGCACCTGCGGCAAGCGGCCGTGCTCCTCAACGTGCCTCGCCAGCTCGCCCAGCATCTCCTCCGAGTGGTCCCGCGATCGCGCCTCCGCGCCAGCATGCTGCACACCGCTCATGTCGATGCCCAGGTGCGCCGCGAGCGCGGCCCTGTGCGCATCGGCCTCCAAGCGCACCCGCTTCCCATTGCCATCCCATTGCCGCGAGGATGGCGCGTCTTCGTCGCCCTCCGCCCGGAGTCGCGTTGCCAGCTCATGCAACTGATTCCGGGTCATCCGGGCCAACACCTCCGCGTCCACACCGTCGCGCGCGCCCCCGCGAGCGCCCTGCGCCCCCGCGGCGCCCTGATCCGCACGGCGCTTCGGCGCCCCGCCTCTCAGCGCGCCACGCCCCGCACCCGCGCGCGGCGACCGCGACGCTGAGCTCGAACGCCCGTGAGCGACGACGCGACACCACGGCGCGCTCTTGGCTTCCCCCCACTCCACGTCACCAGAACCCACCGACTCCTCCACCGCGCACACGTGGCCGCCGTCGAGCCACAGCAGAGCACCAGCGCAGAAGCCCGTCGCGTGCCCCAGCGCCCACGCCACACGCCTTCCTTCCTGCGCTTCGAACGCTTCCACACATTCCGCAGAGAACACGCGCACGTGCAGGAAGCGGGAGCGCAAGTGCTGGACGACGACCTCAAGATTCCAGCGCTCCACCACCGACCCACAGGCGCCCGAACCCTCGTGGTTCTGACACGCGCGACCGAAATGCCCCGCGGCGTCGCCCCCCACGAGCTCAGCCACTGCGCTCTGCAGGCACTTCCCACGCCACTCGACGGGAGAACCAGCGCGCGCGCGGCGGTTCCCCCGCCCGCGTCCGCCGCGCGGCCGTGGGCGCGGTGGGCGAGCGGCACCGAATGCACCAACAGACATGGGCACGGCGCCGTCCTGCGTCGCCCCGCTGAACCCTGCCGGACACGCTCCGAGAGCGATCATGGCGCAAGCAGCGCGCACGGCCAGGTCCCCGACGAAAACCTTAGACTCCCGCGCAGCCCGGCACTTCGCCCCGCCGATGCCGACGCCCGGGGAGGACCGGCGCGCACAGACGCGGCGGCCGCCGCACGTCCGTGCCGAGAGCCCGTAGAGCACGCAGCAGAACCACCTGGCGGTGACGACCGCGGCCTCACGATCGGCCAGCCCGGGCGCGTCCGGGAGCTCCCGCGCGAACACATCCCGCTGCCGCCACCAGCGCGCCGCCGCGACCTTCCGCGTCATCACTACTCTGCCGTCTTCCTGGGGCGGGCACACGCCGAGAGCGACGAGAACGCAGGCTGCGCGCAGGGCCGCGTCGCCCACGGTCCACGACGACGCGTCGGGCGCAGGCGCGGCGGCGGCGCGGGGGGCGCGCGCTGGCGGCTCGTCCGGGTCGACGGCACGGGCCGCGCGCGCGTTCAGGAACTGCTCCACGCGCCCGTTCTTGCGAGCTGCCCCCCGGGCGGTGCGCCCAGACGAGACCCGCCCCGGCGACGCGTCGCGCTGCAGTAAGCGGGGCACGACGGGGAGCAGCACACGGCGTGCAAGCTGCTCGTTCCGCTCGGCCGCCGCCTCCGTCCGCTGCGCCCACTCCGCCTCCCGCCGCGCACACCGAGCCCGCCGGCACGACGCGCGGCACACTTTCCGGAGCGATTTCTGCTCGCGCTCCGCCGCCTCCAGCGCGGAATCATCGACGACCTCCTCATGGATCACGGCGTGCTCTGCGCGCAAACAGTCCTGCACCCGGTCGTCCCATGCACGCGACTTCCGGGCCGAGGCCGGGCGCTCTGCGCACCGCCCCCAAGAACCGACACCGCCCCCCGCCCGGGCCAGAACCCGGTCCCGGTCCCGGTCCCGGTCTAGGTCCCATTCCCGGTCCCGGTCCCGGTCCCTGCCCCGGTCCCGGTCCCGGCCCCGGTCGCCGTTGTCGTCGTCGTCGGCGTCGTCGTCGTCGTCGTCGTCGTCCTCCTCCTCCTCCTCTTCCTCCTCCTCCTCCCCCTCCTCCTCCTCTTCCTCCTCCTCCTCCTCCTCCTTTTCCTTCTCCTCCTCCTCCTCCTCCTCCTCCTCCTCCTCCTCCTCGTCCTCCTCCTCCTCGTCCTCCTCCTCCTCTCCCTCCTCCTCCTCTTCCTCCTCCTCCTCCTCCTCCTCCTCCTCCTGCTCAGCTAAAGCAATGGCTATTGCGGAAGCTCGGACAGGGGCGCGGCAGATGTCGTCGTCGTCGTCGCCGTCGTCGTCGTCGTCGCTGGCTGCGAAGGCGGAAATTTCGCCGGCGAGCACACGCTCATAAAAATCATCGCCTCCCAACCGATTTTTGGCGTCTCCTCGGGGTTTTGAACGCACTCCGGAACGATTTTCAACGCCGCCGCCGCGCGGGACCCAGACTTCCCTTTTCTCCGCATCATCTTTACCCCTGGCCGAAACGCTCCAGAAAACGCACGCAGGAGCGGAAAACTCGCGCGGAAAATCCGCATTAGAATCCCCCTCACAGCCCCGTTTTCCAGAAAACGGCGCGCCAATCTGCAAAACGGGCGTCTGGCACGAAAATGCTTGCGAAAATTTCGCGAGCGTTTCCCTCTCCAAGCGCCTCTTTCCAGGAAGCTCCGTCTCGCAGAGATTCTGCCCCGAGCAGGAAAACGTCCGCGAAAAATTCGCGAGCGTTTCCCCCTTCCAGCGCGCATTTTCAAAGAAATTTAAGCCGCTCCAGGGACTGCGCGTTGGACAGGAAAACGCTCGCGGAAAATTTGCGAGCGTTTCCCCCTCCCACCGCGCAGCCCCCTGCGTCCTGGACCCCCCCTCTGCCCCTGGCCCCGGCCTCTGGGTCCCCGGCCCCGGCCCCTGGGCCCCCCGCCCGGGCCCCGCCCCCGGCCCCGCCCCCGGCCCCGCCCCCGCCCCCAAACCAAAAAAAACATTTCCTGCCCGTAGGGCGCTTAGGCTGAAATGAGACTGGGGGGTGCCCAGTCTCACCGGCAGTTCACCAAGTACTACCTCATTCCCCGTCACACCCCCGGGCCGGCTGGGGGAAAACCCAGCCGTCGGGGAGGGAAGTATGCTCCTAGAGCCTGCGCCTAGCGCCACCCTGCCAAGGGGATGGCAGGGCTGAAGACGACGGTCTCCCATGGGATTGGGAAGGACCGCCGTCCCCGGGGGGAAAGGACGGCCGCCTTGGGAGCGACCGTCCGATCCAGTGTGTGCGCGTGCGTGCGCGTGTGTGTGTGTTGTGTGTGTGTGGCGCGCGTGCGTGTGCGCGCCGCGGCCGCCCAAGCGCCGGCGCCCGCCCGCCCGGCCGCCCCGGCCCCGCGCGCGCGCGGGGGTCCCGGGGGCGGCCGCGCGGGGCGGGGCGCGGCGCTGGCGAGCCGGCGGCGCGGGGCGTTCGTCGTCGCCGTCGTCGCTGCCGCCGTCCCTCTCCCCCGTTCTCTCTTTCTCTCTTCTCTGTCCTGTGCTCTCTCTCTCTTCCTCTCTTTCTCTCTCTCTCTCTCTCTTTCTCTCTCTCCCGCTTTTCTCTTCTTGTTGCCTTCCTCCCGTGTTCTCCTTCCTTCTCCTTCTTGCTCTCTGCTGTTTCTGTTCCTTCTCTTCCTTCCCTTCCGTCCGCGTTTTTCTTTTGGGCGTCTTTTTTCCCGGGATTGGGGTGGGGTGGATCCAGACGAGGCCCCCAAAGGCCTCTTCTGGAACCCCCCGGGCGTCCGCCCGGGGCTTTTCCCCCCTAGGGGGAAGAGGTTTCCCGCGGATTCGGAAGCCTCTCCCCCCGCCCCCTGCTCGGAAAGCGGTTTCCAGCAGTGCCGGAAGCCGCTTTCCCCCCTGGAGCAGTTTAACGACCTGCTCAGGTCGGAGCCTTTTAACGCCCTGCTCAGGGTCCCGCTCCCTGGGCCGCGCGGGTGTCAACCCCGGGTCTTCCTCCCGGGGCCGCGCGCGCCCAGGGTCTCGCTCCCTGGGCCGCTCACGCGCGCGGTTTACGTGTGTGGGGCGGCTTCACGCATGCGGTTTAGCGTGCGTGGAGACGCTGGAAACCAGGCGTGACGGAGCTCTGCGGACGCTGGAAACGCTCCCTGATACGCTTGCACGCTTTCCTGCACGCGTGCAGGCACGCTTGCACGCGTGCCTGGGGCGTTCCTGAGACGCTGCCAGCGACGCTTGCACGCGTGCCTGCACGCGTGCAGGCACGCGTGGACGCGAGCCTGGAGCGCTCCCGGACCCGCTGCCGGGACCGGCAGGGCGCTGCGAGAATCGTGGAGCGGCGGAGGTGGGCGTGTGCTCCTCACCACCCACCGCCGGCTTCTTATCTGAAACCCTCAGCTCTCCAAGGAGCTATCCGGGAATGTTGTCAGGAAGCTCTACGAGTCCCCCGGCGGTAACAAAGGTTGACGGTTTACCGCCGGCGCCCAGTCCTGGAGCTCTCCAGGAAAGATTTGCTGTATCGAAAGGTTCTCTTCGCTACTCCAGGTTTTGGACGCTACCAATGGACACTTACAAGTTTCCCGTCCCCAAGGGTCTCTTCATCATCGCATATCTTTTCGGCAAAGAGCGAAGATAAATTCGGGCGCAGGGTGGAGCTAGTTGGCCGCGCCGACAAACAGAGAGAATATGGTAACCTTGGGTTGGTGTTTTCACTTTATACAAAATCTTGGAAATCGTTTTTAGAAGTGAGATTTCATTCCTGAATTTACCGTGCATCTGCTAATAAATTATCTATGGCTCTAGGTCCAGTATGAAATCGAAAAATTAGCATTTTTCGAATTGTTGATTCAGAACTCGGTGTGCTGCCCGAGCTGGGCCCGCAAGCTTTTCGTATTCGAGTCATCTTGCGAGATGCTCTCATTTTCGGGTTCGCACTTAATATTAGTACTGTTCGAGTCATCTCCATGCAGTCGATTTCTGTGCTCAACTCGGGATGTAAGGGGCTACAGGGCTGTTGATCAGAAACATCGATTCGGAGACAGCAGACGCGTCCTCCTGTTGCATTCAAAGGTCTGAAATTGGTCTGATACTCGAGCTACGGAGCTCGTGCGCACAGAACACGATCCAGAATGAGAAGCGTTCTGCTGTTGCATCGAGAGGTCCCACATCGCTCGGGCTGAAAGATTATTCGTTCTCTGTGATATTGTTTCGACATTGTAGAAAGCTCTAGCGGCGGTGACGAAGGTTGACGGTTGACCGCCGACGTCCTGGCCCACCCGGCCGAGGCGGACAATGTGACAACTTTTGTATGGTTTTGCGACTTTTCGAAAGATATTTGACAATTCATTTTAGAAGCCAGATTTCTCGCACCTCTAGACAACTATGAGGGCCTATGTGTCTAAATATAAGCTCGATATACGCATATTTACTATTGAAAACACTTGGCGGAACCGAGGTTGGCTAAAAACAAAACGCGTGATTTTTCGAGTTTTTTCTTTCGCTTTCTGCATTTGTCCCGCGACTGCTGTACAAGAAGAGAGCTCTACGAGGTTCCGGCGGTAAGCAGGTTAACGGTTTATCGCCGGTTCCGAGTCTCATACCTCGGAGAGCTCTTCGTCATCGATGAGTTAGAGGAATTCCGGCGCCGGGTGGAGCTAGTTGGCCGACCCGGCGAGAAAGGACAACGCGATTACTTTTGGGTGGTATTGCGAAAATTTGAAAGAAAGATATTTGACAATTCATTGGAAATCAGTTTTTTCGCACCTGTAGATTAGTATGCGTCCGCCAGTCAAATTTTCAGGTCCGTAGGTGCAGTATTTACATTAAAACACTTGGAGCAACCGACGCTCGATAAAAACAGAAAAACGTGATTTTTCGATTTTTTCGTATCTCACTCCAGAAGCTTACTCCCTGTGTTCTGAGGAGCGCGGTGTGAGAACAGAGCTCTACGAGGGTCCCGGCGATAACCTGGTTGACGGTTTAGAGTTTCGTCCAATATACCGATCGCGCGTATCAGATGACTCGAAACGGCCGATCCCGCCACAGTGCTTTTCGATAATCATATTCACCCGATCGAGCTGAGATCGACATGGCGAGCGGGAATAAGATCGAGATCGCGGGAAAAATATTAGAGCTCTTTCGAATGTTCAGATTTCGATATCAAAATTTTTAACGGACCAAAAGTCAGCAAAAGTTCCGAGATTTTTCTTGCCAACTAGCTCTCCAGCGCGTCCGAATCGGCGGCTGTGAACCGTCAACCTAATCACCGCCGGGAGACACAAAGACACACTGACAACTGACAAATCGACACACTGGCACAGAGGAACGCAGAAAAAACAGAGACAGCACGGACAGACTGACACACGGACCCACAAACACACAAAGACTAATACAGAGACACAGGAACACACAGACTACCAGCCACACAGGACCTCCTCCTCCTCCTCTCCTCCTCCTCCTCCTCCTCCTCCTCTCCTCCTCCTCCTCCTCCTCCTCCTCCTCCTCCTCCTCCCCTCCTTCCCCTCCTGCCTTCTCCTCCTCCTCCTCCTCCTCCTCCTCCCTCTCCTCCCTCTCCTCCCCTCCTCCCTCTCCTCCTCTCCTCCTCTCCTCCTCCTCCTCCTCCTCCTCCTCCCCCTCCTCCTCCTCCTCCTCCTCCTCCTCCTCCTCAGACCCACAAACACGCAGAGACAGACGCACAGACAATCGCACACGCAGAAAGACAGACCCACAGCTGTACAGACAGAAACAGACACGGACACTCAGAGACACACTCAGAGACACAGAAACACACGGACAGAGAGATCTCCGGGTTTAGGACGCTACTACCATGCGCTCTTTGCTGTCCGGATTTTGGACGCTACCAAGTTCCAGGGAAGCCACGAAGAACCAGCTTCAGAAGCGCTTCAGGCCAGGAATTCTGGCGCGGGATGGAGCTAGTACCTCGTAGAGTCTCGACAAAGAGCTAAAGAAATTCGGGCAGAGTGGAGCTAGTTGGCCGGCCCGACGAAAAGAGAGAATGTGATAACTTGGGGTCGGTGTTTTTGACTTGATGCAAAATGTTGAAGTTCGTTTTCAGAAGTGATATTTTTTATTCCCTGTAGTAAGCTATGAAGCATCTGCTGATAAATTCTAAATGGCTCTAGGTCGAGTATTACTATCAAAAGACTGACTCCCTGCCTGCTTAGCGAGAAATCTTATCAAATGACTCAGAAAAACGCATTTCTTTGATGTTCATGCGAAGTCGGTTCCTTGACTTGTTTTTTGGCAGTAATAATTCCCCGAGAGTCATAACATGTTTACCAGCAGATGCGCCGCAGCTTACTAGAGGGAATAAAAATCTGAGTTCTCAAAACTAACTTCAAACTTTTGTATAAAGAGAAAAAAACCGACCCCAGGTTACCACATCCTCTCTTTTGGTCGGGCCGTCGAAGAGCTCTACGAGGTTTAACGAAGAGCTCTACGAGGTAATGGGAACCAGCGGTAAATCGTCAACCAAGTTACCGCCGGGCACCTCGTAGAGCTCTCTTCTTACACAGCGCTACTCCGAACGCGTGAAGGAAGCTTTTGAAGCGAGAGCCGAAAAATTCAAAAAATGATGATTTTACGGTTTTCATACAGTGGGTTCCTCCAGGAAAGGGGGTGGGTTATGCCGCGTGTGTTAGTCAACTTCTCAGGTTCATAGCTGCAGCACGACTATGAAAACATTTCGAGGAATCGGTTTTGGATGAAAACCGAAGAATTGTAATTTTTGGTGTTTTCGGCATTCGCTTCAGCAGCTTCCTCGCTTGTTCCGAGGAGCCCGCCGGTTCCCAGTCGATGGGCTTGGCGAATTCCGGCGCGGGTTGAAGCTAGTTGGCCCACCGGCAGGGGCGGACAAAGTGACAACTTTTCGATGGTTTTGCGAATATCTGAAAGATATTTAAGCATTCATTTTGAGAAAGCAGATTTTTCGCACCTGTAGACAAGTAGGAGGGCCTCTGCGTCTTATGTGGGCTATCGAAACACTTGACGGAACCAACTTCATGTCTACATAAAAAAAAACATATTTCTCTTTCGCGAAATGCTTTTCAGAAACCTCTCTTTTGATGCTGAGCACTCTTACGCGTGCAAGGAGCTCTACGAGTTTCCCGGTGGTGGCCAGGTTGACGGTTCACCGCCGGCGCCATTAGCAGCTGGACGCTGGTGGTGCCCGCCATGAGCTCCTCCACGGCGGTCCACGTTCCCCGAGGGTCTCTTCGCTCTCCGGGTACCTCGTAGAGCTCTTGCCTCGTAGAGCTCTTCGACATCGATGAGCTAGAGGAATTCCGGCGCGGGATGGAGCTAGTTGGCCGACCCGGCCAGAAAGGACAAAGTGGTAACTTTTGGGTGTTTTTTTTGCGAAAAATTGAAGGATATTTGACAATTCATTTAGAGAAAGCAGATTTTTCGCACCTGTAGTGGGTTATGGCGCGTTCGCCAGAAAAAGTTCCAGGACCATAGGTGCAGTATTACGATCAAAACATTTGGAGGAACCGACGTTGGATAAAAACAGAAAAACGTGATTTTTCGAGTTTTTGGTTTCTCGCTCCAGAAGCTTTCTTCATGTGTTTCGATGATCGCCGTGCAAGAGGAGAGCTCTACGAGGTTCCCGGCGGTGACCAGGTTGACGGTTTACCGCCGGTTCCCAGTCGCTCTCGGGGTACCTCGTAGAGCTCTTCGGCATCGATCAGCTAGAGGAATAACTCGTAGAGCTTCCCTTAGCAAGTTATTGCTGGAAGCTTAAGAGTAATTCCGGGGCGCTGGAGAGCTAGTTGGCGAGAAAAATCTCGACGAACCTTTTGGTGACTTTTGGTCGGTTAAAAACTTTTGTTCTCGAAATTCCTCAACTCGTTTGAGCTCTAGTATTTTTTCCCGTGATATTCGATCTTATTGCCGCTCGCCATCTTGATCTCAGCTCGATCGGGTACCTTTTACTGTCAAAAAGCGTCCAGGCGGGATTGGCCGCTTCGAGTCATCTTGATACGCGCTGTCGGTTTTCTCAAGATAACTCGAGCTTCAGGACAGCTACAGCGCTGGTGAGCACAGCTAATCGATTCAGAATGATCAGGCGCGTTCGCCTGTTGAACCCAGAGGTCTGAACTCGGTCTGCTAGCCGAGCTAGGTCCGCAAACCTATTCGTATTATTCGAGTCAAGTCATCTTGACAGACGCTCTCGGTTTTCTGTACTTAACTCGAGCTACAGGACAGCTAGAGAGCTGATACGTACAGAATCTGATTCAGAATCATCAGTGGCCGTTGTCTGTAGAATCCAGAGCTCTGAACTCCGTCTGCTGCCCGATCTAGAATCGCGAACTATTTGTATTGTTCGAGTCCAATCTTTGAAGAGGATGCTGTCGGTTCTCTGCACGTTAACTCGGGCTGTAACAAAAAAAAAAAGGGGGGGGCTGCATGGCTGGTACTCACTGGAAATCGATTCGGAGACACAGGGCGCGGCCCGCCCTTCGAATTAAGAGCTCCGACTCTGTCTGCTCTGCCCGAACTCTAGGTCCGCGAAACCTATTCGTATTGTTCGAGTCATCCTGCGAGGTTGGTGCTGTCGGTTTCCCTGCACTTAACTCCGGCTGTAGGGGGCTTGCAGGCTGGTAATATCACAGGAAGAGCAGAGACATCAGACGCGTCCGCCTGTCGCATGCAGAGGTCTGAACTCGGTCTGATACTCGAGCTAGGTTTGCCAAACTATTCGTATTGTTCGAGTCATCTTGAGAGGTGCTGTCGATTTACGCACGTAACTCGGTAGAAGAGCTACAGAACTCGTGCAGAAGACAATCCAGAAGCATCGGGGGCGTTCGGCTGTTGCATCCGAGAGGTCTGAAATTGCTTGGGCTGAAAAATTTTGTTTCTGTGTATTTTTTTTCGACATTATATGTTGTCAGGAAGCTCTACGAGTCCCCCGGCGGTAAGACAGGTTGACGGTTTACCGCCAGCGCCCAGTTTGGGCGCGGGTGGCACTAGGTGGCCGACACGGCCCCGTTGGGCGCGGGCTCGGACTCGGGCTCGGACTGGGCTCGCTCCGGCTCGGGATCGGGCGCGGGCTCGGGCTCGGACTCGGGGCTCCGGCTCGGGCTGGGGGGCTGGGCTCGGGCTGGGACTAAAGCTCGAGCCCGGGGCTTGGGCTCGGGCTTGGGCTCGGGCTCGGGCTCGGGCTCGAGCTCGGGCTCGAGCTAGGGCTCGGGCTTGGGCTCGGGCGCGGGTTCCGGCTCGGGCTCGGGCTTGGGCTCGGGCTTTGGTTCGGGCTCGGGCTCGGGCTTGTCTGTGGGCTCGGGCTCGGGCTCGGGCTCGAGCTCGACCCCCGGCTCCACCTGGGCTCCGGCTCCAGCTCGACCCCCGGGCTCGAGATCGGCTCGGGCTTAGAATTCAGTACAGCTCGGGCTCGCGCTTGCGCTCGGGCTCGACTTGGCCAGAGCAGGCGCGGGCTCGGGCTGGGGCTTGGGCTCGGACTCGGTCTCGGGCTCGCGGCTGGCGCGGACTCGGGCTCGGGCCCGGGCTCGGGCTCGTCTTGCGCCCAGGCTCGGGCTCGGGCTCTGGCGCAGGCTTGGGCTCGCGTTCGGACTCCGGCTCGAGCCTGCCCTCGATTTTGAAGGGAAAAAGGGTTTTTTGGCTCTCCGCTAAGCTTGCTTCGATAGCTCGTAGAGCTCACCTTAGCATTATTGCTGAGCTTAATAAGATTAATTCCGGGCGCTGGAGAGCTAGTTGGCAAGAAAAATCTCGACGGACCTTTTGCTGACTTTTGGTCGGTTGAAAATTTGGTTCTCGAAATTCAACAATTCGTTTGAGCTCTAGTATTTTTCCCATGATATTCGATCTTATTCCCGCTCGCCATCTTGATCTCAGCTCGATCGGGTACCTTTTACTGCCAAAAAGCAGGCAGGCGGGATCGGCCGTTTCAAGTCATCTTGACACGCGATGACGGTTATTTCAACATAACTCGAGCTGGTAAGCACAGCTAATCGATTCAGAATGATCAGGCGCGTTCGCCTGTTGAATCTAGAGGTCTGAACTCGGTCTGCTAGCTGAGCCAGGTCCGCAAACCTTTTCGTATTATTCGAGTCATCTTGACAGACGCTCTCGGTTTTCTGTACTTATCTCGAGCGATAGGACAGTTACAGAGCTGATACTTACAGAACCGATTCAGAATCATTAGTCGCATTTGTCTGTTGAATCCAGAGCTCTGAACTCCGTCTGCTGCCCGATCTAGAATCGCGAATCTATTCGTATTGTTCGAGTCATCTTGAGAAGTGATCTCGGTTTTCTGCACGTAACTCGGTCTGGGGGGGGGGCTACAGTGCTGGTGGTCACAGAAATCGGTTTGAAGAGATCAGGCGCGTCCGTCTGTCGAATCGAGAGCTCCGAACTCGGTCTGCTGCCCAAACTAGGTCCGCGAAACTACTGTACTGTTCGAGTCATCCTGAGAGGTGCTGTCGGTTTTCTGCGCTTAACTCGGGCTGTAGGGGGGCAGCAGGGCTGGTAATCACAGGAGTCGATTCGCAGACATCAGACGCGTCCGCCTGTCGCATTCAGAGGTCTGAACTCGGTTTGATACCCGAGCTGGGTTGCCAAACTATTCGTTTTGTTAGAGTCATCTTGGGAGATGCTGTCGATTTACGCACGTAACTCGGGCTGTAGGAGAGCTACAGAGCTCGTGAAGAAGACAATCCAGAAGCATCGGGGGCGTTCGGCTGTTGCATCGAGAGATCTGAAATCGCTTGGGCTGAAAAACTATTCGTTCTTCATTTTCCCACTTTATATATTCTCAGGAAGCTTTACGAGTCCCCCGGCGGTAAGAAAGGTTGACGGTTTACCGCCGGCGCCCAGTGTTCCGAGGAGCTGGGCAAGAGAAGAGCTCTACGAGGTCCCCGGCGGTAACCAGGTTGACGGTTTACGGCCGGCGCCCAGTTGGCCGACACGGCCCCGACGGACAATGTGCGAACTTTGGGTCGGTTAGACGAACTTCGTGAGAGATTTGAACATTCGTTTTGAGATCCCGTATTTTTCGCAGCTGTAGTGGGTTATTCCGCGTTCGCCAGTGAAATTCTCAGGTCTTGAGGTGCAGTATTACTATCAAAACACTTGGCGGAACCGTCTTTGGATAAAAACATAAAACGTGAGTTTTCGATTTTTTGGGGTCTTCTTCCAGACTCTACCTGCATGTGTGCCGAGCAGCGCCGTGCGAGAAGAGAGCTCTGCGAGGGCCCCGGCGGTAATCTGGTTGACGGTTTACCGCCGGTTCCAGTTATTTGGACGCTACCAATTTGGCCGACCCTACCAGAAAGGACAAAGTGATGACTTAACTCGTAGAGCTTCCCTTAGCAAGTTATTGCTGGAAGCTTAAGAGTAATTCCGGGGCGCTGGAGAGCTAGTTGGCAAGAAAAATCTCGACGGACCTTTTGGTAACCTTTGCTCGGTTGAAAATTTGGTTCTCGAAATTCAACAATTCGTTTGAGCTCTAGTATTTTTTCCCATGGTATTCGATCTTATTCCCGCTCGCCATCTTGATCTCAGCTCGATCGGGTACCTTTTACTGTCAAAAAGCGGGCAGGCGGGATCGGCCGTTTCAAGTCATCTTGACACGCGATGAGGCTTATCTGAACATAACTAGAGCTGTAGGACAGCTACAGAGCTGGTAAGCACACCTACTCGATTCAGAATGATCAGGCGCGTTCGCCTGTTGAATCTAGAGGTCTGAACTCGGTCTGCTAGCTGAGCTAGGTCTGCAAACCTGTTCGTATTATTCGAGTCATCTTGACAGACGCTCTCGGTTTTCTGTGCTAAACTTGAGCTATAGGTCTGCTGCCCGATCTAGAATCGCGAAACGATTCGTATTGTTCGAGTCATCTTGAGAAGTGCTCTCGGTTTTCTGCACGACGTAACTCGGGCTTGGGGGGGGGGCTACAGTGCTGGTGGTCACAGGAATCGATTTGAAGAGATTAGGCGCGTCCGCCTGTCGAATCGAGAGGTCGGAACTCGGTCTCCTGCCCGAGCTAGGTCCGCGAAGCTATTCGTATTGTTCGAGTCATCTTGAGAGGTGCTGTCGGTTTTCTGCACTTAACTCGGGCTGTAGGGGGGCTGGAGGGCTGGTAACGACAGGAGTCGATTCGCAGACATCAGACGCGTCCGCCTGCCGCATTCAGAGGTCTGAACTCGGTTTGATATTCGAGTTGGGTTGCCAAACTATTCGTTTTGTTAGGGTCATCTTGAGAGGTGCTGTCGATTTACGCACGTAACTCGGGCTGTAGCAGAGCTACAGAGCTCGTAAAGAAGATAATCCAGAAGCATCGGGGGCGTTCGGCTGTTGCATCGGGAGATCTGCAATCGCTTGGGCTGAAAAACTGTTTGTTCTCTGCATTTTTTCCCATTATTATATATTGTCAGGAAGCTCTACGAGTCCCCCGGCTGTGAGAAAGGTTGACGGTGTACCGCCGGCGCCCAGTTTTGGTGGTTTTGCGAGAAATGGAAGGATATTTGACAATTCATTTTGAGAAAGCAGATTTTTCGCACCTGTAGTGGTCTATGGCTCGTCCGCCAGTAAAATTTTCAGGCCCATAGCTGCAGTATTACTATTGAAACACTTGGAGGAACCGACGTTGCATAAAAACAGAAAAACATGATTTTTCGAGTTTTTCGTTTCTCGCTCCAGAAGCTGTCTTCATGTGTTCCGACCATCGCCGTGGAAGAAAAGAGCTCTACGAGGTTCCCGGTCGTTACCAGGTTGACGGTTTACCGCCGGTCCCAGTCGCTGAGCTAGAGAAATTCGGGCGCGGGCTGGAGCTAGTTGGCTGACCCGACTGGAAAGAACAATGTGACAACTTTGGGTGGGTTTTCCAAAGTTTTGAAAGATATTTGACAATTCATTTTGAGAAAGCAGATTTTTACTCCGAGCATTAGTATCTAAAATTCCTTCTGCGAGCAGCTCAGCCCTCTGGAGAGAGTTGTACTATCCAAACATTTGGAGAAACCGACATGATGTTGACACCGAAAGATGGAAATTCCGTGTTTTCCTAGAAATGATCCGAGAAGCTGTCTCCTTTACATCTGAGCACTCTTGCGCGTGCTAGGAGCTCTACGAGGTTCCCGGCCGGCCTCGTAGGAGCTCTCCCTCCCAGCTCATGATATTGATCACTGCAGTCCTGATAACAGAGCTTTCGTGGACAGCAGAAGGGGATTGCTCATGTACAATGTTGAGTGGACAACGCGCAGGGACATTATGGCAGAATGTTGCCGACTACACGGCAACCGTACTCAGGCATCCACGATCAAGAGGTTGAGGGCTGGTCCAGAGAGAGTGGGCCAGCGTAGCTGGCAGTATCCATACATTCTTACATATGGCAGCTCCTGGTGGTCGAGTGTCGAGACGAGCTATCGTTCTTTCCTGGAGATGTGGCAGAATCTTTTGTGCATGTACGATAAACCAAAGGTATTCCTGTATTTTGTTCAGAACTGGAAGGGCACAGCGGCGTACTATACACCTCCCGAGATGGTGGGGGATACTGAGCGTATACCGAGTGAGAAAGATACACAAAAACTTGCTAAGAGGTTGGCGATTATCTACGAGAGGCAGACGGTGTGGGACATTGTAAGTCCAGGATTCGGGGTAGAAATCAAAGGGGATAGTTTACTTGTGAATAACTGGCTGACGGGACGATGGCGATGCGACAATAAACAATACCAGAGACGTGTGGACCGATGCATTAACGTTCTAGATCGTGCTGCGGGGGATCTGGGTATTCGAAGTTCTGGATTGGGGAAAGATTTATATAGGCATGAATTCAGGGAAGACAACACACGGGCTGATGAACTTACACATTTGGCCCGCGAGGGCCACTGCTTCTACAACCAGTATGAGTACATGTTTAGCTTTGAGGACTTTCTACAACCTATCGCCTGTCGTGGTGGATACGATGGGGGAGTTTGCAGCAAAGGGACGGGGTGCGGCTTTTGGCTTCAAGTGGGTTTCATCAATCATAGATATGATTGTAATAAGAGTGTCTCGTGTTCTCCTCTCCCCTCCTCCTCCCCTTACTCCGTGTCCTCTAATATGCCTCTCGTTTGGAGGGATGTGTGCGAAGCCGCGTGGTGCCTGGAAGGTGCTACGATAACCGACGCCGAACTTAGTGCTGCTGAGGCGCTTACTAGCGCTGTTGTGCATTTGGCGCAGCAGATTCTGGCCGCCAGTTGACCCAGCTGGAACATCGGTCCGAAAACCCAAAAAACCAGGCCGGCGCGGGGTGGAGCTAGTTGGTCGATCCGGCGAGAAAAGAAGATGTGGTCACTTTGGGTGGGTTTTGCTAAGATTTGAAAGATATTTGACAATTCATTTTCAGAAAGCAGATTTTTCGCACCTATAAACGACTATGAAGGCTTCTCCGTCTTAGTATGAGCTCTCTAGGCGCACATTTACTATCAAAACACTTGGGGGAACCAACTTCATCTCAACATGAAGAAAAATCAACGTTCAATTTTTCTAGAAATGCGTCCAGAAGGTCTCTCTTCCGACTCTGAGCACTCTGAGGCGGAAAGAGCTCTACGAGGTCCCGGCGGTGACCAGGTTGACGGTTCACCGCCGGTGCCAGTTCCGGGGCGCTGGAGAGCTAGTCGGCAAGAAAAATCTCGATGGACCTTTTGCTGACTTTTGGTCGGTTGAAAATTTTGTTCTCGAAATTCCTCAATCGTTTGAGCTCTAGTATTACCTCGTATAGCTCTTCGGTATCGCTGAGCTAGAGGAATTCCTGCGCGGGGTGGAGCTAGTTGGCCGACTCGGCCAGAAAAGAAAATGTGATAACTTTGGGTCGGTTATGCTGAGATTTGAAAGATATTTGACAATTCATGCTAAGAAAGCAGATTTTTCGCACCTGTAAACGATTATGAGGGCCTCTGCGTCTTAATATGAGCTCTGTAGGCGCACATTCACTATCAAAACACTTGGGGAACCAACTTCATGTCCACATGAAAAAAATCAATGTTCAATTTTTCAAGAAATGCCTCCAGAAGCTCTCTCTTCCGACTCTGAGCTCTCTTACGCGTGAAAAGAGCTCTGCGAGGTTCCCGGCGGTGACCAGGTTGACGGTTCACCGCCGGCGCCATCTGAGCACTCTTGCGCGTGCTAGGAGCTCTACGAGGTTCCCGGCAGTGACCAGGTTGACGGTTCACCGCCGGCGCCAGTTGGTCGACCTCACCAGAAAAGACAAATTGACAACTTTAAGGTAATTTTGCGAATATCTGAAAGATATACTATCAAAACACTTGGGGGAACCAACTTCATGTCGACATGAAAAAAATGAATGTTCAATTTTTCCAAGAAATGCATCCAGAAGCTCTCTCTTCCGACTCTGAGCTCTCTTACGCGTGAACGGAGCTCTACGAGGTTCCCGGCGGTGACCAGGTTGACGGTTCAGCGCCGGCGCCAGTGTAGGGTCGAAAATGCAGATAACGAAAATGCAGAGAACAATCAGACTTCTCGATGCAACAGCCGAACGTCCCCGATGGTTCTGGATTGTCTGTACGAGCTTTGTAGCTCTTCTACAGCCCGAGTTGCGTGCGTAAATCGACAGCGCCTCAAGATGACTCGAACAGTACGAACAGTTTGGCAAACCTAGCTCGAGTTCAGACCTCTGAATGCGACAGGCAGACGCGTGTGATATCTCCGAATTGATCCTGTGATTACCAGCCCTGCAGCCCCAATATGAATAGTTTCGCGGACCAAGTTCGGGCAGCAGACCCAGTTCCGAGCTCTAGTTCGAGAGGCGGACGCGCCTGATGTCTCCAAATCGATTGAGTAGAAGTTTCTTGTGGTCACGAAGATGAAAGTTTATGTTTCGGTTCGAGTTCATTTTTTTTTCCATAGAGTTTTTTTTTGAGATTAGATGTATTTAGATTGTTCGTTTTTTCTGTGACTACCAGCGCTGTAGCCCCCCCTGGAGGAGTTAAGTACAGAAAACCGACAGCACCTCTCAAGATGACTCGAACAATACAAATAGTTTCGCGATTCTAGATCGGGCAGCAGACCGAGTTCAGAGCTCTGGATTCAACAGACGAACGCGACTGATGATTCTGAATTGGCTTCTCAAAGTATCAGCTCTGTAGCTGTCATATAGCTCGAGTTAAGTACAGAAAACCGAGAGTTCCTGTCAAGATGACTCGAAAAATACGAATGGGTTTGCAGACCAAGCTCGGCTAGCAGACCGAGTTCAGACCTCTGGATGGAACAGACGAACGCGCCTGATCATTCTGAATACATAAGGTGTGCTTACCAGTTCTGTAGCTGTCCTGTATCTCGAGTTAAGTCCAATATACCGAGAGCGCGTATCAAGATGACTCGAAACGGCCGATCCCGCCTGGGCGCTTTTTGGCAGTAAGAGGTACCCGATCGAGCTGAGATCAAGATGGCGAGCAGGAATAAGATCGAATATCACAGGAAAAATACTAGAGCTCAAACGAATTGAGGAATAACCGTCAACCTGGTCACCGCCGGGAACCTCGTAGAGCTCCTTACACGCTCTCGAAGGATTTCTCGAAAAAACAAAATTCATATTTTCATGTTGACGTGAAGTTGGTTGCGCCAAGTGTTTTGGTAGTAAAAGTGTGCCTTCAGAGCTCATATTAAGACGCAGAGGCTCTCATAGTCGTCTACAGGTGCGAAAAATCTGCTTTCTTAGAATGAATTGTCAAATATCTTTCAAATCTCAGCGAAACCGACCCAAAGTTATCACACTTTCTTTTCTGGCCGTGTCGACCAACTAGCTCCACCCCGCGCCGGAATTCCTCTAGCTCCTCGACAACGAAGAGCTCTACGAGGTACTCTTACGCTTCCAGCAATATTTTGCAAAGGGAAGCTCTACGAGTTACTGGGCGCCGGCGATAAACCGTCAACCTTCCTTACCGCAGGGAGACTCGTAGAGCTTCCTTGCCATGTATTATGTCCAAAGCAGTGGCAGAGAGCGAATAGTTTTTCAGCCTCAGCGCTGATAGCAGACTCATCTCAGGCTTCTAGATATATTTCACTGTTGACCCTTACGATTCCCTTCCCATTACTGTGCTGAACAGCTCTGTAGCTCAGCTCATCTGCAGCACAAGGAAAACCAAGAAAAACAATATAATTTCCAAGAAGTAGCAGAGTACTAATCAATGTTCAGCCCCAGCGCTAATAGCAGACTGAGCGCGGCTGTCTAGATACTTTCAAACAGCGCGCATGACGATTATCTTCCCATTCCAATGCCTCAGAGCTTTCCAGCTCATCTGCACCTCGAGTTCAGCTCAGGAAACGAATTCCATCACAAGAAAAATAGAAGATTATGACTAGTTGTTTGGCGTTTGCGCTCATAACAGACCCAAGCCAAGCGTCTAGATACTTCGACTAGCGCGCCTCATGCTGTTCTTCTGATTCATGTGCGGAAGAGATCTCGAACTCATCTGCAGCTCGAGTTAAGTGAAGAAATACCTCGTAGAGCTCTTCGGCATCGATGAGCTAGAGGAATTCCGGCGCGGGCTGGAGCTAGTACCTCGTAGAGCTCTTCGTACCTGTAGACGACTGTGAGGGCCTCTCCCTCTTAATATGAGCTCTGTAGGCGCACTTCTACTATCAAAACACTTGGCGAAACCAACTCTATGTCGACACGAAAAAAATGAGTGTTCATTCTTTTGAGAAATGCCTCCAGAAGCTCTCTCCTTCGACTCCGAGCACTGCTCTACGAGGTTCCCGGCGGTGACCAGGTTGACGGTTCACCGCCGGTGCCATTGGCCGACGCGGCCTCAAGAGACAAAGTGGTGACTTTGGGTCGGTTTTGCTGAGATTTGAAAGATATTTGACCAATCATTTTGAGAAGCCAGATTTTTCGCACCTGTCGTGGGTTATGCCGCGTCTGCCAGTCAAATTCTCAGGTCCGTAGGTGCAGTATTACTATCGAAACACTTGGAGGAACCGACTTTGGATAAAAACAGAAAAACGTTTTTTCTCCATTTTTTCGCGTCTCGCTCCAGAAGCTTTCTTCATGTGTTCCGAGAAGCGCGGTGTGAGAAAAGAGCACTACGAGGGTCCCGGCGGTAACCTGGTTGACGGTTTACCGCCGGTCAGTGCACCATCTTTTCAAAGAAAAATCGGTCGAATACAAATAGTTTTGCAAACCTAACTCGAGGGCGAGACTGAGTTCAGAGCTCTAGATGCAACAGACGCACGCGCCTGACGATGCTGAATCGATTGATGTGCGTACCAGCTCTGTAGCTCTCCTAGATTTCGGGTTAAGTACAGAAAACCGACAGCATCTGTCAATATTACTCGAATAATACGAATAGGTTCGCGGACCTAGCTCGAGTAGCAGACCGAGTTCAGACCTCTAGATGTCACGGATGAACGCGCCTGATGATTTTGAATGGGTTTCTGTAAGTATCAGCTCGGTAGTCAGAAAAAGTCGGTCGACATGTTTCTTACCAACTAGCTCTCCAGCGCCCCGGAACTGGGATCCGGCGGTAAACCGTCAACCAGGTAACCGCCGGGAGCCTCGTAGAGCTTTTTTCTCGCGCGGCGCTGCTCGAAACACACGGAACAAGTTTTCTCAAGCGTGAAGAAAAAAGCTCGAAAACAAAGTTTTTTTTCCGTTTTCATCCAACGTCGACTCCCTTGATAGTAACATTGCGTCTACGGACCTGAAAATTGGACTGGCAGCCACACGTGAGAAAAATATGGTTTCTCGTTTCTCAAAAGGAATTGTCAAATATCTTTCACATCTCAGCAAAACCGACCCCAACTCATTACATTGTCTGTTAAGGTCGGATCTGCCAACTAGCTTCACCCTGCGACCGAATTCCTCTGTTTATGTCAAAAGAATTAGCAGAGAACGAATACTTTTCCAGTTCTCCTATTACCATGCATGTTCTCTTATTGTGCTCGTTCGAGGCTTCGGGAAGGCAAAGCTGTAGGTGCTGATGGGATAAGTGCACGCATGTTACGTTCTCTGTCCTGGGAAGCACTACGTGTGGTGCTAGACTGCTTCCAGGGACGCTTCTGGCGATTGGCGGAGGCACCTGAGTCTTGGAAGTTTATTCGTGCATCTATTATGCTGAAGAACGGGAAGGAGAATAAGTGTGATGAGAGTCGAACCCTTGCTGTGTGTTCTGTTGTTAACGCGTGGTATATGGGCTGCTGGTGTATTCTACTCAATTCACACTTGGTGTCTATTGCTCCTGTTGTTGCTCCGTCTCTGTGCTTGTATGGCTTTCAGCAAGGTCGTAAGACACATGAGGTGACGTCGGGTTTGAAGGCGATGTGTAGACATGCCAGGTTGTGGGGGAAGGAGGAGAATATCGTTTTTGCTGCTTTGGATGTTGCCACTGCATTTGATTCGCTCATTGTCCACGTTGCTTCTTCTACGCTTGAGCGTCTGGGTGTGGATGTTGAGCTTCGGTATGGTCTTATTGAGAATTATGTCGGCAATGAGGCGGTCTTCCAATTTGAGGGTGTCTGCACTGATGTGCTCCCTTGGACAACGTATGTTAAGACAGGTTCCAAGGAAGGACCTGATTTGTGGACTGCTCAATCATTGATCATGTTCGGTGATATTACTTCTGCTTGGGCGAGAGATGCTGTAGGTGACAGACTCTCCAGTGAGGCTGGAGGTATTGTTGTGAGTCACTTCATATGGGCGGACAGTGTGCTTCTTACGGCTCCTGATCGCCCCACACTGGCTACTATGATACTACAGTTAACGTGGGCTCTCCATGATCATGGCTTTCGTTGGAAGCAGAGTAGTCTTGAGTTCATGGACGTGGGAGCCACCACCGGTGTGACGGAGCCTCTCATGGTAGCGTTGTTCCCGCCAGGCATGATCAGGGAGTCCAATGTGTATCTCCCTGAGAGTATTACTATTCCGCAGGTGGATGAGATTGTTGTGCTCGGGGCGATGATTGCGAGGAATTTCAAGGATCATGATGATGTGCGATATCGTATGGGAAAGGCTGTTCGTGCTTTCTGGAATGATCGTGATTTCTGCACCTCCAGGAGGATAGCTTGGAATAATAAATTTAAACGATATGAATCAAGAGTGAGGTCTAAGTTTCTTTTTGGTCTGGAAGGAGCCACGGTAGACAGTTCAACGATTGCATTTATACATAAGGAGGAGGGGAAGATGTTGAGCACGATGACTTGGAGAGCAAAGAGGGGGGGGGAGGGGTGGGCTGTATTCATGCCACGCATGTACAGAAGAGGGAGGCAAGCTTTATGTGACGCTGGCAGACCTCCACTGGCACAAGTCTTCTTGCACCGGCAGTGGAGATGGGCAAAGGATATTGCATTGTCTTGTTTTGGCAGAGACGGTGGTGACTTGGAGGAGGCCTCTGTGGTGGGCGGCTCACAGCAGGTGCCGTCTCCTATGTATGCTCCTGGTGCTTCTGCTGGTAATGCGACGCCCTCCGAGCCCATGAACCGACGGAAAAGAAAGACGATGTGCATGAACGAGGCCAAACGTCCGAGGACCCAACTTTCACAGAACACGGCGAGGCTCAGAGACAGGTTCGAGGACCCAACCCGCTATGACAATCAGCCCACGGTGGTGGACACGGGCACTGCTGTCAACGGCTACCTGCAGGCGCGACTGTCCATGTTGCGCGGTGGAGGGGAGTGGGAATCTAGGAGGGATGATCTTGTATTTTCTCTAGGCAGTCAGGCTGGACGTGCTGGGACTCGTGCGAGGACTGGACGTGTTCCTATTGGCAGGCGCCCGTGGAGAACACCAGTCGATTTTGTGGGAGGAAAATACTGGTGCCACGTTCTTGAATGGACGGGGGCGGCCTGGGTCAAGTTTGCTCGAGAAGTTTTTACTCTACTCCAGGTTCCTGGTGTTTGTGATTTCCCGGTTCTTAAAGATCCTGTTCCTTGGAAGCCTATGGAGGAGAGGGAGGAGGAGATGCTTTCGGAGGAGCTCAACAGGAAGAAAGAGGAGGTGGTGTCCAAACGGTATGCTAAGATATTGGAGGAGTACACGGAGTGGGAGTTCCAGGCTGGAAAGCTCGCTGTTGAACTGGAGGGAGACTCTCAATGTGTTGTGCGGTGGATCCAAGGCTTGTGCTTTACTGCTAATGTGAAGTACGACAAAATTGTGGGCGGTATTCAGAATACTTTAGACACCCTAGCTAAGAGATGTGGTGTGCAGGCAGCCTCTCTTGGGAGACATATCTCCAAGTGGGTGCACAGGGAAGACAATACTGCTGCGGACGAGTTAACACACAGAGCTCGACAGGGAATTTGTAGAACACGTTTTAGGCATGAATTCCTATACCATGTTAAAGCTGACGCTATTCTGATCGACGCTATTCGGGGAAGCTTCGATGGTGGAAGATCCTATCTGGGCGTAGGCTGTGGCTGGCAGATTGATTTTCATGTGTGCTCCTCATCTGTTGTAGGCTATCCTGCCCTTCTCCCGAGTGGTATGTGGGAGCCCAACGTGGCTTCATCCTCTTTCCTCCTCCCCCCCTCGAGCACTATCACTGCAGCTGAGTTAGAGTCTGCCCGACAACTCCTTTTGGGAGTGGAGGAATGCCTGCGTTTGGCAGGATACTAGGCCTCCTTGTGTGGCTATCGCCTGGGCGGTGACCCGACCCTGCTGTGGCGACACGCAATGCGCAAAAACCAAGTTTGACGGTTTACCGCTGGCTCCCAGTTGCGCGCGCGAGAGGGCGGTCTCATGGGGGAGGACGTGGAGGAGAAGAAGAAGCGAGGGAAAAACATCTCTGGAAACAAATAGTAGACATACCAGACCGAGTTCAGGCGGACACTATGAGCTAGCGCGCCTGTTGATTTCCTTCCGATTGCTGCGCCGAACAGCATACAGAAAAGCCATGGCCGTCTCTGAAAAATTAGCAGAGTACGAATAGTTGTTCAGCCCCAGCGCTAATAGCAGACCGAGTGCAGGCGTCTAGACACTTTGAACTAGCACGTTTGATTATTTCCCCCATTGCCGTGCCAAACAGCTTTCTAACTTATCTGCAGCTCGATTTAAGTCAAGAAAACCAATATCATCTTCGAAAAAACTAGTAGAGTACGAATAGTTGTTCAGCCCCAGCGCTGATAGCAGACCGAGTTTGGCGTCAAGATACTTCAGACTTTCGCGCCTCATGATTTCCTTCCCATGACTCGTAGAGCTTCCTTAAGGGCGTTAGCGGCGAAGCTAGAAGAGTAATTCCGGCGCGCTGGGGGTTAGTTGGCGAAAAAATCTCGACGGAAGTATTTTTTGTCTTGTTTAAATTCGATTTCTCGGAATTCAACAGGTCGTTAGAGCTCTAGTATTTGTTCCCCCCATCTTCGATCTAGTATCCGCTCGCCGTCTCAATCTCAGGTCGATCGGGTACCTATTACTGCCAAAAAGCACTCCGGCGGGATCGGCTGTTTCGAGTCATCTTGATACGTGCTGTCGGTTTTTTGTACTTAACTCGAGCTCTAGCATAGCTACAGAGCTGGTACGCACACCTAATCGATCTAGAGTCGTCAGGCGCGTTCGTTTCAAGCATCTAGAGGTCTGAATTCGGTTTGCTACTCGAGCTAGGTCTCCGATTTTTTTTTTTTTTTTTTTTTTTTTTTTTTTTGTGTGAGATGAGTTGATGATACGTTTTTTGAGTTATCTCGAGCTGAAGATGAGCTACAGAGGTCTGCGGCACAGCAATCGGAAGAAACTCATCAGGCGCGCTAGTCTAAAGTATCTAGACGCCTGAACTCGGGCTGTTATCAGCGCTGGCGCCGAACAACTATTGGGACTCCGCGGGGTGGTTTTCTTGACTTAACTCGGGCTGCAGATGAGCTACAGAGCTGTGCGGCACAGCAATCGGAAGTGCATATTCAGGCGTGCTAGTTTAAAGAATCTCGACGCCTGAGCTGGGTCTGCTATTAGCGTTGGGGCCGACTAGTTGTTCGTGCTCTGCATTTTTTAGAGATGGTTATGATGTTCTTTACGCTGTTCGGCACAGCAATCGGAAGGAAATCAACAGGCGCGCTAGCTCAAAGTGTCCAGACGCCTGAACTGGGTCTGGTCTGGGTATTCTTGTTTTGAGAGATGCTTTTCCCTCGCTCCTTCTTCTCCCCCACGTCCTCCTCCACGAAACCGCGCCCTCGCGCGCGCAATGCCAGATTGCCGCGCCCGCATTGCACGAGGAAGCTCTACGAGTTCCCGGCGGTAACCAAGGTTGGTTGCTGCTGGGGCTCGTGGGGCCTCCTCGTGCGGCTCGAGCCGCATTGTGCGGAAGTGCTTGGGGCGGCCGTGCGCACGGGGGGCCGTGCGATAGCTTCGACATCAGCGAGTTCGAGGCAGCAGGTCGCTTGCTTGTTGCACTTGTTTGTTTGTTTGTGTGTTGCTCGTCGGCCGCGGCATTTTGTCGGCGGCATTGCAGTGAAGAGACACATCGATTTCTCAGAAGATCGATTTCGTGGGTGTTCTTACTTCTGGAGTTGTGAGATAGATTGATTGTTGAGCCCGCGGTGAGAGATATTGTGCACACTCCACTTACTGTGCATCATACTTTGTGTATGCAAGAAGAGGACGATTGGGATTTTGGAGTTGGAGATAACATGCCTTCAGGAAGTACTCCCGACTCAGACCCACCTCATAGTTTCGATCAGCTTTACTTCAGAGACCCCTGGCAGATTCGGCCAGACTCTTCAGATCAGGTTTTCTTCAGAGATCCAGCTATGACGCATGAGATTAGCACGGCGGAACGCCGAGCGGGTGAGGCGGCTGAGTTGGCCGCGGCTGGTGTACCCCAGGGTCCTGTTGAGGATGATCGTGCCAAGCGCATGAGACACCAGTTGCCGCCAGGAATGGAAGCCTTTGCAGCTCTTCTGGACAATAAGTTTGCAGAACAGAATGCCGCCAATGAAGAGACCTTCGAAACAACTCTCAAACAAGTCATCACGGAGGAAGTGGGGCCCGTTCGTGAGACAGTGAATGTGGTTCAAAAAGAACTCACACGCCAAGGGGAGGAGCTCAAGCAGCTCCAGGCAACGGTGCAACATCTTCAGACTCACCATAGTTCGACACATGGCGAGAGTGGTCTCAGTGTTGATAGTTAGAGCAGTACCAGGTTGGGATCTGGGAATACGGGGCCTTCTCCTAGGCCGTCCACGTTTGCACCAACAGACATCCAGATCAGAGGGTGGGGAAATGGGGACCCAAACATGGTGGTAGGACGCTCTAGTCGTAACCTCGCAGAGGCCAATGCCCACAAAGTTCTGTGTATACTTATGGATGATATTGCTGCACCCTTTGAGACGGTTGAGGGACAAAAGATGAACAATGTATTCAATCGTGAGGATAGTATTGCGTTCAATTCAAACAAGCCATGGGGATACTGGCAGCTTCGCATATTCATCAAACCGACGGTGGCCCGTAACACAGTTTGGGAGATACGAAATCTTTGGAAGAAAAAGTTGGATGATAAATATGAACCTCTGGCAGCAGCAGATGCTTTCGGTGATAAGATCAATGCGCGTTTCCAGGTGATGACGGAAGTCGAACCCCACAAGCAGCCACAGAGCAGGGCTGCAAATCGTCTCATCGCCACTTTCCATAAGCACAAGAGCAAGGAGTCGGCCTGGGTCAGAGTTGAGTACGGACCACCGACAGTTGCATGGTGCCATGGTAGTCCTACGGCAGGGAGGGCCCAGGAACGTTGCTTCGGTGTTTGGCAGCGGGGCTCGGGCTGGAAACTCACGGCGTCTGAACTCACGCAGATCGACCCTGCCATCAATTGCCAAGCGTGCCAGGCGCAGGTCAATGCCGACAACTGGTGAGGGTGCCCAGGCCTTCGGCTCGCTAGCTGGAACGCCAGGAGGCTTGGGAAGTCGTCGGCAGCTGAAGCATTACAGGCGCTCCGTGACTTCGATGTGGTCGGGCTGCAGGAGGCGCAACATCTAATTCAGGACGAGTCGTTGGTCGACTCACCATTCCGTGCAATTCTCTCGGCTGAAGGCGAAGACTTTCAGAACCACAATGGGGAGATCGTGAGGAGCCCGAGTGGACATGCTGGTGCTCTTTCCGCTCGGACCTTGCCAACCAGTTCCTAGACCAGCGTATTGGGGTAAGGCATGCTGTAGTTGCGTTTCAATCTTTCATTTTTGCATCAATTTATTTGCCCCACAAGGGCACGATGGGGAAGACGGAAGTGGCAGAATGGGGCATTGTTCAACTTTACCAGGACATTATCAGGAAGTGTGCTGTAGATTGCAAGCAGTTGCAACGACATCATCAGATCAAACATCTCGTCATCAGCGTCGATGCAAATGTTGAGGTCCATCACAACTCCTTGTTGGGGCACTTGCAGGTCTCGGGAGATGGGGTTCTACCTGATCAACGCGGAGGGCGTGGTGGGCATGAAAAACGTGCGAGAATCATCAGAAGAGCCATGGGCGAGGCCCTAGTGGCCACCATGGGCATCTTGGGACTCCAGCTGGCCAACACCTTTGGGGCTCCGAGGCGCTGTAAGGAGGAGGGGGGCCCTACGTGGAGGAGTACGAGGGGATATGAGCATGTGTATGATTACCTAGCAGTACCCAAATCTTGGAAGCTTCCACCAACAACCTCGACTTGGCTTATTCCTGAGGCTGCTGGAAGAAAGAGATCTTTGGAAGGGGATGTATCATTAGACACTTTCTGGAGTGACCATAAGCTTCTCTCACTCACGGCTCCGAGCATCGAGGACGTACAGTTGGATCGTGCGAGCCGCCTTCCCAAGAAGATGACACACTGGCATGTGGACCCTGGTGTGCGCTCACGTGATGCCGCTGCGCTTTTCGATCGTGCACTTCTCCCCAGCTCACACATCTTCGGCAGTGCATCCGACGCAGTAGTCAGGGAGGTGGTGGATACCAAACAGTATTACGAGGAGGTGGGTTTGGAGGTGGAGGAGAACGACAAGGATAATAAGGGGCAGGCCAGAAGGGCGAGGGGGGGGATGGTGGAGAACAGCGTGATGGGCAACCCCCTGGAGTCCATGAGTCAGGACCTCCTGAAGGCCGCGGAGTTGGCCCCGACTGGAACCCAGAGGAAGAGCTCAGGGACTCCCAGATGGTCGGAGGAGCACGTACAGATCAGGCAGGCGCACTATGCTTTGCATAAGTTGTGGAAGAGAGGGGAAGTGGATGAGGAGACGTTCAAGTCAAGTAGGAGGAGGTGGAACAAAGTTAGGAGAGCCAGGCAGAGAGAGTGCATCGAACCTGCCTATCGTGATGGGAGGAAGCGTGCACCGATTGTGAGGAGTTTGATTATCGATGGGGTACCATGTACTGATCGAAGTAAATGGACAGAGGCCCTCCGTCGACACGGCCTCACTAGATATTCTTGCGATGATGAGAAGACACGTACCGTGCAATGCCTGAGGGAGCTGAGGAAGAGGGCGGAGGAGGAGATGAGGAAAGAAGGGTGTACCAAGTGCCCGCTGGACATGGGGGTGCTGCTCCAGACACGTGCAAAGTTGAAAGTGGGGAGGGCTGTTGGGTCAGACGGCGTTGCGGCCGCCATGCTCAAGACACTCTCTTGGGAAACACTCCGTCTTGTACTGCAGGCCTTCCAGGCCCTTTATCAACGCCAGATCGTCACACCAGAATCGTGGAGAAAGATCCTCGTCACAGTCATTCTGAGCAACAAGTTGAAGTGTTCTCTGGACTAATCCAGGGGGTTAGTGTTACTCAGTGTCTTTGGTAAATGGTACAGTGGGTGCCTCACCCACCTAATTCAGCGGTACACAGAGCGAGGGGATCGGGATAATATGTCCGATGCTAAGGCTTTGTGCCGGAGCGTAGATGTCATGAAGTAACGGCGGGACTTAAAAACGCCTGCCGCCATGCTGCTCAGTGGGGGAAGTCACATGTGCTCCACCTCGCCAGCCTTGACGTGGCCTGTGCTTTTGATTCTTTTACGGTACCTGTGGCGGCACATGCTCTGGAATATTTTGGCGTTAAACATCAACTTGCGTACGCACTTCTCGAGTGCTATCTCGACAACGAGGCGGGGTTTCGCTTCCAAGAGGTATCGACAGCAGGTGTACCTTGGAACCGATGCGTCCGCACGGGCTCGCTCGAGGCTCCGACCCTGTTGATCGCCCTCTCCATTGCTGCCTTTGATGAGGTAGCTAAGGGATGGCATGGGAAGGGGTGGGGGTGGTCTCTTTCGGAAGCGGGTGCATGTGTACGCAGTGGTGAACATCGGGACTGGAAAATTACAAACATGCTGTGGGCCGATAATGTGATCTTGCTCGCGGCCAGCTCATCCCAGATGACAAGTGTGATTGCCGACATGACATATGCCTTGCGTCGCTTTGGATTTGAGTGGAAAGAGAGTAGTCTTGAATATATGAAGCTAGGTTGTGATCTCGATTTGGAGGTACCTTTGATTGTCCCAACATCTGGCCCAAGGGAGGGCCAAGAGGGTATGAGCTGTGCGAGCCATCTCCAGCTGTTTGAGCAGGAGGGGCGCACAAACGAGCAGAAAGTCTTGCCATATGTCATCAAATTCAAACAGGTGACGAGAATGGAGATATTTGGTATTATGCTGGATAGAGAATTCAAAACACATGTTGATATCGCACACAGAATGAAAGAAATGGAGAAAGCATTTTGGAGTGCCCGCCCCTTTGTCATGAATCGGCAGATTGCGATGAAGAAGAACACAGAAGATATGTTACGATGGTGCAATCACGCTTTTTGTATGGCATTGAGGGCATCACCATAGACACGAGCACGTTGAAGTATATTCACGCGCGTGAGGGTGAGCTCCTGTCCAAGTTGGTTTGGCGAAGGAAAAAGCCCGAGGTGAGTTGGTCCATCTTTGGCCGTCGCATGTTCGACATGGGGAGGGAAATATTGCAGAAGATGGGCAAACCCAGCCTGGTCCAACTCACGCTCTACAAACAGTGGATGTGGGCCAAAGATGTTGCGCTATCTGGTTTCCCTGTTGAGTTGGATGCCTCACCTGATTTTGTCCAGAATGAACCCTCGGTGACGGGGGGTTCTCAAGAGCTCGGGGAGCCAGTCGGGAGCACACCATCTGGGGAGGAGCCATCGCAGCCGCATATTTGGAATTGCCGTAAACGTATCACACAATATGCGAAACAATGTCAAGATGGACAAAAGAGGAGGCGTGTTACCCTGGGGACCACCTTACCCACGGTGTCTGGCCCTGAGGGGGCCTGTGGCTTGCCCGAGGGACCGCGGACAAAAATTAGAAAGATCATGTCAACGAGATCGAACCTCAGGACGGCTTTACGGGCTCGTGCTCTTATGCTGGTGGGAGGGAAACAATGGAGTGATCACATCGATGCTTTCTGTGCAAGCGTGGGCGCAAAGTCGGCCAGGTTGCTCACCCGTAAGTGTGCGGGTGGACAGAGCGGTGCTTTCACGTCTTGGGCGTCGCTCTTTGAAAATGTTGGCACCGAGGTCTGGATGACTGGTGCGTTGGGCTGGGCGGAACGGGATTGGATCAGATTCTGTAAGGATGTGTGCACACACTATGAAGTACAACATAACATACTCAAATATTTCGTATTAAAGGAACCGCAGGCACATTACTGCATGAAGGTGGAGGAGGAGGAGGAGAACGAGAGCAAGGCGGTACAGAGAGCGACCAGGTTGGTCAGAGTCTTTGAAGAACAGTCGGAGTGGCTGTTTGACAGACTTTCGCTCGCGGTCGAACTTGCGGGTGACTCGCAGGTGGTGGTCAACTGGCTCTTAGGGGTGTGGCAGACCTCTAACATTGTTTATTCTAACACGTTACATGAGGCACACAATGAGTTGTATGAGTTAACCACCATTGCCAATATGAGACCTCCGAATGCAGGGCACAACATTATCAAATGGGTGTACCGTGAAGGAAATGAAAGGGCGGACGAGTTGACCTGGGAAGCACGAAAGGGCAACACGGGGAAAATATACAAACATGACATCATTCAGGAGATCCGTAATCGCAACATCAAAATAAATGCTCTCCGTGGTGCTTTCGACGGGGGGCGGTCCGAAATGGGTGTTGGATGTGGTTGGCTTATTGACGTGCATGCTTATTATTTCTCCCCGTCCCTCATATCTTCTCCCGAGTTGATTGGATATGATCACACGCCGATCTGGATCAATAACATCATGGCTGACGCCTTTCTTCTCCCTCCCAGCTGCACTGTCACACAAGCCGAAATACGAGCTGTCTGTCGCCTACTCTCTGGCTTGCAAGAGTTCGTGCGTTTGGCATGTCTCTGCTACTACACGAGGTCGTGCGTTTGGCACGCTCTCCGCCTGCCCAGCGCCCTGGACTGAAAGAGCGCGTGCTTTTGGCATGTCTCTGCCTGTTGTGGTAACTTGACCTGCGGCCCTGACGGCCGCTGCCTGGTCTGACCGCAAACCGCAAAAACAACCATGATGTGGCTTGGAAATTGGCTCGGGGTTGGAAGCGATTTAATCAGTTCCGTTTTTTTTTTTTTTTTTTTTTTTTTTTTTTTTTTTTTTTTTTTTTTTTTTTTTTTTTTTTTTTTTTTTTTTTTTTTACGAATCGTGCTGTACCCTTCCAGAAGAAAACCAAGCACTATGAATCTAGGTTGCGTAGCTTTGTACTTTACGGCGTCGAGGGCATGTCAGCGGACCATCGCACCTTGAAACAGTTGCACACGTGGGAACGTAAAATATTGTGTTCCATGGTACGTCGCCCGAAACCTGCCAGCATGGATTGGAGTCTATAGTACTGTAACTTGTATCAACGTGGGCGGCGTATGCTCCTGGAATTGGGACGACCGTCTCTTGTGCAACTATTCTTGTTTCGTCAGTGGCAGTGGGCTCAGGATTGTACGCTTGCTGTGAAACGCCTGAACCCAACACCCGCGCAGATTCCTCCAGGTACATTTGATTCTTCAGGTAAACTTGGCACCAACGTCTTTGCTGCATGTGAGCCACCGCTGGCCAAGAGACAACGTCAGGACGAGCCCGTGTACGTGTTACCAGATATTGTGAGCTCGGCATCAATGGGAAGTCATCCTGGTGTGTGCGAGGTGATGCATGCAGTTGATTCTTTTGAGCTCCCTGGTTGTTCTCGGACCCAGTTACCTGCGCATCGGTGAAATTTGATTTCCCAAATGCATAAGCGTGCAAAGACATCCCAGTGCCCTGCTGTTGCTCAGGATTCTCTGGCGCAAAAGCGTTCCCCTGTTGAGCTGCCGTCGCAGGAAATCGCTGCAAGCAAGCGGCGACGGGTGGCTCCACCTCATCGTCGTAGCACAGGGGACTCGCACATGCAGGCTAGAGAATGCATTTTTGCATGGTCGGGGGAGTGGACTTACCGACGGCAGGCCTTCATTGCATCATTGCCTTGTAAAGATCGGCCATTAATGGCACGTCGACATGAGGGGGGGGGGGGGGGGGAGACCACTGGCGTTGAGAAGCTTCCATTATATTTTCGCGCTGGTGTCGGGGAAGGATTGGTATCATACGTTATCCTTTTCACGTCAGGGGTGGAGAGAATTTCTGAAGCGGGCACTGGGCGTCACTAGCATGGAGGAGGCATGGGGGTACTGTTATTTCAAACATGCACAACCTGCGGGGTATGTTAGGGAGGAGGAGGTGAGGGAGAAGACGGAGGAGCAGGAAAGGAAGGAGGAGGAGAAGAAGGCGAAACGAATTGCGTACATATTCGAACATGCATCGGAGTGGAATGCGGAGCCTCGGGACTCGATACCGATGGAATTGATTGGTGTCTCCTCCACGGGGGTGAATTGGATTAATTGTCTCTGGGCAACATCCAATATTATCTACAAGCACATTCTCGGCGACATTCAAAACAGGCTGGAGCATATCCCTGTATTGTATGGTATGAGGCCTCCGAGTTGGGGCCACAATATGTTCAAGTGGATCTATCGAGAAGGAAACGAAAGAGCTGACAGGCTGACATGGTTGGCCAGAACCAGAAATAGTTTCGTTACGTCCCATACCTCTCTTATTGAACATGCGAGCAAAACAAAACTAGACGGCCTCCGTGGGTTCTTCGACGGAGGTCGCTCTGTGGAGGGATGTGCTGCAGGATGGTGTATAGATCTGTGTGTACACGGGACGTGGCAGTTGGTGGCGGAGGAAGCTTTCTCGCTTGATGCCTCTGCTTCTGTCATGTTCTGTGAGATGATTGCAGCACAACGGCTCTGTATGGCCGTGGAACACATTTTGGGAAGCCTCTTTCATCCAAGCAGCTGACTCATTTCATCTTTGCTTGCATTTGCTTCTTCACTAATAATCTTGCATCTTATTCCTATGCCTACGCCTCCGTGGCTCGGCAGTGTGAAGATAAGAGATGCTTTTCTTTCTTCCTGCATCCTATTCCGATGCCTATGCCTCCGTGGCTCGGCAGTGTGATGATAAGAGATGCTCGCACTTTACCCTGTGCTCCGTTTGGGAGTCTTAGGGTTCAGATGACGCAGCTGTCCGCGCCCTGACTCAAACTCAAAAACCAAGGTTGACGGTTTACCGCCGGCTCCCAGTGTTGTGCCGAACAGCTCTGTAGCTCATCTGCAACTCGATCGAAGTCGAAAAACAGCTTCACCATCTCGAAAAAAGATAGCAGCGCACAAATAGTGTTTCAGCCCCAGCCCTGATAACAGACCGAGATCAGGCGTCTAGATACGTTGAACTAACGCGTCTGATGAGTTTCGTCTGATTTGTGTGCTGACGAGCTCTCTAGCTCATCTGCAGCTCGAGTTCAGTCAAGGAAACCAACACCATCTCCAAGACATTAGCAGAGTACGAATAGTGTTTCGGCCCCAGCGCTGATAGCAGACCGCTTTGAGGCGTCTAGATATCGCAGACTATCGCGTCTGATGATATTGTTCCGATTGCTGTGCCAAAGAGCTCTGTAGCTGATCTGCAGCTCGAGTAAAGTGAAGAAATTCATCATCATCGTCAAGAAATGAGTGCGAAGAGTTTCGCAGACAGCTCGAGTAGCAGACCGAGTTGAGACCTCCTAGATGCTGGAGACGAACGTGCCTGATAATTCTGGATCGATTAGGTGTGCATACCAGCTCTGTAGCGGTCCTAGAGCTCGAGTTGAGTTCAGAAAACCGGCAGCACTTGTCAAAATGACTCGAACAGCCGATCCCGCCTGAGTGCTTTTTGGCAGTAGTGGGTACCCGATCGAGCTAAGATTAAGATGACGAGCGGGAATAATATCGAGGATGGGTGGAAAAATACTAGAGCTCTAACGAATGGTTGAATTTCGAGAAATCGAGTTTAAACCGAGCAAGATTATGCAAAACTTCTGCCGAGATTTGTTTGTAGCCCCCCAGCGCGCCGGAATTACTGTTCTAGCTTCGCCGCAAACGCTCTTAGGGAAGCTCTACGAGTCACTTGAGACTAGCGCTTCTCATTACTGGGAGCCGGCGGTAAACCGTCAACCAGGTTACCGCCGGACCCTCGTAGAGCTCTTTTCTCGCACGGCACTGCTCGGAACACATGCAGGAAGCTTCCTCAAGCTCGAGCTGAAAAACTGGAACAACACGTTTTTCAGTTTTATCCAGAGTCGCCCCCTTCAAGTGTTTCGATAGTAATACTGCAGCTACGAACCTGAGAATTTGACAGGCAGACGCGCCATAACCCACCACAGGTGCGAAAAATATCAGTTCTAAAAACGAATGTTCAAATCTTGCACAATATTCGCCCAACCGACCCAAAGTTCCCACATTGTCCGCCCGGGCCGGGTCGGCCGACTAGCTGCACCCCGCGCCGGAATTCCTCTAGTTCATCGATGCCGAAGAGCTCTACGAGGTACATTTTCTTTCGATTGCTGTGCCCAACAGCTCTGTAGCTCATCTGAAGCTCGAGTTGCATCAAGAAACTCATCATCGTGTCGAAAAATGCAGAGTACGAATAGTTTTTCGGACCCAGCTCTGGTGGCAGACCGATTTCGGGCATCTAGATACTTGATACCAGCGATTCTGACGATATCCTTCCGATTGCTGTGCCGAAGAGCTCTGTGGCTCATCTGAAACTCGAGTCACATGAAGAAACTCATCATCGTCTCTTTAAAATTAACAGACTAGCGCGTCTGATGCTTTTCTCTCGGTTGCTGTGCCGAACAGCTCTGTATCTCATCGGCAGCTCGAGTTGTATGAAGAAACTCATCACCATCTCCAAAACAATTAGCGGAGTACGAAAAGCTTCTGTGACCCAGCTCTGGTAGCAGACCGAGTTCGGACATCTACATACTTGAGACTAACGCGCCAAATGATTCTAGATAGATAAGGTGTGCCTGCCAGCTCTGTAGCTCTTCTATAGCTCGAGTTAAGTACAGATAGCCGACAGTACCTGCCAATATGACACTAAACAGCTGATCCCGCCGTGATGCTTGTTGGCAGTAACCTGTACCCGATCGACCTGATATTAAGATGGCGAGCGGGAGTAAGATCGAATATGAGGAGAAAATATACTAGAGTTCTAACGGATTTTTGAATTCCGAGACATCGAATTTAGACAGGAAAATTAAACCAAACTTCCGTCGATATTTTTCACCAACTAGTCCCTCAGCGCGCCGGAATTACTCTCTTGCTTCGCCGCTTCGCTCTTAGGGAAGCTCTACGAGTCATGCGACTCGAGCTTCAGATGAGCTACAGAGCTCTTTGGCACAGCAATCGGAAGGATATCACCAGAAGCGCTAGTTTCAAGTATCTAGATTCCCGAACTCGGTGTGCAACCAGAGTTGGGTCCGAAACACTATTCGTACTCTCCTTTGTTCGAGGCGATGCTGAGTTCCTTGATGTAACTCGAGCTTCAGATGAGCTACAGAGCTCTTTGGCACAGCAATCGGAAGAATTTGAGAAGCGCTAGTCTCAAGGATCTAGATGCGCGAACTCGATCTGATGCCAGAGCTGGGTCCGACAAACTATTCGCACTCTGCTAATATTTCTAGAGACGATGATTAGTTTCTTGATGCAGCTCGAGCTGCAGATGAGCTACAGAGCTGTTTGGCACAGCAATCGAAAGGACATCGTCAGAAGCGCTAGTCTCAAGTATCTAGATGCCCAAACTTGGTCTGCTTCCACAGTTGCAACCGAAAGACTCTTCGTGCTCCTTTCCTCTCCTCCACGTCCTCCTCCATGAAACCGCGCCCTGGCGCGCGCGGAATGCGAGATTGCCGCGCCCGCATTCAATTCATGTATATCGAGGAAGTTCTACGAGTTGCCGGCGGTAGCCAAGGTTGACGGGTTACCGCCGTCTTCCAGTCGTATAAAACCCCACAAATGCATTGTGCGAGTTTTCAAGCTGACATTCGAGAACGCTGTCTCCTCGTTATCTGGGCGCTGACTCTCGTGTTGAGAGCTCTACGAGGGCCCCGGCTCATCGTGGGCCCGCTCGCTGCCCCATGAGGGCCTGACCGCGAGACCGTAAACCGCAAAAACTTGGTTGACGGTTGACCGCCGGCTCCCAGTCAAAACGTGACCTACAAAAGAGGCAAATGATTACAACGACATCATTGCCAAGCACCGCCGCTGCTTCCTACGCGCCAGACTCAAGAGTACCGCGGCCCAACTACTACGAGACGCACGATGCGGAGCACGACCGCTCCAGACCATCGACTTCGTCGCGCTCGCGACGCTGGGGGCCATGGACTACCCCAGAGAATGTGGATAATTAGCGATGATCTTTGTTTGAAGCTGAAGGGCGCCTTCTGCCGAGTGGTGCTACATTTTGTCACCAGCTCCAGCATGCACCGGACGCGCTTAACGACCTCTCACACGATATGAATATATCCCAAGACTTACTTCCCGCACAACAGGTCGCCATAGAAGGAACCGTAATAGTCAACCGTGGTCGACGAGCACCTATGCAGACTTCTACAAGGCGCGCGTGTAGACATGGGCCACTACGAAAGACACGTGCTGGCACGCGACCTGCAGTGCCAGCGTTTGGACTCGCCTTCAACTATCTCTTTGTCAAAGTTACACGACATATCGCATATTATATGATCGATGACCACCTCGACATTGACATCGACACATGGCGACAGGAAGGCATCTTCTCCAAGGGGAGAAGCAAGGGTGGGATACAATCGATGTGAACAGCTTACCTGTGCATTTTTCGTGGGCGACATGAACGCGCGCGCCGCAACGCTGCGCAACATATAGTCGACGCGGCTAGGGCGCTCTCCAACATCATAGCCACATGGGTGATTGCACAGGGTGTGCGGCTACGTGCCAAACGCACCAAGATAATGCCACTCCTTCATGGACACCAGATCAACAGCGAATGAGCAACTCGCCAAAGGTAACGCGAATATCGGCAACGAGCACCTCAGCGAGCCCATCGGAGTCGTCAGCCACCAGATAGACGGCAAGGCTGGCTGGCGAACTCGCCGACAATTTAGCTACGCAGTCTGATAACTAGCTAATTGCATCAATTTGGTCGTTTTTTTGTGCAGACACTTTCCATATCTTCCGTATAATGTGACATTTCGACCCGCATTGAAAGAAACAGATTTTGATAGAGATTCTCAGAATCGAAATGTTTCTAGGTATTGCTGAAACAAGACATTGCTATTTTCGAGGCAATATAGATTCGAGATAGCTTAAAGTTTAGATTTCGAGGTCGATGCATTCTTGTCGCTCAGAGCTCGGATTTCCGAAATGGCTCAGGGCTCGGCCGCTCAGGGCTTGAATTTTCGAGCTCGCGCGGGGCTGAGATTTTCGAGGTCGCTCAGAGCTCGGATTTTCGAGGTCGCTCATGGCTCGGATTTTCGAGGTCAGGGACACAGCGGGGAGTATCACAGGCGACTACGCGCAGGGCTCCACTACGCAAAGACGTCTACAAGAGAAGACAGCGAAACACGGACAGCTAGACCCTTCTCAACGACGCGCTGACCAAACCGGTCCTCTTCAACAACTCAGACACCTGGAACCCGCTGAATCAGGGACATCTCCGTACCATCGAGACAGTGTCTCAAGGGATGCAGGATGGCTGCTGGATACAAGGGCAATAACAACGACCACCATAATATTCACAACGACGCGGTGCTCGCCAACGTCAGACGCCCAGAGGCGAACATGGCAATGCGCATCTTCAGGCTAAGGTTCTTACGGAGGCGACTACAATTTGCGCCAACCATACTACTGCGAACCATCGGCTCCAACTTTAGCACTGGTTCACCATGGGGGCGGGTGGTGTACGACGGTCTACAATTGATGTTGACATGCGTCGGCGACGGCCACAAGCTGCACCCTACCGTGGACCTCGGCCCTGTCCTCGGCGCAATTCGTGTGAGCTCCCAGGTATTTACGGTCCAGGTTAAGACAGCGACACAGCGCCACGTGCGACGCAACCTCGTCCACGAGCACATACGACAATGGCACAACGACCTTTGACCTTGCCAGGCCAACGGTCGGGTCCCACGAATCGTCACCGAGACGATTCTGTGTTACGATTGTGGAGCCACCTTCACGATTACCAACGCATTTCTACGCACATAGGGGAAACTGCCATCCAACAGACGACCATCCGCCCTCATGTTGGGGTGTGAGGGCTCGTGCATTGTCCTGTGCCGGGGCAGCCGAGGGGCGCTCGCAGACCACGCACATGTGCGCATGCAGTCGCTTTTTCCTCCAGTGCCGCAGAGCGAAGGCAACCAGTCAAGCACAGGCGTGTCGCGCTCAATACGAATTATGCCACTACCCTGTGTAATGTGCTAGCCAGGGCACCCCAGGCCACTGTCAGTGGAGAAAGAGTGCGGAAAGCCAGGGAGAACACCGCGTGATGCACGAAACGCCAGTAGTGTGAAAACAGGAAGGCAGTAGTTATGGTTGGCACTGCGCGCGAAGCATGACGCCAGAGTGGCCGCGTGCACCAGGCCAAAGAGAGCACCAGAGCAGAGCGAACGCGCGGGGCGGAAAGCGGCTGGCACTTCCGGCGACGCCCGCGGTGCAGGCGAGGCTGTAAGGACCCGCTAAAATCAGCAACGGCCTGACTGCCTATGCTTTATTTTTGTGCTTCTTGTCCGAGTTTTTTGACATTCAAGCGCATTCGACGTTGGCAACGCTGCGCAACTGGGGTGCCGCGCTGGCCTTGGTGGACGCGCTAGGTGTGGGGTGGGCCTGGTTGGAGGAGGCCCAAAATCTTCGAGGCGGGGGCCGCGCCCGTCCGAGACGGCGGTCGGTGAATGGCGCACGCACACAGACGTCGGGAGCGGAAAAGAGGGGGGTGATGACTAGGGGGGGGTGGTTGGCAACGCTGCGCAACTGGGGTGCCGCGCTGGCCTTGGTGGACGCGCTAGGTGTGGGGTGGGCCTGGTTGGAGGAGGCCCAAAATCTTCGAGGCGGGGGCCGCGCCCGTCCGAGACGGCGGTCGGTGAATGGCGCACGCACACAGACGTCGGGAGCGGAAAAGAGGGGGGTGATGACTAGGGGGGGGTGGATATCCTCCTCCTCCTCCTCCTCCTCCTCCCTCCTCCTCCTCCTCCTCCTCCTCCTCCTCCTCCTCCTCCTCCTCCTCCTCCTCAGCGCAGTGCTGTGACGGAGCGTTTGTCGTCCCGGTTGCAAGGCGGTCGCGCCGAGGTAGATTTGGCCTGCTAGATGGGGTCGGAGTAGATCGGGGGCGGAAAAGAGGGGGATGATGACTGGGGGGGGGTGGATATCATGGCGGGGGCCATGATATTTCCCCAGATTTCATGACGCCTCTTCTTATTTCATTACGTCCCTGGCCCCCCCGCTGGGCCGCGCACGTGCCGCCGGTCATGATTTGCACCCCCCCTATTGGACACCCCCCTCTTGGCCGCTCCCGAAGACGCGCGCGCACGTGTTTTCCCTACCCCGCGGCACCCGTGTGCGCGGCGCCTGGCAGCACCCTAACCTGGCATGAAGGCAGTCCAAGCGATATCTGAGCGCCAGCTTTGCTTCATGCCCATGACCAGTACCAATCTGTCCCTGAGGTGGATTGCGCACCCGCCTCTGCGGAGGCTGTGCAGACGGGCTGTGCGCTCTGGTCGGTCAGATTGTGTACATCTCTCGACCGATACATCCCTTTCCAGATTTGTCATGTGCGCATAAATCTTCCAGTCGCAAGGCGGGTTCCATCCCTGCTGATCGTCAATGCTAAGTTTGGTTCGGTGACTGTGCCAACATTGAGATGCAGCAGTGCACTTCGTAGTTCACTCGGCTTCGGGCGACGTGGCCTTTGTAAGTTGTGCGGTTTCATGTGGGCTGTGCACTTCCTGGTATCTGCGTGTAAGGGGCTTTCGCGCCTTCTTCCGCCCTTTCTCTGCTAATTAAAGCTGTGCGCGTCCCGCTTAGTTTTCAGCGGAAGAGGTTCGCTCTCGCCCTGCAGATCAAAAAACAAGTGCAAGGGGCTTTCAAGTTGTCCTACTTGGGCGAAGCTGCAGACAGTGACAGGGGGGACGTGGATGGGGAGGGAGGAGAGCGGGGGCAGACGGAGGAAGGTGACGATGAGCATCCCATTCGTTTCCCCCCGCGCTGGGCCGTCTTAGGGGCCCTCCTTGCCGCCCTCTTAGCCCATCAAGGGGCCCTCAGACCTCGAGAAAAGTCATGCGACGCACCCCAGAACCCATGCGAGGAGCGCCTCAGACATCCGTGATCTGGTGGCCTGGACACCGTTCAGAGTACCTGCAGCGCTGAATACAGAGGGCCCTGAGTGGCCTGAGGACACTCCAATCAGTACCTACGCCACGATGGCGAATCTTGTGCAAGCTTGAAAACACCCCTTGGGAACATCGCTGTGATGGTTTATGACCTCGTGATCGGTGTCCGCCACAGTTGTGCAGATGCGCAGTTGGCGCTTTGTCGTTTTTAGCTGAGGCATTTCCCTGTTGCAGACATGGCAAATAAGTGTTCCCACCTTGGCTTGCGCCCCGTTGTACGCACATGGCGCACCAATCCAGCGACATTTTGTCCGGTTCGCTGCAGTGTTGCGGGCAGTGCCGATTTTGCGATGTGTGTAGTTTATTCAGACTGCCGTGTGACGATTCACTCAATGCCTTTCGCTTCTAGCTGAATATATGCGCGACAATGCGATGACAGTTCACGTGCTCAAACACTTACGTGCGCGTGCAGACACGCAGGCACACGCACGGCCATGCACGATGGACACGTGACCCACACGCACAGTGTACGTTTGCATGCGCAAGCAGGTTATGACGAAGGCGCACTAGCACACAACATACGGAGAAGAAATCCCGCAACCAACCACGGGCACATTTATGGAAGCATGCGCGACAAAGTGCAATACCACACGCACACACACCGTCACACAAACACACACGTGTGCCGTAGACTTTTCAGAGGAGTGTGCCGCTGCCTAAATGGTAGCACCTCAATCTGGGATGAAGCCAGTCGTACCGCTCTCTGACAGCCAGCTGTGCTGAGCACGTATAACATATCAGCCTGTCTCTGAGATGGCTTGCGCAGTTGCCTCTATCGAGGTGTGTCAGTTATGTCATGCGAGGTGGTCGCCCAATCCTGTGGGCATCGCGCGATCGGTACCTTCTTTTCCAACCTTGCGTTTTGTGCAGAGGTCTTCCAGACCTTCCGCAACTGGCTGACCTGAGGATGCAAAATTCCTTATATCGTTGTCACAGCGGTTTGCAACGGTTGGCGTGGACTCCTGTGGCCTGGCCTCCGATGGCTGCTTGGCGTCCTATGGCCATTGAGCGTCCTATGTCTTGGCCTCCTAATGATGTCCACGGCGTGGTTCGGGTAGGGCACTGCCCAGTGGCAGCGTGTTAGGGAAACTCCAGTCGTCCTAGTTCATGCGAGCATGGAGACAAGGCTATGGAGGATGGGAAGGACAGAGGGATGAGCCTGCTGATGCCTCACTTCGTTGCGCAAGAAGTTTGAGGAGGAAGTGGATGGGGAGGTCTGGGGCGCTTATGCGGTGCATCGTCAGCATCGCTCGAGAACATCGCTGTGACGGGCTATGGCCGCGTGATCGGTGGTGGGTCGAACGATGCGAGAATGTACGATGCAAGAATGCTGCTGAGCATGCCCCACTGTCTTTGCTGCCAGAACCTTGGTGCAGCGGCGCAGTTGAAGTGTGGACGTTCTGGGGATGTGAGGGCTCATGCATTTTCCTGTGCCAGACACGGCGGAGAGGCGATCCTAGCTTGGATCGCGCCCCGTTGGACTCGGAAGCACATGGCGCACGAGTCCAGCTACGTTGTTTTCGTTTCGGTGCTAGTGTGGGCAATGATAATTTACGATGTGTGTAAGTCACTCAGACTGCCGTGAGACGATTCACTACACGTCTTTCGCTCCTAGCTTAGTCCACGTGCAACGGTATGATAAAAGGTGCCTTGCTCGACCACGT
>CAUYUJ010006206.1:37500-49684 GCA_963575745.1 Prorocentrum cordatum | reverse complement strand
GGCCGAAGAAAGCGGCGGCGACGCCCTCGAGCGGCCGGCCCGCAGCGCCGTCAGTCAACTGTTGAGCCCAGGCTCCCTGATCCCAGCGCAGCCACTAAAGGTGGGGGACACCCACCGGAAAACACCTGACTGGAGAGGGGGGTGCAGCTGACCGCCGCGAAAAACTATTTACACCACAAGCTCCTCACGCCGAGTTCACCTGCGCGGTGGGACGGGGGTGCAGCTGACCGCCGCAAACAGAGGCCTCCTAGATGGGGTCCGAGTCGATGGGGTCGGAGGATCGCGCCGCATCGCCAATGCATCGGCGATGCATCGTCGATACATCAGCGATGTATCAGCGATGTATCGGCGACGCCAGCGTGGAGAGAATCGGGCCCCACATCGAGCCGCATCGGCGATGCATCGCCGATGCGGCGCAATCCTCCGACCGCATCTACTCTGACCCCATCTGGGAGGCCTAGAGCAAAGCACCGTTGCTGTGATCAATCTGCACCTATCAACGCCAGGCCTTCCGATGCGCAACTCCCTGTGCCAGCGGAGTCGGCGACGCCCAAGCGCCACTGCGCGGGCCAAGGCGTGGACAACGAAGCCGACAGCCGGGATGAGCTGAGGGTGGCCCGGGGGGGGCGCCTCCGCTGCCAGCCAAGAGTACCCACCAGACGCGAACAACACGGCAGCAGCGAGCACCAGGACACGGTGGGAGGCCCCCACCGGGCCGGAGAGAGCGGCGGCGACGCCCTCGAGCGGCCGGCCCGCAGCGTCGCCAGTCACCTGTTGTGCCTAGGGGAGGTGGCAATCCGTAGTGCACCTTCGTTGTGTAGAGTGCAGAGGGGGTGCAGCTGACCGCCGCAAGGTACGAATGACGAGCGAGCAGCGACACGCCGAGAGCATCTGAGTTGAAGGGGGTGCAGCTGACCGCCGCGAAACACCATTTACATCACGGTTGCAAGAATGGTGCCTCCGCCTCCGCTGAACCGACAGCACAGGGGTGCAAGAGTACCTGGGCCACAGGGCGGACCCGAGACCAGCAGCAGACACCCTTGGGAGGACAGCGCCAGGATGCAAGAGCCCCAGGAAAACCCGCGGGACACGCACCCAGACCCCGCAGCAGCCACAAAACACGTTTGCCACCAGCCTCCGTGCTGGGGGGGGGGAGCTGCAGCCGGTGCACACCCTTCACGCACCTGCTCTCGGCGCAGCAACTGGTGACAGTGGGCGCTGCGAAGACGAAGCGGGCACGGGGGGGTGGCGAAGGACGGCCCTTGGCTGCCGGGGCAGGGAGGCGAGAGTGCCTTGAGCCCCCGTGAAAGGCCCCGAACCCGTGGTCCAGGCAGGCCCCGGCGTGCGTCCAGGGTGGCTGAGCCCGGTGGCGGTCCCTTGTCGCTGACTCCGTCGAGCGGGAACAGTACTTGCAGCCATTGTCAATCCTGACGGTCAGAATCGAGGGAGTCGCAGCATTTGATGGAAAGTGTGTCGGCGAAAACCCCATCTATGATTGGATGGTGCCTCCTCCTCTGCTCTCAGCGCTGCAACTGGTGACAATGAGCGCCGTGATGACGAAGCGTGCACGGGGGGGGGGGGGCGAAGGATGGCACTTAGCTGCCAGAACTGGGATGCGCGAGTGCCTTGAGCTTTCGTTGACAGGGGGTTGCAGCTGACCGCCGCACATCACAATTTGATGGTAGGTGCGTCCCCTGAACCCAGCGCTGCCGCTGACGACGTGGGCAATCTGGCATCCCTCATCCCGGCAATGCGCCGGAGCCTGTGGATCACGATTGGATGGATGGCGCCACCGACACTGCTGAACCGACAGCACCGGGATGCAAAGGGCGGACCCGAGACCAGCAACAGACACCCCAGGGCCGGCGCCAGGAGGCAAGAGCCCCAGGAAAACCCGCGGGACACACGCTCCGATCACACTGCAGTCACAAATCCCGATGGCCGCCTGCCGCCATGCAAGGAAGGGGGGAGCTGCAGCCAGTCTACACCCTCCACGCACCTGCTCTCAGCGCAGCAACTGGTGACAGTGGGCGCTGCGAAGACGAAGCGAGCACGGGGGGGGCGAAGGACGGCCCTTGGCAACCGGAGCAAGGATGCGAGAGTGCCTTGAGCCCCCGTGAGAGGCCCCGAGCCCGTGTGCCAGGCAGCCCCGGCGTGCGTCCAGGGTGGCTGAGCCCGGTGGCGGTCCCTTTCGTTGACTCGGAGGGCGCAGCTGACCGCCGCAAAGCACGATTCGATGGAAAGTGCGTCGGCGAGAGCCCCTTCTATGATTGGATAATGTTTCCGCCTCTGCTCTCAGCGCTGCAACTGATGACAGTGAGCGCCGTGTAGAGGAAGCGTGGACGGGGGGGGGGGGCGAAGGATGGCCCCTGGCTGCCAGAACTGGGACGCGAGGATGCCTTGAGCCCCGGTAGGAGGCCCCGGCCCGTGGTACAGGCAGGCCCCCGCGTGCGTCCAGGGTCGCTGTGTCCAGTTGCGGTCCCTTTCGTTGACTCGGGGGTCGCAGCGGTTTCGCGGGTCTCTCGTCCCCGGGGTGGGTCTGCTGTTGGGGCTGCTGTTGCTGCTGCTGCTGCTGTTGCTGCTGCTGTGGCTGCGGCTGCAGGTGCTGCTGCTGCTGCTGCAGCGGCTGCTGCTGCTGCAGCTGCTGGGTTCCAGCGGTGTCCTGCTGCTGCTGCTGCTGCAGCTGCTGCTGCTGCTGCTGCTGCAGCGACTGCTGCTGCTGCTGCTGCTGCTGCTGCTGCTGCTGCTGCCGGCTTCCAGGGGCGCCCTGCTGTTGCTGCTGTTGAGGGGCGGTCGGGCTGTTGCTGCTGCTGCCGTTGCGCTGCTGTTGCAAGTGGTGCTGCCGCGGCTGCTGCTGCAGGTGCTGCTGCTGCTGCAGCTGCGGCTGCCGCTGCTGCTGCTGCTGCTGCTGCTGCTGCTGCTGCTGCCGTTGCGGCGGCTGCTGCTGCGGCTGTTGATGCTGCTGCCGCCGCAGAGCCGCAGCTGCTGCTGCTGCTGCCGCTGCTGCTGCTGCTGCGGCGGCAGCAGCAGCTGCTGCCGCTGCTGCTGCGCGGCCGCCCCATGCAGCCGCTGCCGCCGCCGCGGCGCCACCGCCGCCCGCCGCCGCGCGCGCGCCAGCCTCCAGGGGGAGGCGGCGGCGGCGGTGGCAGCAGCAACGGCCAGGGCGGCAGGTCAGGCGGCCCGCCGCGGGCGGCGGCACGCAGGTTTGCGGGCCTCCGCGCCCGCCGGCGAGCGGCGCCAGCCCCGGGGGGGGGGGGGGCGTGGGCGGCGGCGGCGGCGGCGGCGGCGGCGGCAGGCCCAGCAGCAGGCATGCAGCGCAGCAGCAGCGAGTCAGCAGCAAGCTGAGCCAGCAGCATCGCAGCGCAGCCAGGGCGGGCATGGCGGGCGGCCCGCCGCGGGCGTCGGCAAGGCGGCAAGCCCAGCAGGCCGCGCCGCAACCGCCCCACCGCCGCCGCGCGCTCGCCAGCCTCCGGGGGGGGGGGCGCGGCGGCAGCGGTGGCGGCAGCAGTTGCAGCCGGGGGTCGGGCCAGGCCCGGGGGCCCGCGGGGGAGCGGGCAGCAGGGCCGTGCGCCACCGCGAGCCCGCCGCCGCGCGCACGCCAGCTTCCAAGGGGGGGGGCGGCGGCGGCGGCAGCAGCAGCAGCGGCCGCCGGGGGCGGGCCCAGGCTAGGCGGCCCGCCGCGGGCGGCGGCAGCCAGGTCCGCGGCGCCACCGCCGCCAGCCGCCGCGCGCTGCGAGCCAGCCCCCAGGTGGGGGGTGCGGCGGCGGCGGCGGCAGCAGCGGCAAAAGGGGGGGCCCCCCCCCCCCGGGGGGGGTCCTCTGGACCGGCAGGCGGCCCGCCGAAGGGCGGCGGCAGCGGAGGCCAACGCGGCAGGCCCGGCGCGGCGCGGACCTGGACCCAGGGCGTGCTCGAGCCGAGACGGCTTGAGCCAGGTTACGGAGTGGTGGGAATACGCGGAGCGTCAAGAATTTGAGGCCGAAGTCGAATCTCAATCTGCGATAAGGCGTCACTCTGCTGGATCCCCCCGCAACCTCCGGAAGTGACGACGGCTGCGCAGTTCGCAGCCCCCCAGGGATGGCGAGGTCGAATATGAATCTGCCGAAGGCGGTATTCCGCTGAACCTCCCAGCAACCCTTGAAAGCGGCGACAGTTTCGCAGTTCGCAGCGCCCATTGGATGGCGAGATCGAGCCTGAGTATGCGTAAGACGTCATTCCGCTGGCCCCCCCAGCAGCCATCGAAAGTGACAACAGTTTCGCGGTTCGCAGCTCCCCCCCGCCCCAAAGATGGCGAGATCAAATATGAGTCTGCGCAAGACGTCACTCCGCTGGACCCCCAGCAGCATGCGAAAGTGTTAACAGTTTAGCGGTTCGCAGCCCCCACACAGATTGCGAGGTCGAATCCGTCCGAGTTTGCGGTAAGACGTCACTCCGCCAGACCCCCCAGCAGCCCTCGAAAGTGGCGGCAGTGTCGCAGCCCTCAGCAGACCCAAGGATGGTGAGATCGCATCTAAGTCTGCGGAAGGCGCCTCTTCGCTGACCCCCCAGCAGCCCTCGAACGTGGCGACACCTTCGTTCTTCCCCCCCTCCCCACGTATTATGGCGAGGTCTGATCTGAACATGTCCAAGACGTCGCTCCGATGGGTTCCTCAGCAGCCAAAGAAAGTGGCGACAGCTTCGCAATTCGCCCCCCCCCCCCCGTGAATTGGTGTAAGGCGTCACTCCGCTGGACCCCACCCAGCAACCCTCGAAAGCGGCGACAGCTTCGCAGCTCGCAGCCCACGTCTCCCCCCAGGACGGCAAAGTCCAATACCAGTCTCGCAGTTGGCAACCCACCAGGGATGACGAGGTAGAATATGAGTATGCGCAAGGCGCCACCCCGCTGACCCCCCCGCGGCCCTCCACACAGTTTCTCAGTTCGCAGGCAGGCCCATGGATGGCGAGGTCGCATCGGAATCTGCGTACGACGTCCCCCACTGCACCTCCCAGCAGCCATCGAACGCGGCGACAGTTTCGCAATCTGCGCCCCCCACCCCACCAGGGATGGCGAGGTCGAATCTAGGTTTGCGTAAAGCGTCACTCTGATTGACCCCCCACGCCCAGCAGCATTCGAAACTGGGATAATTTCTCAGTTCGCAGCCCCCCAGGGATGGCGAGGTCGAATCCAAGTCTGCGTAAGGCGTCACTCCGCTGAACTTCCCAGCAGTCATCAAGTGGCGACGGCTTGGCAGTTCGCAGCCACCTCAGGGCTGGCGAGGTCGAATCTGGATCTGCGTAAGGCGACACCCCACTGGACCCCCAGGCAACCCTCGGTAGTAACGACTGTTTCGCAGTTCGCAGCTCCAGGGAGGGCGAGGTTGGTCTGCGTACGACGTCGCCCCGCTAGACCCCCCAGCAGCCCCGAAAGGCGTCGACAGCTTCGCAATTCGCAGCCCACCAGGGATGGCGAAGTCGAATCCCACCAGCCCTCTGGGCGTAGGTGGTTCAACGAGGTTCGTCTTCTCTCTGTCAACATCCCTCCTTCCCTTTCCCGGGGGAGGGGGCTATCGCTGTTCCCTATTCGCCGGCCCAACGGGCCAGGGCGTGCTAAGATCTCCGGTAACTGGTCAACAGTATTAACAGTATTTCTAGTTCGCGCGCGCGGGGCGGCCCCTGGGGGTCCCCCGGCGAAAAGTACCCCGACCAACGCCCGGTCGCCGCCCGGTCGCCGCCCGACCGCCGCCCGACCGCCGCCCGACCACGTCTACTCAGAGATGGTTTTCCTTCTGGGTGCGGCCTCTCAGGCTCCCCAGAGCGCGCTCAGAGTGCCCCAAGAGGCCCCCAAGACTGCCCAAGAGGCCCCCGAGACGCCCAAAGAGCGCTCGAAGACGCCGAAGATGACCCCAAGACGGCCCAAAAGGCCCCCAAGACAGCCCAAGAGGCCTCCAAGACGCCCCAAGAGCCTTCCAATAGGCCTCCGAAGAGAGCCCCAAGAGGCCAAAATCGTTGATTTTCATTGGTTTTTTCTATGTTTTTTGTGTTCTGGCTTTTTCGGCTTCCGGACGCTCCAAGACGGCCCAAGAGGCCCCCAAGACCGCTCCAAGACGGCCCACGAGGCTCCCAAGACGGCCCCGGAACGGCCCAGGAGGGCCCCCAAGACGGCCCAAGTGCCGCCCATGACGGACCAAGAGGCCCCAAGACGGGCCCAAGAGGGGCTGAAGAGGGGAACCGAGAACTGAAAAATCGAGCCCTCCGCCCCAGAAGGCGCCCAGGAGGCCCCAAAAAGGCCCCAAGAGGCCCCCAAGAGGCCCCCAAGACGCCCCAAGAGGCGCCCAAGAGGCCCAAAAGAGGCCCCAAGAGGCCCCAAAACGGCCCCCAAACCTCGGCTAGCCCACAACGGTGCGACAATATGGGCCGGCGGAAATGGGAGCGAGCGGCGACAATAAATATACACTCCCTCCCCAATGCGGCCGGACGGCAAACCAGGAACATGAAGGCGCTCTCGCCCTTACCATCCTATTCTCGTTTCATTCTCCCGGCAAAGCAACCTAACAGCGATGTGTAGGAGCATATCTGGAAGCATTCCCCTTAAGATTCAGATGAGAATCCAGTTGTAGAATTCTGCTGTTCTCGCAGTCGTAGTCGCATTCGCGATGACAGCCGCAGTGAGAACGGCAGTCGCAGTCACAGCCTCAGTCCCAGCCTGCCTCAGCCTCAGCCTCAGCCTGCCTCAGCCTCAGCCTCAGCCTCAGCCTGCCTCAGCCTCAGCCTCAGCCTGCTTCAGCCTCAGCCTCAGTCTGCCTTCAGCCTGAGCCTCAGCCTCAGCCTGCCGCAGCCTCCCCTGCATCAGCCTCAGCCTCAGCCTCAGCCTGCCTCAGCATCAGCCTGCCTCAGCCTCAGCCTCAGCCTGCCTCAGCCTCAGCCTCAGCCTGCTTCAGCCTCAGCCTCAGTCTGCCTTCAGCCTCGGCCTCAGCCTCAGCCTGCCTCAGCCTCAGCCTGCATCAGCCTCAGCCTCAGCCTCAGCCTGCCTCAGCATCAGCCTGCCTCAGCCTCAGCCTCAGCCTGCCTCAGCCTCAGCCTCAGCCTGCTTCAGCCTCAGCCTCAGTCTGCCTTCAGCCTCGGCCTCAGCCTCAGCCTGCCTCAGCCTCAGCCTGCATCAGCCTCAGCCTCAGCCTCAGCCTGCCTCAGCATCAGCATGCTTCAGCCTCAGCCTCCTCAGCCTCAGCCTGCTTCAGCCTCAGCCTCAGTCTGCCTTCAGCCTCGGCCTCAGCCTCAGCCTGCCTCAGCCTCAGCCTGCCTGAGCCTCAGCCTCAGCCTGCCTCAGCATTCAAAATGTGGCCCGGGAATGGAATTCTGGGAACTCGAAGATCACGAAGTGGCCTGCAGTTGGCTCCGGGCATTCAAAATCATGCCCAGGAATGGAGTTCTGGGAACTCGAAGACCACGAAGTGGCCTACAGTTGGCTCCGGGCATTCAAAATCATGCCCAGGAATGGAGTTCTGGGAACTCGAAGACCACGAAGTGGCCTACAGTTGGCTCCGGGCATTCAAAATCATGCCCAGGAATGGAGTTCTGGGAACTCGAAGACCACGAAGTGGCCTACAGTTGGCTCCGGGCATTCAAAATCATGCCCAGGAATGGAGTTCTGGGAACTCGAAGACCACGAAGTGGCCTACAGTTGGCTCCGGGCATTCAAAATCATGCCCAGGAATGGACTTCTGGGAACTCGAAGACAACGAAGTTGCTTACAGTGGGCTCCGGGCATTCAAAGTGTGGCCCGGGAATGGAGCTCTGGGAACTCGAAGACCACGAAGTGGCCTACAGTTGGCTCCGGGCATTCAAAATCATGCCCAGGAATGGACTTCTGGGAACTCGAAGACCACGAAGTGTGCAACTATTTGTTTAAAAACGACTTCCGCGGATCCCTGTCCGGATGCCGCCCAGACCCCCCTGGGGAGTCATGATGCTCTCTTTTGACCCTATTAGAAACCTATCAGTCTTCGCTGTTAGGTAACTAGCGATAATAATAATAATGATAATAATAATATTAATAAGACTACTAATAATAATAACACTAATAATAACACGAATAATACTAATAATACTATTACTAATACTAATACTACTAATACTACTAATAATACTACTAAAAATCACAATGATAATAATGATAATATCAATAATAGTAATAATAATGATACTAATAATACTACTACTAATAATAATACGAATAATAATAATAATAATAATAATAGTAATAAAATTAATGATAATAATAAGAATAAGAATAAGAATAAGAATAATAATAGTGATGCGGATGACAATAATGGCAACAATACTGATAAGAATAATGGCAATAGCAAAAAGAAAAAGAAGAAGGGAGGCAGGATGTAGCGTTGCGGAGGGATCAGCGAGGAGACATAGAGGATGGAGGCAGGAGCAGCGAGCAGGGAGGGAGAAGGAGGGGGGGAAAGGGACACAGGCAGGGAAGGCCGGCCCAGGCCGCGACGGCTGCGGGCGGCGCGGGCCAGCGGGCTTAGCGGGGCCTCTCGCGGGAGCCGACCGGGCGCCCCTGGCTGCGAGGCGGGGATTTTTGCATATCCACCGCCTGGGAACCGACGTCATGGTGCCCCGGCGGGCGGTGGATCTGGACGTACTCTGGGATTCGGACTTATCCATGTCCACCATCTGTGGAGGTCCGCGTAGATCGATCCCACATGCGGTGGTTATGGATAAAATCCCCGCCTCGGACTGGCCCGTCCGCCCGGAGGTCCGAGCGCCGTGCCCAGGGAGGCTCGCCCGCGGTGGCATCACTCTGCGCCAGCTGGCCAGCGCGTGCCGCCGCGGAGCACCGAAGCCTTCTCGCCGAGCAGCCGGCCGCCGCCGAGCGCCTGCGAGAGGCCTGCCACGCTCTGGGTCGGTCAAGTCTAAGCCCTCCTCCTCCTGCTCCTCCTCCTCCTCCGCCTCCTGCTCCTCCACAACCTTCTTCGTGTTGCATCGGCCCCACGGACCTCTCCTTGAACGCGTTGTGGCCAGATTTTCGAAGGGAGCTCAGCCGCGGCGACGAGGAACCTCCTGCCAGCCCCCTACAGGGAAGCAGAGATCTCGAACTCCGTGCCTTGAGGGACCCTGGTGGCCTCACTCCGCGCTAGTAGCCTGGGTAGTAGGGCTGCTGGACGTTCCCGCCGACCAGGCAGTTGCAGCAGCCGCAGCCCGGCGTCCTGCCGGCGGGCAGTGACGCGTCCCAGACGAGGCAGCAGCACTTCTGAGTGTGCGCGATCTGCTCCTGGCCAAGGGGGAGAGAGGGAGGGGATGCATCAGCGATGCTGCAACACACCCTCCCGGCCCAAACCCCCTCTTCACAAGTCCCTGCATACATATATGTATATATATATATATGTGTATATATAAAATACACACACGTATCCCTTCCCACTCTGGAGAAGGCGTCCCCGTTGGAATGACGAGGGCCCGGTGGGCCTGCCAGTCAGTCGAGAGAAAGTTGTGTAAGGGATTTGCCCTCCATCCTTCTAGCCAACAGAAGCACCAACATCTTGGATGGTATAGTGTAAGGAAGTGCCCCACGATACCCATATGTTGACAAACATCCGCCCTCCGTCCTTGCAGCTATGGTACAAGTTCCAAGCTATGGTCATGAAATGCACGGAAGTCTGGAAAAAGCGGGCCCTCATTTTGAAAATCAGCCGCCCTTCATCGATGTAGTTGTTGCACAGGTTGGATCTTCGCGCCGTTACAGATGAAGGAGTCACACGAGCCCCATGTCGAAAAATCATCGACATCCAGCCTCGTAGCTGTTGCACAACTCGGAACTCTGCGTCATACCATTTGAGGACGACTCAAGATGCGATGCGACCACCGTTGCGGACAGCGTCCGGGCCTACTCAAGACTGGGTGGGTGAGGCCGTGGCCTCGGGAATCTGGCGTGTCTGGACATCATGCAGTGCGGGACAAATGCGCAAAAAATAGGAGGAGGGACGCAGGGACGCAGGGAGGATGGTCCTTGGGGGGTCGGTCGTGTCAGCCTGTGTGGGAAGAAAGGAAGGGGGGAGGAAGAGCAGGAAGTCCTTGATGTCGGTGTCGACGTGGGATGTCTCGCTGGGCGTTCGCGTTATTGGTTTCGATTATGGGTGTCTTCTGGTGTGAGGTCGACGTAGTGGTGCTCGAGCACCGTCCATGTTTCGGTGTCCTGTGCTGTTTGAATCCATGTGATGTCGTTTGGTTTTTCTGTCGCGCATGTATGTGCGGTCGGTCGGTGAAGGTCTGGTCGGCGTTGGCGTAGACAAATGTTGATTTCGTCGTCCCAACGTTTGTGTTGACGACCGTGCTGCCTGTCCTCGCTGCCGTGGGTTGAGGTCTGGTCGCCATTGCAACACTTGCTGTGTCCAACGTGTTTGGGTGTGGTTTGCGACTCTTGAAGCCATTCGCCATACTTTTCGCTTGTGAACCGTCTCCCAGTTGTCGATGCGGAGGAGCTTCATGAGGTGTTCTGCACGTCCTATCGCTCGCGGCATGTACTCTACCCAGGGTTCCTCCAGGTCTGTTGTAGTGCTGACTTCGCCGTCGTCGCTGTGCACGTCATGTGTGGCAGGTGTGTCGCGCTGGGGTGGGTTGCTGTCTGCGTCGTCGCTAGTGCTGTTGTTGCAGTGGTCGTTTTTTCGTGCGTCGTTGTCTGGTGCTTTGTTGTCTGGTGCTTCGTTGTCTAGTGGTCGCTGGCTGCTGTGAGGGTCAGTTTGTGTTGTCGTGCGTCGTCTCGGCGTTCACATTTTGAAAACCCAGTAGCCTACACACCTGTAACTGTTGCAAGCTTGTCGAACGAATGCGTGCGGCGCTAAAGCGAGCAGCCACATTTTGGAAACTACCAGTCCTCCATCCTTGCAACCGCTGCATGATTTCAAAGCGAATGCGCCCGGCGCTGAGGCGAGAGCCCAATTTTGGAAAACGACGGGCCCTCCGTCTCTACAACTGCTGTAATACTCTATGACGAACGTGCGCGGCGCTGAGGCGAGAGCCCCATCTTAAAAACGACCGAGCCTCCATCCGTGGAACTGGTGGAGTTCTTGCAGGCTCGGGGCAATACAGAGCAAAGGAGTCTCAAGCGAAATGCCCGGCCCAGCCTGCAGACAAGCCTGGTGGCGCGACAGGGGGAGTTGTTGTGAGGAACGGGACGGAGGAAGAGGCGGAGGAGGAGGAGAGGGGGGAAGGAGGATGATAAGGAGGACGAACATGAGGATGAGGAGGACCGGCAACCCGCAGGAGGAGGGCCAGCAGGAGGGGAGGAAGGAGGGGGAGGAGGAGGAGCAGGCGGAGGAGTAGGCGCCGCCGCAGCACGAGGAGCACACTGCTCTCCTCGTAGGAGTCATCGGTCTCCAGGTTTGCCCAGAAGCAGCAGAGCTTCCCCTCCAACTTGCAGCAGGTATCGTTGCCCCCAGGCGGATTGCAGCCGAGGCCGCAGCAGTAGAGGAAGAAGCACCAGCAGGTGCCCATGAGTATCTGGAACTCCTCGCGCTCGTTGGGGTCTTCCAGCCCTCTGGGCATCTCGAGGATGTTGGGCGGGGGCATGTTTCTGCAGCAGAAGCAGCCCGACCAGGGATACCCACACCCGAAGCCCGGCGTCATGCTCGGCGGCGCCTCGGAATGCCAGACGCAGCAGCAGATCTTCACGGTGCTCGCCACGATGCCGTCGTTGTCCCAGCACGCGGCGTCCCTGCAGGTGCCAGCGCAGCAGCAGCACTGGCCGATGTTAAGGCACCAGCCATCCCGAGAAGGGCTGAGACAGCCCAGGCCGCAGCACCACGCGTAGGCGAGCCAGAACGTGTCCTGACCAGCTTTTGCAGATTGAACCCATACAGGCGTCGTTATTTGTTGCCTCTGCGGGCGTATATCTCTGCTTGAAGACTCTGTGATCAGCGCCAGAAGCCATAGGAGCCCCAGAATCGACTTCTGTTGGAGGGCCTTGGCCTTGCGTTCTCTAACATCGCGAACTTCCGCAAGAGGAGCCGCCCTCCTTTTCTTTCGACCGGCTTCCACCGAGGACGAGGGATCAGACCCTCTGACTATTCGAAGGCGGCGCCTCCTCTGGAGCTCCCTGCGTGCCAGTAGGACACGCGCGCAGGAACACCTGCTGGGCGCCGGCGGCGCCCATAAAGGCCAAGGCGGGAGCACGAAGGCCTGGAGCCCCCATCTGCCG
>CAUYUJ010006206.1:7500-32500 GCA_963575745.1 Prorocentrum cordatum | reverse complement strand
CTCGATTCACCAGCACACAGCACGTTCAGTCGGTCACCAAGGTGCGGGCGCACTGGGAGCTAGAGGGTCTCTGCCCGAGGAGACACACGTATTGCGTTGAAGCTATTGGCACGCCGATAAGCAAAACCTTCCCATGCCCAGTCCGAGCTCTAAGGGGGTGAAAAGAAGATACTCACTGCATAAGCGGTAGCGAAGCCAGCTGCAAAAGCCATGCATCTCTAGCCACGGCTTCAGGAGCCGGCCACTGGCCCAAGTCAAGCCTGGCCTCAACACATGTTGTGCAGCGTTGGGCACTCGTGGCGCTGCTCGGTGCGTCTTGGAGGACATCGTGCTGCATCAGACCTCATGCGGGCACCTGCCCTGGCCCCGATGGGCTCCGCGGTCTCAACGCTCAGGCTCTGGAGGATCTAGGACACACGGCAGCCGCTTTCGACTGCTCGGACTGCTGTCTCGTCGCTGTTTGCACAACGTGCAAATCGTACTCGGGTGGCGACCAAGCTCGAGGCCTGACAGCCACTCGATGCACAATGCAACGAGATGCGAGGTCGTAGGTACAGCTGGCAGCGCATCTCACGAGGCCTGCACCAGAAGCACGATTCGGAGTCAGTGGGTCTTCTGGTGATCTCTAACCCTGCCATTGTTTCCCAACAGTTGTGCGGCTGCAAAGGAAAGGTCTCGCCAGCGTCATCTCGCGGCCGTCTGCTTTCTGCGGCAATCATTTTCCAACCTAGTCGAAGCTGCAATTTAGTCCTCCTCACCCTCCTCCTCCTCCTCCTCCTTCTCCTCCTCCTCACCCTCCTCCTCCTCCTCCTCCTCCTCCTCCTCCCTCCTCCTCCCTCCTCCTCCCCTCTCCGTCCTCCATCACCGGTCCTCCCCCCTCCATCCTCCCTGTCGTTCCCTCGCTTCACCCCTCGCGTGCTCGACCGCTCGCTCGATCCCTCCTCCTCCTCCTCCTCCTCCTCCTCCTCCTCCTCCTTCTCCCTCCCCCTCCTCCTCCTTCTCCTCCTCCTTCTCCTCATCCTTCTCCTCATCCTTCTCCTCATCATCCCTCCTCTGCTGCTGCTGCTCCTCATCCTTCTCCTCCTCCTCCTCCTCCTCCTCCTCCTCCACCCCTTCTTCGGTCTTGGTGTCGCTGGGTTCTCTGAATAGTCTTCCTCCATCCCGTGTCCGTGTAGGTAATTCTCCCTCGTCTGACCACCAAGCACGTCGGTAAGGCGGGCTCGAGGTTTCGCCGCATACGCCCCCCCCCCCCCCCGTGGGTGGCCCCGAAGCTTGGAATGAACCGACCGTTACACGGACAGAGGCGAGGCGGTGTCAAAAGATGGCCCTCATCTTAGCGCCGCGCGCATTCACCTTACACGCGGCCACCGTTGACACGGATGGGGGAGGGCCTGTTTCAGCATGCGGCTCTCGTCCTAGCGCCGCGCAAAGTCGTCCCAAAGGCTTGCAGCATTAGCACGGATGGAGGGGAGACATGGCTCGAAACGTGGTTGCAGCCGTATCGCCGCGTGCGTGCGCAGTAAGCAGTTTCATGGGCTACACGGATGGAAGGTGGTCCCGCTTCAAAATAGAATGTCCGTTTGGGACCGCATAACCCTTCTGGTTCGAACTGAGAGGCATGGAGCTGAGCAACAGCTACACGGGTGGAGGGTGGCTCTGTTTCACATCGGGGTCCTCGTGTGAGACGTAGTCAGCTGTGCGGACAAGCGGTTTAACGTGAAGGTGGTCCGCACGGATTGCGGACGGCGCTCACTGGACACATTCTCGGACTGATTGATCATGCATCGCCGCCGTCCGTCTAGCTGGAGGTATGGATGCTATCTCCGTCTCGCCATGGGACCATAGGACGCTCGCCACTCACCATAGGACCATAGGACGCTCGCCATTCAAGGGGGCACTCCCAGCAGTGCACATGTTTGGGCTGACAAGGAGGGGACTTCGGAGGGGTGGGCGACGTGGACCAGATCTGATGCATCGTTGGTGTACGCTCCTCCTCCTCCTCCTCCTCCTCCTCCTCCTCCTCCTCCTCCTCCTCCTCCTCCTCCTCCTCCTCCTCCCCTCCTCCGCCTCCTCCTCCTCCTCCGCCTCCGCCTCCTCCTATCCTGCTCCTCCTGATGCTCCTCCGTCTCCTTTTCCTCCTCATACTCCTGTTTCTCCTCCTCCTCCTCCTCCTCCTCCTCCTCCTCCCCCTCCCCTCCTCCTCCTCCTCCTCCTCCTCCTCCTCCTCCTCCTCCTCATCCTCTTCCTCCTCCTCCTCCTTCTCCTCCTCCTCCTTCTCCTCTCTTCCTCTTCCCACCCGCCCCCCGCCTCCTGCATCCTCCCTCCTCCTCCTCCTCCTTCTCCTCATCCTTCTCCTCCTCCTTCTCCTCCTATTCCTTCGCATGTTCTGCCTCCTCCTCCTCCTCATTCTCCGCCTCCTTCCCCATCCCTCTCCTCCTGCCCATCCTTCTCAGTCCTCCCCCTCTCCCTCGTCCCTGCTCACCGCCCTCCCCGCCCAATCCCTCATTCCTTTCCTGTGTTCCCCCCCCCCGCCATTCCCAAGCTCCTCGGGAAAGGGGGGGGTGGGGGAGCGGGGGGCGGGGGATTGGTGATTCCCGAGCACCATCGGACCAGTTCCCATCGGCGCGGGCATCCGCGGTCCCCCCCCCACAGCTGGCGGGAGGGGGGGGGGGGCGGGAAGGAACGTGCTAAACTCTGGCCTCACGAAGAATCGCGGCGGTGGGCTCCTGGCGTCCTCGGCACTGGGAGGGGGGATGGGCATGGCGGGCCCTCGGACAACCAACCACCATGTAAAATGAAAACATGGTCCCAACGATCCACGAAACGAAAACGTCGTTACCATCAGTAGCACTGCCGTCTCCGCCGACATCATCATGGCCATCATCATCATCATCATCATCATCATCATCATCATCATCATCATCATCATCATCATCATCATCAGCATCATCATCATTATCATCATCATCATCATCATCATCATCATCATCATCATCATCATCATCATCATCATCATCATCATCATCATCATCATCATCATCATCATCATCATCATCATCATCATCATCATCATCATCATCATCATCATCATCATCATCATCATCACCACCGCCACCACCACCACCACTATCATCATCCTCGTCCTCCTCCTCCACCTGATCATCATCATCATCAGCATCATCATCAGCAGCATCATCACCATACTCATAATCATCATCATTGTTGTCGTCGTCATCATCATCAGCATCATCATCTCCATCATCATCGCCAGCATCAGCACCATCATCATCAGCATAATCAGCATCATCAGCATCATCATCAACATGCTCATCATCAACATCATCATCATCATCATCATCCTCGCCATCATCAGCATCATTATCGTCAGCACGATCATGATCGTCCTCGTCGTCATCATCAGCATCACCATCATCATCATCACCATCATCACCATCATCATCCTCATCATCATCCTCATCATCATCAGCATCATCATCAGCAGCATCATCATCATAATAATCATTATCACAATCATCACCATACTCATAATCACCATCATCGTTGTCGTCATCATCATCATCATCTCCTTCATCACCATCACCATAATCATCACCATAATCATCAGGATAATCAGCATCATCAGCATGAGCATCAGCATCATCCTCATAAGACTCATCATCATCATCATCATCATCATCATCATCATCATCATCATCATCATCATCATCTCGTCGTCATCACCAGCATCAGCAGCATCAGCAGCATCATCGTCATCATCGTCATCATCATCGTCATCATCATCGTCGTCGTCATCGTCATCATCATCAGCATCATCATCATCATCATCATCATCGCCCTCGTCATCGTCATCGTGAGAACAATCGTCGTCATCATCATAATCGTCATCATCGTCATCATCAGCATCATCCGCAGCATCACCATCATCACCATTAGCATCATCATCATCGTCGTCGTCACCGTCGTCATCGTTGTTAATATCACAATCGTGATCATCATCATATTTTCGTTATCGTCATCATCATCACCATCATCATCACCATCATCATCACCAGCATCATCATAATCAACACCACCACGACCACCACCATCATCATCATGATCATTATCATCATCATTATCATTATCCTCATTATCATCATCATCATCATCATCATCATCATCATCATCATCATCATCATCATCATCATCCTTGTCATTGTTATAGTCATCGTCATCGTCATCGTCATCGTCCTCGTCGTCATCATCATCACCATCAGCAACATCATCACCATCATCGTCGTCATCATCATTATAATCATCATCATCGTCGTCGGCGTCATCATCATCATCGTCAGCAGCATCATCATCAGCATCAACACCATCACCGTCATCGTCATCCCCATCGTCATCGTCATCGTCAGTGTCACCGTCATTTCCGCTCCTCCTCGCCATCCTCACCGCCATGGCCGCCGCCATCGTCACCGCGAGGGCGTCAGCACCGCGGGGGCGTCAGCGCAATCGCCGCCGCCATCGTCATCGTCTGGGGGCCGGCGGCACATGGCGCCCGGCCTCCGCGGGATGAAGCTCGCCTGCGGACCCGGCGGCCCGGGGGGGAAGGGGCCCGACTGCATCTGCATCTGCTGGCGCCCGCGGTCGCCCGGGCCGCTCTCCCCAAGGGCCATGGGGGGGGGGGCGCTGCCTCGTACTCCTCGTCCTCCCTCCTCCCTCCTCCCTCCTCCTCCCTCCTCCTCTCACCTTTTCCTCCTCCTCCTCCTCCTCCTCCTCCTCCTCCTCCTCCTCCTCCCCCTCCCCCTCCCCCTCTCCCTCCTCCACCTCCTCTTCTTCTTCTTGTTATTGTTCGTCTTCTTATTGTTCTATTCATATCATTCGTCGTATTACTATTCGTATCAGTATCATTCCAAGTATCATGATTACTATTATTAGTAGTAGTGTTATTACTAAAAAAATATGGCTAGTATTAGTAGTAGTATCATGAATTATATGATTGTTCCCCTCTCAGAACTTGCCTCTGTAGGGGACCTAGCGGATTCATATGTGTGAGGGGCCGCCGTCCGCGCGAAAACGATTCGCACGAAAGCTGCTGCCGTTCGACAGAAATTCGCTGAGCGCGTGCGCGCACCCAGGTGCGCGACGGTTCCTAGCGCTCCCGCGCGCCCCGCGGCTGCCGGGAACCAAGATTTTGCGACGCGGCGGCCGCCGCGGCGGCCGCCGCCTCCGCGGTGCAATGCGGCGTCGATGCCAGGGGCCCACGGCGGCCCAGAGGAGGGCGGGGACCAGGATTCTGGAGAGATCGAGGCTGGAAAAACCCAAATTCCCGGTTCCCGGCTCTGTCTGGCGCCCCAAGGACCCACGGCGGCCCAGAGGAGGGCGGGGACCAAGATTCTGGAGAGATCGAGGCTGGGAAAGCCCAAATTCCCGGTTCCCGGCTCTGTCTGGCGCCCCAAGGACTCACGGCGGACCAAAGGATGGCGGGAACCAGGATTTTGGAGAGATCGAGGTTGGAAAAACCCGAAATCCCGGTTCCCAGCTCTGTCTGGCGCCCCAGGGACCCACGGCGGCTCAGAGGAGGGCGGGGACCAGGATTCTGGAGAGATCGAGGCTGGGAAAACCCAAATTCCCCGTTCCCGGCTCTGTCTCGCGCCCCAGGGACCCACGGCAGCCCAGAGGAGGGCGGGAACCAGGATTTTGGAGAGATCGAGGCTGGAAAACCCCGAAATCCCGGTTCCCGGCTCTGCCTGGCGCCCCAAAGACCCACGGCAGCCCAGAGGAGGGCGGGAACCAAGATTTTGGAGAGATCGAGGCTGGAAAAGCCCATAATCCCGGTTCCCGGCTCTGCCTGGCACCCCAGGGACCCACGGCGGCCCAGAGGAGGGCGGGAACCAGGATTTTGGAGAGATGGAGGCTGGATCAGCCCAAATTCCCCTTTCCCGGCTCTGTGCTCTCTGCTGCTCTGCTTCTCTGTGCTGCTCTGTGCTCTCTGCTGCTCTGCTGCTCTCTGCTGCTCTGTGCTCTCTGCTGATCTGCTGCTCTCTGCTGCTCTCTGCTGCTCTGTGCTCTCTGCTGCTCTGTGCTCTCTGCTGCTCTGTGCTCTCTGCTGCTCTGTGCTCTCTGCTGCTCTGTGCTCTCTGCTGCTCTGTGCTCTCTGCTGCTCTGTGCTCTCTGCTGCTCTGTGCTCTCTGCTGCTCTGTGCTCTCTGCTGCTCTGTGCTCTCTGCTGCTCTGTGCTCTCTGCTGCTCTGTGCTCTCTGCTGCTCTGCTGCTGCTCTGTGCTCTCTGCTGCTCTGTGCTCTCTGCTGCTCTGTGCTCTCTGCTGCTCTGTGCTCTCTGCTCTGCTCTGCTGTGCTCTCTGCTGCTCTGTGCTCTCTGCTGCTCTGCTGCTCTCTGCTGCTCTGTGCTCTCTGCTGCTCTGTGCTCTCTGCTGCTCTGTGCTCTCTGCTGCTCTGTGCTCTCTGCTGCTCTGTGCTCTCTGCTGCTCTGTGCTCTCTGCTGCTCTGTGCTCTCTGCTGCTCTGTGCTCTCTGCTGCTCTGTGCTCTGCTGCTCTGTGCTCTCTGCTGTTCTCTGCTGCTGTGCTCTCTGCTGCTCTGTGCTCTCTGCTGCTCTGTGCTGCTCTGCTGCTCTGTTACTCTCTGCCGCTCTGTGCTCTCTGCTGCTCTGTGCTCTCTGCTGCTGCTGCTGCTCTGCTGCTCTGCTGCTCTGTGCTCTCTGCTGCTCTGTGCTCTCTGCTGCTCTGTGCTCTCTGCTCTGCTGCTCTCTGCTGCTCTGCTGCTCTCTGCTGCTCTGTGCTCTCTGCTGCTCTGCTGCTCTCTGCTGCTCTGTGCTCTCTGCTGCTCTGCTGCTCTCTGCTGCTCTGTGCTCTCTGCTGCTCTGTGCTCTCTGCTGCTCTCTGCTGCTCTGTGCTCTCTGCTGCTCTGTGCTCTCTGCTGCTCTGTGCTCTCTGCTGCTCTGTGCTCTCTGCTGCTCTGTGCTCTCTGCTGCTCTGTGCTCTCTGCTGCTCTGTGCTCTCTGCTGCTCTGTGCTCTCTGCTGCTCTGTGCTCTCTGCTGTGCTCTCTGCTGCTCTGTGCTCTCTGCTGCTCTGTGCTCTCTGCTGCTCTGTGCTCTCTGCTGCTCTGCTGCTCTCTGCTGCTCTGTGCTCTCTGCTGCTCTGTGTGCTCTCTGCTGCTCTGTGCTCTCTGCTGCTCTGTGCTCTCTGCTGCTCTGTGCTGCTCTGCTGCTCTGTGCTCTCTGCTGCTCTGTGCTCTGCTGCTCTGCTGCTCTCTGCTGCTCTGTGCTCTCTGCTGCTCTGTGCTCTCTGCTGCTCTGTGCTCTCTGCTGCTCTGTGCTCTGCTGCTCTGTGCTCTCTGCTGCTCTGTGCTCTCTGCTGCTCTGTGCTCTCTGCTGCTCTGTGCTCTCTGCTGCTCTGTGCTCTCTGCTGCTCTGTGATCTCTGCTGCTCTGTGCTCTCTGCTGCTCTGTCCAAACCCGATTGGTTTTCGCTCGATTGGTTTTCGCTTGAACGGATTACCTTTTCGCTCGAACGAGCGTCTTTTCGCTGGAACGCTCCACCCTCCATATGTGTAGGTGACCTACGTCGCCGATTTCGGTGGCCGGGCTCGTGCACGTGTGCCCGTGTGCCCGGGTGCCCAAGTGCCGGGATGCCCGGGTGCCCGAGTGCCCGGGTGCCCGGGTGCCCGGGTGCCCGGGTACCCGGGTGCCCGGTATATCTACAGCCTTCGCGGTATAGCCTTATAGCTCAATAGCCCTATAGCCCTAGAGCCCTAATAGCCCTACAGCCCACAATGGCCCTATAGCCATATGGCCTTTTAGCCTTTTAGCCTTGTGGCCCTATAGCCCTACAGCACTATAAGCCTTATAGTCCTATAGCCCTATAGTCCTATAGCCCTATAGCCCTATAGCCCTATAGCCCTATAGCCCTATAGCCCTATAGTCCTATAGCCCTATAGCCTTATAGCCCTACAGCCCTATAGCCCCATAGCCTTAGAGCCCCAAAGCCCTATAGTCCTATAGCCCCATGGCCCTATAGCCCCAAACAAAAATCTGACTGGGGTTGTTTATCTGGTATCATTATTATTAGATGTAGTACGGATATCATTCCCCAATCAGAGCTTGCCTCTGTAGGGGTCTTCTCGGATTCATATGGTTAGGTGAGGTTCGTCGCCGATTTCGGTGGCTGGCCCGGGTGCCCGGGTGCCCGGGTGCCCAGGTGCCCGGGTGCTGGGGGGTGCCTGGGTGCCCGGGGGTGCCCGGAGGTGCCCGGGGGTGCCCGGAGAGGCCCAATAGCCCGGGTGCCCGGGTGCCCGGGTGCCCGGGTGCCCGGGTGCTGGGGTGCCCGGGTGCCCGGGTGCCCGGGTGCCCAGGTGCCCGGTAGATCTATAGCCCTATGGCCGTATAGCCCTATAGCCCAATAGCCCTATAGCCCTATAGCTCTAGCCCTATAGCCCTATAGCCCTGTAGCCCTATAGCCCTGTAGCCCTATAGCACTATAGCCCTATAGCCCTATAGCCTCAAAGCCGTATAGCCCTATGGCCCTATAGCCCTATAGCCCTAGAGCTCTATAGCCCTATAGCCCTAGAGCCCTATAGCCCTATAGCCTGATAACCTTAGAACCCTATAGCCCTATAGCCCTAAAAAGATTAGTGTTGGGGCTTTTCTCTGGCATTGTTCTTATTCATAATATGAATATTTTTCTTATGAAAAGTATTATCAGTATTAGTGCAAATCGAAGCATTATCATTATTATCATTCTTAGTTGTGTTATTGATATGGTTTGTCGTCTTCCTCCTCAGCATCATCATATTCCCCCTCCCCCTCCCCCTCTCCATCCTCCTCCATTCATATCCTTAAACATAACTGCTCCCTGTCGCACCTCGAGGCCAGTTTTTAGGGCAGGCCTGGCGTTTCGCCTGAAACTTCCTCACAATTTATGACTCTGAAGCTTAAAAAGTGGAAACAGTTGCGCAGATGGAGAGCGGTTCGTTTTCAAAATGTGACTCTCGCCTTAGCGCCGCGCACATCCGTTTTTAACATATGCAAGAGTTTCACTGAATGAAGGCGACTGGTTTTCAAAATGTGGCTTTCGCCTTAGCGCCGCGCACATTCGTTCTACAAAATTACAACACATGCACGGGTCGAGGGCGGTTCCTTTTCATAATCCCACAAGCCCTTTAGGGCGTAGGTGGTTTAGGGTGTTTTCTCTTCCACTCCCTTCTTCACCTTCGGGGAGGGGTTTACCCCTCCCCCTAGCCCCTCCCCTGGACATGGACGGGGCGTTCCGCGAGTCGCCGAAGCGTCCAAAACGGCCTCGGCGAGGAAGCCAAAATCAGTGGTTTTACTATGGTTTTGGCACCAATTTGGCCTCTTGGCGGGGCAACGCTAATTGAGGAGCCCCCCCCTCTTTGACCGATCTCCTCCGAGATAGCCCCAAGAGCGCTCCCAAGCCTCCCAAGGGTGCCCCAAGAGGGCCCCAAGAGGTGGCCAGGAGACCCCAAGATGCCCCCAAGAGGCCCCCAGGATGCCCCCAAGAGACTCTCAACAAAACCGCCACTGGGCCCGAAGAGGCCCCCCAGAGGCACCCAAGACGCTCTAGGAGGCCTCGGCGACAATACCAAAATCATTGGTTGTACTAAGGTTTTGTGGGCCTCCAAGCGTGTGAGATTGTTCCCTCCCCCATAATCCCCCCAGGGACCACAAACCGGGAATTTGACCCCCCCCCCCCTCGCCTGGGACGACCCCAGACCGAACTCATCCGGGGCGGTCTGGGTTCCCTGGGCTCGCTCTTGAGCTGCACGACAGCACTTGACGCCTCCCAAGCAGCCGCCAAAGCGGTCCACGAGAACCCAAAGTCGCCGAAAGATCGCTCCAAGACGCCCAAGATGAGCCCAGAACGGCCCAGGAGGCCGCCAAGACACCCCACGAAGCCTCCAAGAGGCCTCCCAAGAAGCCCCCAAGAGACCAAGATCTTCAAATCCCCTCGGGAAAACCACCATTTTCAGCATATCCAACTTGTTATGATGGGCCTGTTTTCCACCACCACCACCATAAGTTGGAGGGGGAGGCGTTCATCGTCCTCCTCCTCCTCTTCGTCCTCTTCGTCCTCCTCCTCGTCCTCCTCATCCTTCCCCCCTCCAACTTATGGTGGTGGTGGTGGAAAACATGCCCATCATGTTAGCCTTCACGGTGTTGAGAACCGTCCAGGAGGCCCCCACGAGGCCACCAGGACCACCCCAAGACGGCCCACGAGCCTCCCAGGAAGGCCCCAAAAGACAACCCAAAAGACTCCAATGGACGGCCCCATAGACGCCCTAGACGGCTCAAGGGAGCTCCAAGACGGCCCCAAGAAGGGCCCAAGAGAGGCACCACGAACCGCGAATTCCAGCGCTCCGCCCAACGAAGCTCTCCGGAGGACCCAAGAGGCCCCCAAGCGGCCCCAAGAGGCCCCCATGAGGCACCCAAGGGGCCCCAAGGAGCCCCCAAGAGGCCCAAAAGAAGCCCCAAAACGGCCCCCAAGACCCTTCGAAACTGACCCGAAAAGGCCCGCGAGAATCCTCGCCACGAGATCCCAACGGACATCCCAACGGGAGCCCACCGGGGGCCGGCAGGAAACGGATCGGGACGTAGCGTGGGCCCCGAAAAATACGATAACAGCAGCGACGCAACAGGAACGACGTCGAGCGCCGTGTCATGATTCGGACAAGCCTCGTGGAATGCAGTCCTGGAGGCGCAGCTAATAGTTTAGAGAGGGGTCGGCGGATGTGGCGCAAGCCTGTAGAATCCACGTCCAGAAGTGACGTGTTGCCGGAGGCCGGTCGCGGAGCGGAGCGGAAGCCCTAATGCAACGTATCCTATGTATTCAACGATTGCGTAATTGCTACATATTGCATTGTGTTACATTGTTATATTTCCCCCCCTAACCCCCCCCCGGAGTCGCGCCACTTCCGTCGACCCAAAGGTGGAGGGCCCCTTGTGGGCCTAAAAAACAACAAAAACCCATAAGAAATCAACAAATTCGGCCTCTTGGGCCTCTTGGGGCCCCAAGAAGGTTTCAAAACGGCCCAAGATGGCCCCAAGACAACCCAACACGGCCTCAAGACGGCCCAAGATGGCCCCAACAGGGCCTATGAGGCCCCCCAAAAGGTCCACGAGGCCTCCAAAAAGACTCCCGAGAGCGCCTCCGGAGGCCAAAATCTTTGATTTCCCTATAGTTTTGGGACAATTTCAACGTTCTCGCCTTTTTCGGCTCTCAGAAGGCCATGACGGCCCAAGCAGCCTCCAAAGGCTCCCAAACGGCACAAGAGGCCTCCAAGGGGGCCCCAAGACGGCCCAGCAGGGCCCCGAGACGGCCAAAAAAACACCTCCAAGACGGCCCAAGAAACCCCCAAGACGGCCCCAGAGGACCCTAAGAGAGCCCCAAGGCGGCCGCGAGAGGCTTCCAAAGTGGCCTCCGAAGTGGCCAGACGGCGTCAGAGCGCCCAAAGACGGCCCAAGACGTCCCCAAGAGGCCCCAAGAGGCTCCAAAGAGGCCCCCCAGAGGCTCCAAGAATCCCCTAAGAAGCTTCCAAGAAGCTCCCAAGAGACTCCCAGGAAGCCCCACAACGACTGGAATGAACGTGCTCTGAAACACCCTCGGTGAGTCACTAAACAATAATATCCCGCCCTGGGCGAACCGGGGCGCAGCGCCAGCCAAATGGAACTTGGTCACGGCGGCGTCCGTGATCAGAGCCAGCGCTGGAAGGGAGGAGGGGGAGGGGAGAAGGAAAAGGAGGGATGGCGGGAGGCGGGAGGGAGGGGCAGCAGAGGCACGGAGCGCCCCCAAACAGCCCAAGACGTGCAAAAAAGGCCCCAGGAAGCTCCCAAGAGAACCCCACAGACGCCCCGAAGGCGCAGCCCAGAGGCCCCCCCAGAGATCCCCTGCAGTCCGGCAACGACTGGGCTTCACGTGTTCCCTACCTGCGCACGGAACACATCGATTGCAATCTCCTCATAGACTATCCAGAGCTCCAGATGACTCGCGACAACGTGGCGCCATATGTTTTACATCATTTCCTGGCAAGGACACGATAAGTCCACGTCTCTAGGGTGACGTGCTGAGCGGCAGCGTTTTCTGCGGAGGCGATAATGCAACGTACCCAATGTATCCAATTATTGCATAATTGCCACGTGTTGTACTGCGTTACGTTTTTGTCTCCCTCCTAACCCCCCCAAGGGCTACGCCACATCCGTCGACCCAAGATGGATACCCCCATTTGGGGCTCAAAATCATACCAAAACCTATGTAACGTCGATGATTCGGCAGTTTGGGCCCTCTGGGAAGCCCAGTAGGGCCTCAAAACGGCTCCATATGGCTTCAAGACGGGCGAAAACGGCTCCAAGACGGTCCATGATGGCCCCAAAAGGGCCGAAGAAACTCTTAAGACGTCCCAAGAGGGCCCCAAGACGACCCCCAAAAGTGCCTCCAAAAGCCAAAATCATTAATTTTCCTTTAGTTCTTGGACGATTTTATCGTTCTCGCCTTTCTCGACTCTCAGAGGCCCATGGCCGCCCAGGCAGCCACCAAAATTGTCCCAAAAAGGCCCAAGAAGCCCCCCAAAGGGCCCCCAAACTGCCCAGGGGGGCCCCAAGACGGCCCAAGGAGGCCCCCAAGGCGGTCCCAAAAAAACCCTGAGACGGCCCAAGAGGACCCCAAGAGAACCCCAAGGCGGCCGCGAGAGGCCCCCAAAACGGCCTCCGAAGGGGCGGAACGGCGCAAAAGCGCCCCAAGACGGCCCAAGACGCCCCCAAGAGGCTCGGAGAGGCCCCCAAGAGGCCCCCAAGGGGCTCCCCAAAAAAAACCCAAGAGGCCTCCAAGGAGCCCCCAAGAAGCCTCCAAGAGGCCTCAAAGAAGCCCCCACAAGGCCACACAACGACTGGAGTGTAATGTCATTTTTCTCCCCCTGGGCGAACTGCGGCGCAGCGCCAGCCAGGTGGAAGTTGGTCACGGCGGCGCCCATGAGTAGAGCCGGCGCCGGAAGGGAAGATGGGAAGGGAGTATGAAAAGGAGGGGGCGGAGAGGCCCCAGAGAAGCCCCCAAGAGGCCCAACGAAGCTCCCAAGAGGCTTCCAGGAGGCCCCCAGGTGGCTCCCAAGAGGCCCCGCGACGACGTCACTGTACGTGCTCCGGACGTGCACCCCGCGAAGCGAGAGGAATCCACGTCCGGAGGTGACGTGCTGAGCGGCAGCGTTTTCTGCGGAGGCGATAATGCAACGTACCCAATGTATCAAATTGTTGCATAGTTGCCACATATTGTACTGCGTTACATTATTATGCCACCCCCTAACCCCCCCAGGGGCTACGCCACATCCGTCGACCCAAGATGGAGACCCCCATTTGGGGCTCAATAACGTACAAAAGCCTATGTAAAATCGATGACTTCGACCTTTTGGGCCTCTTGGGGGGCCACGAGGGCGCCAAGACGGTTCAAGATGGGCCCAAGAGGGCCCACAAAGCCCCAACGACGGCCCAAGAGGGCCCCAAGAGCGCCCACAACTGCGCTTTCAGAAGCCAAAATCATAGATTGCCCTATAGTTTTGGCGATATTTCAGCGTTCTCGCCTTTGCGGCCCAAACAGCTTCCAACATCGCCCCAGAACAACCCAAAAAGTCCCCAAAAGGGCCCCGAAACGGCCCAAGAGGGCTCCAAGACGGCCCAAAGAGGCCCCCAAGACGGTCCAAGAGGCCCTTAAGACGGTCCAGGAGGACCCCAAGAGGGCCCCAAGGCGGCCGCGAGAGGCCCCCAAGACGGCCTCCGAAGGGGCGACACATTAGAAAAACGCCCCAAGATGGCCCAGGACGCCCCCAAGAGGCCCCAAGAGGCCCCCAAGAGGCCCCCAAGGGGCCCCAAGAAGCCCCCAAAAGGCCTCCAAGAAGTCTCCAAGAAGCCTCCAAAAGGCCCCATAGAAACCGCCCAAAGCCCACACAGCGACTGGAGTGTACTGTCCTTTTCCCCCCCTGGGCGAAGTGCGGCGCGCCAGCCAGGTGGAAGTTGGTCACGGCGACGCCCATGGCCAGAGCTGGCGCTGGAAGGGGATATGGGGAGGGAGTATGAAAAGGAGGGAGGAGGGAGAGGCCCTAAAGACGCCCCCAAGAGGCGCAAAGAAGCTCCCAAGAGGCCTCCAGGAGGCCCCCAAGAGGCTCCCAAGAGGCCCCGCGACGACGTGACCAAGACTGTACAGGATGTCCCCAAGAGGGCCCCCAAAAAAACCCAGACGCCCCAAGAGGGCGCCAAGAGGACCTCCAAGAGCGCTTCCAGAAACAAACATCATTGATTTCCCCTTGAGTTTTGAAAGACTTTGGCGTTTTCGCCTTTGTCGACTCCCCGAGCCCCAGGACGTCCCAAGAAGCCTCCGAAATGGCTCCGGGACGGCCCAATAAGCCCTCAAGAGGGCACTCAAGAGGGCCCGCAGGCGGCCGAAGAGGGCTCAAGCCGGCCCAAAGAGGCCCTCCAAACGCCTCACTGTACGACTTCACTGTAAGTACTCCGGACGTGCACCCCGCGAAGCGATAGGAATCCACGTCCGGAAGTGACGTGTTGCCGGAGGCAAGTCCACGTGGGCTATAATGCAACGTATCCAACTTATCCAATGACTGCATACTTGCTACATATTGTATTGTGGCACATTATTATGTCACCCCCTAACACCCCCAGGGGCAACACCACTTCCGCCGACCCAAAGTGGCCCCTCCCCTTCTGCGCCTCAAAAACCTACAGAATCCAACCAAAACCAATGGAAAATCTATGATTTGGGCCCCGTGGCCCTCTTGGGGCCCCACGAGGGCGTCCAGACGGCCCAAGATGTGAACGGGCCAAAACGGCCCCAAGACGGCCCGACATTGCCGCAAGAGAGCCCAAGAAACCCCGAGGATGGCCCAAGAGGGCCCGGCGAGCGCCCACAACTGCGCCTCCAGAAGCCAAAATCATAGGTTGTCCTATGGCTTGTTTGATGATTTTAGCGTTCTCGCCTTTTTTTCGACTCTCGGACGCCCACGACGGCCCGAACAGCTTCCAAAATGGCCCCATAAAAGGACCCAGAGGCTCCGAAGAGGGTCTCCAAACTGCCCAAGAGGGCCCCAAGAGCCCCAAAACGGCCCAAGAGGGCCCCCAGACAGCCCAAAGAGGCCGCCGAGATGCCCCGAGAGGCCCCCAAGACGGCCCAAAAGTACCCCAAGACAGTCTCCGAAGGAACCAGACAGCGCAGAAGCGCCCCCAAGGCGCCCACACCGGGTTCCACGAGGCCCCCAGGCGGCCTCCCAGAGGCACCGAAGAGGCCTCCCAGACGCCCCCGCGAGGACCCAAGAGGCCCCAAAGAAGCCTCCAAGGGGCCCCTAAGAATTTCCCGGAGGCGCGACAACGACTGGACTGTACGTGCTCCGGACGTGCACCCCGCGAAGCGAGAGGAATCCACGTCCGGAAGTGACGTGCTGAGCGGCAGCGTTTTCCGGCGAACGCCTTAATTAATGCAAAATATACAACAATCCAAAAATTGCATCATTGCAACATATTGTATTGCGTTCCATTATTATGTCTCCACCCCTAACCCCCCCCAGAGGCGACGCCACATCCGTCGACCCAAAGTGGCCACCCCCATTTGGGGCTCAAAAACGTACCAAAACCAATGTAAAATCGATTATTCGGGACTTTGGGCCCTCTGGGAAGCCCAATAGAGCCTCAAGGCGTCTGGCTTCAAGACGGGCGAAGACGGCTCCAAGACGGTCCATGATGGCCCCCAAAGAGCCCAAGAAACTCCTAACGCGTCCCAAGAGGGCCCCAAGACGACCCCCTAGAGTGCCTCCAGAAGCTAAAACCATCAATTGTCCTACAGTTGTTGGATGATTTTAGCGTTCTCGCCTTTCTCGACTCTCGGAAGCCCATGGCCGCCCAGGCAGCCACCAAAATTGCCCCAAAAAGGCCCAAGAAGCCCCCACAAGGGCCCCCAAACGGCCCAGGAGGGCCCCAAGACGGCCCAAAGAGGCCCCCAAGCCGGTCCAAAATTATCCCGGCAAAGCAACCTAACATCGATGTGTAGGAGCATATCTGGAAGCATTCCCCTTAAGATTCGGATGAGAATCCAGTTGTAGAATTCTGCTGTTCTCGCAGTCGTAGTCGCATTCGCGATGACAGTCGCAGTGGCAACGGCAGTCGCAGTCACAGCCTCAGCCTCAGCCTGCCTCAGCCTCAGCCTCAGCCTGCCTCAGCCTCAGCCTGCCTCAGCCTCAGCCTCAGCCTGCTTCAGCCTCAGCCTCAGTCTGCCTTCAGCCTCGGCCTCAGCCTCAGCCTGCCTCAGCCTCAGCCTGCCTCAGCCTCAGCCTGCCTCAGCCTCAGCCTCAGCCTGCCTCAGCCTCAGCCTGCTGCCTCAGCCTCAGCCTCAGTCTGCCTTCAGCCTCGGCCTCATCCTCAGCTGCCTCAGCCTCAGCCTTCAGCCTCGGCCTCAGCCTCAGCCTCAGCATCAGCCTGCCTCAGCCTCAGCCTCAGCCTGCCTCAGCATCAGCCTGCCTCAGCCTCAGCCTCAGCCTCAGCCTGCCTCAGCCTCAGCCTCAGCCTGCTTCAGCCTCAGCCTCAGTCTGCCTTCAGCCTCGGCCTCAGCCTCAGCCTGCCTCAGCCTCAGCCTGCATCAGCCTCAGCCTCAGCCTCAGCCTGCCTCAGCATCAGCCTCAGCCTGCCTCAGCCTCAGCCTCAGCCTGCCTCAGCCTCAGCCTCAGCCTGCCTTCAGCTGCCTCAGCCTCAGCTCTGCCTCTCAGCCTCGGCCTAGGCCTCCGCCTGCCTCAGCCTCAGCCTGCATCAGCGCCTCAGCCTAGGCCTGCCTAGCTCAGCTCTCAGCCTGTTCAGCCTCAGCCATCAGCTGCTTCAGCCTCAGCCTCAGTCTGCCTTCAGTCAGCTCGGCTCAGCCTCAGCCTGCCTCAGCCTCAGCCTGCATCAGCCTCAGCCTCAGCCTCAGCCTGCCTCAGCATCAGCCTGCCTCAGCCTCAGCCTCAGCCTGCCTCAGCCTCAGCCTCAGCCTGCTTCAGCCTCAGCCTCAGTCTGCCTTCAGCCTCGGCCTCAGCCTCAGCCTGCCTCAGCCTCAGCCTGCATCAGCCTCAGCCTCAGCCTCAGCCTGCCTCAGCATCAGCATGCCTCAGCCTCAGCCTCAGCCTGCCTCAGCCTCAGCCTCAGCCTGCTTCAGCCTCAGCCTCAGTCTGCCTTCAGCCTCGGCCTCCGCCTCAGCCTGCCTCAGCCTCAGCCTGCATCAGCCTCAGCCTCAGCCTCAGCCTGCCTCAGCATCAGCCTGCCTCAGCATCAGCCTGCCTCAGCCTCAGCCTCAGCCTGCCTCAGCCTCAGCCTCAGCCTCAGCCTCAGCCTCAGCCTGCTTCAGCCAAAGCCTCAGTCTGCCTTGAGCCTTGGCCTCAGCCTCAGCTTTGCCTCAGCTAGCTCAGCCTGCCTCAGACTTTCCTTACCTGCGTCAGCATTCGCCTGCCTCAGCTAGCCTTGCTCTGCCTCAGCCTCAGCATGCTTCAGCCTCAGCCTCAGTCTGCCTTCGCCGGGCCTCAGCCTCAGCCTTGCCTGCCTCAGTGTCAGCCTCAGCCTCAGCCTGCCTCCAGCCTTCAATAACTGTGGCCGGGAATGGAATTTATCGGGAACTCGAGACACGAAACGTGGCCTACAGTTGGCTTGGGATTCAGAATTTATGCCCAGGAATGAATTTGGGAATCGCAGCTACCACGAAGAGCCTACAGATAGGCTGGGCATTCAAATTGTGCCGGGGGGAGTTGGGAATGGAGTTTTGGGCAATCGAAGAGCACGAAGTGTCTTAACAGTTGCTCCGGGAACCACATGAGGCGGGGAATGGAGTTCTGGGAAGTAGAAGAGCACGAAGTGGCCTACAGTTGGCTCCGGGCATCCAAAATGTGGCCCGGGAATGGAGTTCTGGGAAGTCGAAGAGCACGAAGTGGCGTATAGTTGGCTCCGGGCATTCAGAATGTTGCCCGGGAATGGAGTTCTGGGAAATCGAAAAGCACGAAGTGTGTGACTGTATGCGAAAAACGATCCCCCCCGGCAAACCCCAACGGCCCCCCAACGGCTCCCCAACGGCTGCCCAGACCCCCCTGTGGAGTAATGTGCTGCTCTCTTTTTATACCACTAGAAACCTATCAGTCTTCGATGTTAGGTAAAAACCCTGAGACGGCCCAGGACCCCAAGAAAACCCCAAGGCGGCCGCGAGAGGCCCCCAAGACGGCCTCCGAAGAGGCGGAACGGAGCAAAAGCGCCCGCCCAAGACGCCCCCAAGAGGCCACGAGAGGCCCCCAAGAGGCCCCCAAGGAGCTCCAACAAAAAAACCAAGAGGCTTCCAAGAAGTCCCCAAGAAGCCTCCAAGAGGCTTCAAAGAAACCCCCACAAGGCCACACAACGACTGGAGTGTAATGTTATTTTTCCCCCTTTGGGCGAACTGCGGCGCAGCGCCAGCCAGGTGGAAGTTGGTCACGGCGGCGCCCATGATATAGAGCCGGCGCCGGAAGGGATGATGGGGAAGGAGTATGACAAGGAGGGGGGAGGGAGAGGCCCCAAAGAAGTCCCCAAGAGGCCCAAAGAAGCTCCCAAGAGGCCTCCGGGAGGCCCCCAGGAAGCTCCCAAGAGGCCCCGCGACGACGTGACTGTACGTGCTCCGGACGTGCACCCCGCGAAGCGAGAGGAATCCACGTCCGGAGGTGACGTGCTGAGCGGCAGCGTTTTCTGGCGAACGCCTTCATGCAACGTATCCAACGCATCCAAAGATTGCGTTGTATTGTGTTCCATTATTATGTCTCCACCCCTAACCCCCTCCCAGGGGCTACGCCACATCCGTCGACCTAAAGTGGCGACCCCCTCCCGGAGCTCAAAAACCTACCAAAACCTGTAGAAAATCTGTGACTTTGACCTCTTGGGCCTCTTGGGGGGCCACGAGAGTGCCAAGACGGCTCAAGATGGGCCCAAGAGGACCCAAAAAGCCCCAATGACGGCCCAAGAGGGCCCCAAGAGCGCCCACAACTGATGGTTTTGACGATATTTCAACGTTCTCGCCTTTGCGGCCCAAGCAGCTTCCCAAATGGCCCCAGAGCAACCCAAAAAGTCCCCAAGAGAGCCCCAAGACGGTCCAAGAGGTCCCCAAAACGGCCCCAAGAAGCCCCCAGGACGGTCCAAGAGGCCCCCAAGACGGCCCAAGAGGACCCCAAGAGAGCCCTAAGGCGGCCGCGAGAGGCCCCCAAGACGACCTCCGAAGGGGCGCAACGGCATAATTATCCCGGCAAAGCAACCTAACAGCAATGTGTAGGAGCATATCTGGAAGCATTCCCCTTAAGATTCGGATGAGAATCCAGTTGTAGAATTCTGCTGTTCTCGCAGTCGTTGTCGCATTCGCGAGGACAGTCGCAGTGGCAACGGCAGTCGCAGTCACAGCCTCAGCCTCAGCCTGCCTCAGCCTCAGCCTCCGCCTGCCTCAGCCTCAGCCTGCCTCAGCCTCAGCCTCAGCCTGCTTTAGCCTCAGCATCAGTCTGCCTTCGGCCTCGGCCTCAGCCTCAGCCTGCCTCAGCCTCAGCCTGCATCAGCCTCAGCCTCAGCCTCAGCCTGCCTCAGCATCAGCCTGCCTCAGCCTCAGCCTCAGCCTCAGCCTGCCTCTGCCTCAGCCTCAGCCTGCTTCAGCCTCAGCCTCAGTCTGCCGTCGGCCTCGGCCTCAGCCTCAGCCTGCCTCAGCCTCAGCCTGCATCAGCCTCAGCCTCAGCACGAAGCGACCCAGCTAGAAGGACAAAGCGCTGAATGTACACCGATGTGTTCGACGACTGCGTATGTAATGATGTGACGATATACAGACTGAGCCCTTCGTGAATGTCTACATGTTTTTCTGACGCCTACAAACGGCGCTGACGTGTGTGAGAAAATTGTCCGCGCAGCAAAAGCCGGCGAAGCGTGCGGGAGCTCGCATGCTGAGACAGACTACGTCTGCAGACCGCCAGCTGCAAAAAGTTGCGAGCGGCTCTTGGAAGATGTTTACGGAACGGAGCTACGGTGTCTGAAAACATTGGCATCGAAGGGAAGAGCCTCGGAGCCCTGCAACCTGAGAAACACCGCAGGAACTCGCATACTGAAAAGGAATGCATTGCAAACCGCACGCTGCGAACCCTGCAGGCTGAGAAGCACCGCAGGATGTCGCATGCTGAAAAGCACTTGTACTGCAGAGCGCTAGCATCTATCTCGGGCTCGGACCCCCCCGTCCTGATCCAGAACGTGTCCGGCCACGGCCTGAAAATGCCGTTCCAACTCCCGAGGATCAGCTGGCACTCCGGCTCTGGGACACTCCAGTACGTCTTGAGCACCTTGAGCCAGGCCCCATCTCGGGATCCCCACAGCACGCTGTACTTGACCGAGACCGTGCCGAACTCATAACAATTGACCTCCGAAGGACCTGCGAGTGCAGGCTGAGAAACACCACGCGATTGCAGGGCACGGCATTGCGTGTCACATGAGTGCAGGCTGAGAAGCACCACATCTCGTTTGCCAGAGATCACTCCCAGGTTATTTGATCCCGCAACACCAGCCACGGCGTAGCTGCCACAGGGGCCGCAGATAGCAACGGTTCGGTCACCCAATTGGCGTTCCGGTGAGTCACAATTCGCGCGTGGCTCCACGAGCCTGTGTAGCGCGATTTGCGGGGCACCAGTGTGCTGTAGGTGTTGTTGCCGTAGCAGAAGACGGCCTCTGGAGCCCAGTGCGGATTCCAGCGGACAGCGTAGACCCTGTGGACGCCATTGCGGATGACGTCGCGCGCACCTTCGATATGTGCCACCCATCGAAGCCAGTCAAATGCTGAGCCATCGGTGATGTCAACAGCACCTGGGGCAGTCTCGCCATGGTGGTAGTGCAACAGCGATTGGAGAGCGGCGCTGGCTTCGTCGCGGCCCACAATCTGGCGCGAGCAGGCTGCCTCTTGCAGGTGCTCCTGTGTGAAGAGCAGTGGGGCATCACCGCCAGTCTCGGCAGGCTGAGCAGCGCCACCGTCAGGCACGGCAGTCTGAGCAGCGCCGCCACGAGGAACATGAGGCTGAGCAGCGCCAGGCTCAGGCACGGCAGGCTGAGCAACGGCGCGTGGTGGACCGACATAGGTGGGCTCATCGGGTCGGCCGTTCTTATGGTAATGCAGGCGCATGGCTGAACCGTCTGCACGACGGAACTCGAAGAAGTGCCTGCCGTGGCCATCCGTGTTGGAGTAGTTAGGGTCGCGCTCTGTCTCGATGATGCGAAAGAGAACCTGGGCGATGCCCTGCCCGATTATGCGCTCAGCGAAACCCGGAGCGGCAGACCGAAGCAGTTGCTTCCAGTCGTAGGACGGGTCGTTTGTTACGTCTTTGAACGACAAGTTGTTGACAATGCACTCGGCGCGCAGCGCGCGCTGCCACTGGCAGGCGGTCTTGCCGCCCATCCCTGGTGTACGGCGGATGTCTTCGAGGTGAGCCTGCTCAAAGACCACGTCGACACCTGGCTGAGGAGTCGGTGCGGGCGGATCCGGCAGAATCTCCCACGGGCCATCGCACGGGGCCGGGGGTGGCGGGGGCGATGCCTTGCCGCGTGCTGGCATTGTGACAAGGCAGGCTGAGGAGCACCGCCGCGGCTGGACGGCCAGGTGAAACTCGAGCAAACATGGTTAAGGATGATGATGATGGTGTTGATAGGAAACCCGGTATCAGCGAGTTGATGTACAATGAGGTGTCCGCAAACGAGACACTGCTGTCAACGCTGTTATAACTAACCACAAACGAGACACTGCTATCAACGCTTGCACAATTAAAAAGAAACGCTGGCATTGACACTACTAGCAATACCAAAGTGGAGTTTAAACGAGGCACTGCCATCAACCGATTCAACTTCCAATGAAAGAAGATCACAAATGAGTTCACTCTGAAGTGACCCATGGGTATCAATGCGAGAAGTCTCTGCAAACTATTCACTCATGGCGACCGCCGCGCACACGCGTGTAGGAAATCGTTGATGATGATAGTGATAATGGAGTGGGGGCCAGTAATGCAGATACACTGCTGTGCATTCACTTGCTGCGAAAAGAAACTCTGTATGAATGAGTTGATATATAATGAGTTGTCCACAAACGAGACACTGCTATCAACGCTTGTATAAGTAAAAAGAAACGCTGCTATCGACACTTCCCCCAATACTAAAGTTGTCTTTAAACGAGTCACTGCCATGAACGGCTTCAACTACAGTATAACGAAAGGAACTGCAGGCTGAGAAGCACCGCAGGCCAACGTGAACCAGTCGTGGTGATGAGGATGAGTGAAATCTGCGATGATGATAGCGATCATGAAGTCGGTTGTAGGAACCCACTTTTGTAGTAACCAACATACACTGGTATGCATTCACTTATGGTGAAAGGAAACTCGGTATCAGTGAGTTGATATAGAATGAGTTGTCCGCAAACGAGACACTGCTATCAACGCTTTTAGAACGAAGCGAACCCATCAGAACACTGTTATCAACGGAAAGAATGCTGTAGAAGGACAAAGCGCTGAATGTACACCGATGTGTTCGACGACTGCGTATGTAATGATGTGACGATATACAGACTAAGCCCTTCGTGAATGTCTACATGTTTTTCTGACGCCTACAAACGGCGCTGACGTGTGTGAGAAAATTGTCCGCGCAGCAAAAGCCGGCGAAGCGTGCAGACAGCCAGCTGCAAAAGGTTGCGAGCGGCTCTTGGAAGACGTTTACGGAACGGAGCTACGGTGTCTGAAAACATTGGCATCGAAGCGAAGAGCCTCGGAGCCCTGCAGCCTGAGAAACACCGCAGGAACTCGCATACTGAAATGGAATGCATTGCAAACCGCACGTTGGGAACCCTGCAGGCTGAGAAGCACCGCAGGATGTCGCATGCTGAAAAGCACTTGTACTGCAGAGCGCAAGCTGCGAAACCTGCAGGCTGAGAAGCACCGCAGGAACTCGCATGCTTTCGAACACTACTGCTCGAGACCGCAGCTGGAGAGCGGCAGACCGCAGGCTGAGAAGCACCGCGGGCAGAGAGACTTGCAAAACTCAGATGTCCTGATCGTCTTGGAGGAAGTCACGCCAGTCCGGCGGCTGCCAAGAATCGATGATGCGCCTGGAGCCACCGCCCGTGCTGCCGCCGATGTCCAGGTAGTCGCCATCGCCCCTGAACAGACGGCCGTGCCCCAACGCCAGAATCGCTTGGTTGCGGATTTGAAGCAGCGCTCCGCTCTCAAACATCTGCAACACGTCCAGCTGCCTGCGCGTGAAGTTCGGCTTTGGCTGGCCAGCCTGGGCAGACAGATGGAGGGAAAGCCGCTCCCCCTCGTTGTAGCGCGCGATGGCCTCGGCCTTCTGTGGTGCAGCCGGCGCCGCTGTTGCCGCAGAGCTTCCTCGGGAACTGCTGCATCACGGCCCTCACTGTGATCAGCTTGCAACGCTTGCGTTAGCCAATCAACGTCGAAGCGCCCTGAGAAGGCCAGCACCTCCCAGATCTGTTTGGCACCGGCCACACGTTGCAAATGGCGATGCCACCGCTTGCGCTTCTGGTCTTTCACAAACTTGGCGACGCTACCCAGACCTGCACCCTTGGCCTGGCCACCATTTCCCGCAGGCTGAGAAGCACCGTGAGAACCTTTCTTACCGCCTGGCCCTTTGTTCGGACCCTGCGGAACCGCATGGCCCCCTTGTGGCGCAGACTTGCCTTTCGCTTTTCCCTGTTCGATATCCCGTTCCTGAAGCGCACGCTGCTGCCGCGACTGCTCGTACTGGTCGCGAGCTACTCTGACCAATTCCTGGCGCTCAGGCTCCGTGAGAACGTAGCGCATGTCGTCGATGTTCTTGCTCCGCAGAAAGTCATGTCGAAGCTTAAGTACAGAGAGAATGGCTCGGCCAGTCTCCTCCTGAGACGCAAAGGCCGTGTCATATTCCGAGCCAGGCTGAGGAGCGCCAGCTGGATCAGTGTCCGCTGGCTCCGTGGACTTCCACTTTTTGAAAAGCAAGAGACTGAGATGATGGAGGACTTTCGGATCGTACTCCTCGTCGTACCTGTCGTCCCAAAGCTGCCTCAGCTCCCTGTGCAAGTCGTCCGCGCGATTCTGAACGACATCCTCGACGTAGTCGGGATCACCCGGTGAAGTCGGTGAAAGCGGAGGAGAAGAACTCGGCGACCGATCCCAATGCACAGAAGACTCGCGGTCCGCCTGTACGCTGACGTCGGCGTCGGAGACGTTTTCGACGACAATTTTCCGCCTCTTGCTCTCCCCAGGCTGAATAGCACCAGGGAGAGTGAGCACAACCGCCACCGCATCGTGTGCGTCGTTGCGCATGCCACGATCCGTAAAGACGCGCCAACGGCAATGGAGCAGAAACGGGCGACTGCTCCGCAGACCGCGACGTGGTCGCCTTTGAGGTCGGCCGGAGTGGCATGGACCTCCCATACCTTCTCGTCGTTATGCTCGCGCTGGTAAGCCTCCCGCGCCTCCTGGAAAGTGAGGTTGTCGTCGCCGACTACAAGCACAACGACTGCCTCGTTTAGATTCTCAAGAATCTTTGCCAGGCCGTCCAGGTGCAAGCGGAGATGGCGAACTGTCCGCTTTCGAGTCTGGATGCTCGGCGGTTTCTTGCCGCACACGATGTGCATGTTGGCGATCACCACGTGGAACTTGTCATGGCCTGGTTTGTTCACCTCAAAATGTGAAATAACAGCATCAATATCTCGGCCGCTAGGAGGCCTGTAAACTTTGCTGTCTTCGCACAGAGTCAGTTCCGCAGGCTGAGAAGCACCGCGGAACCCCCAGAGAGTCAAGTAGTTGTCGACCTCCAAGAAGCGAATGCCATCACAGAAAGGCTTACTGAGGATCTCTGTCACGTTGATCCCTGCTCGGCGAAAGCCTTCACGGAACGCACCGACCTCGCAGCCACAGACAATATCAGCATCAGCGGTGTCCAC
>CAUYUJ010006206.1:0-2500 GCA_963575745.1 Prorocentrum cordatum | reverse complement strand
CGCGGGCACTGGGGCCTTCGGCTGAGCTCCCTATGGAGCCACGAAACGTGTGAGGGGTGTGCCGAAATGAGTGTGGGTGACGCATGCGGGCGCGGGCACGGGGGCCTTCGGTGGAGCTCCCTATGGAGCCACGAAACGTGTGAGAGGTGTGCCGAAATGGGTGTGGGTGACGCATGCGGGCGCGGGCACTAGGGCCTTCGGTGGAGCTCCCTATGGGGCCACGAAACGTGTGAGGGGTGTGCCGAATTGGGTGTGGGTGACGCATGCGGGCGGCAGCACTGGGGCCTTCGGCGGAGCTTCTACTATGGGGCCACGAAACGTGTGAGGGGTGTGCCGAATTGTGTGTGGGTGACCCATGCAGGCGGCAGCAATGAGGCCTTCGGCGGAGCTCCTATGGGGCCACGAAACGTGTGAGGGGTGTGCCGAATTGGATGTGGGTGACGCATGCGGGCGCGGGCACTGGGGCCTTCGGCGGAGCTCCCTATGGAGCCACGAAACGTGTGAGGGGTGTGCCGAAATGGGTGTGGGTGACGCATGCGGGCGCGGGCACTGGGGCCTTCGGTGGAGCTCCCTATGGAGCCACGAATCGTGTGAGGGGTGTGCCGAAATGGGTGTGGGTGACGCATGCGGGCGGCGGCACTGAGGCCTTCGGCGGAGCTCCCTATGGAGCCACGAAACGTGTGAGGGGTGTGCCGAACTGGGTGTGAGTGACGCATGCGGCCGCGGGCACTGGGGCCTTCGGTGGAGCTCCCTATGGGGCCACGAAGCGTGTGAGGGGTTGGCCGAAATGAGTGTGGGTGACGCATGCGGCCGCGGGCACTGGGGCCTTCGGTGGAGCTCCCTATGGAGCCACGAAACGTGTGAGGGGTGTGCCGAAATGAGTGTGGGTGACGCATGCGGCCGCAGGCACTGGGGCCTTCGGCGGAGCTCCCTATGGAGCCACGAAGCGTGTGAGGGGTGTGCCGAAATGGGTGTGGGGGGCGCATGCGGCCGCGGCGGCACTGGGGCCTTCGGTGGAGCTCCCTGTGGGGCCATGATGATGGGAGGGGGGAGGAGGCAGCGGGAGGAAGGACGGAAGGAGAACGCGGGGCACCGTCTCTTCAAAACGATGACCCAACACCACAGGATGGTTGGGGAAAAAAACGCCACGACTACGGCAACTACTACGGCTACCACGTGCGTCTACAGCACGGCTACTCCCGCAACTACTACAGCAACTACGACTTCTACGACTACGGCTTCTACTACTACTGCCCCTACTACTAGTACTACTACTATTACTACTACTACTACTACTACTACTACTACTACTGCTACTACTACTACTACTACTGCTACTACTACTACTACTACTACTACTACTACTACTACTACTACTAGTACTACTACTGCTACTACTACTACTACTACTACTACTCACGACTACTACTACTACTACCACCACACTACTAGACTACTACTACTACTTACTACACTACTACTAAACTACTACTACTACGACTACTACTACCTACTACTACGACAACGACTACTACTACTACTACTACGATTACTACTACTATTACTACTACTACTACCACTACTACTACGACTGCTACTACTACTACTACTACTACTAATACTACTACTAGTACTACTACTACTATGGCGACTGCGACTGCTACTACAACTACTACATGTACTACAGCTACTACGAATACGACGACTACTACTACTACTAATAATAATAATACTACTACTACGACGGCGAATACTACTACTAGTACTGCTACTACTACTGCTACTACTACTACTACTACTACTACCACTACTACTACTACTACTACTACTACTACTACGACTGCTGCTACTACGACTACTACTACTACGACTACGACTACTACGACTACTACAACTACTACACTACCTGCGGCTGCTGCTGCGACTACTGTTGCTGCTGCAACTACAACTGCTACTACACCACCGATTATTGCGATTACTGCTGTTACCACGACTACTATGACTACTTGTGCGACTAATGCTACTACTACTACTACTACTACTACTACCACGACTGCTACTACTACTACTACTACTACTACTACTGCTACTACTATTACTACGACGACGGCTACTGCTACTACTACGATTACCACTACTACTGAGAGGATGACTACTACTAATTCTTCTTCGGCTACTACTACGGCGACTATTGCTCCTACACCTGCTCCTACTACGGCTACCTCTACGACTACTACCACTACTACTCCCACTACTCTTACCACCACTACTACTGCTATTGCTACTGCTACTACTACTGCTACTACCGATACGACTGGTACTGCCAGCACTGCGACCACGACAATTGCTGTTACGGCTGCTAGTAGGGCACCCCCGACAACTACTACTACACTACCACCACTACTACCACTACTACCACTACTACTACTACTACTACTCCTCCTACTACTACTGCTACCACTACTACTACTACTACTACTACTACTACTACTACTACTAC
>CAUYUJ010006205.1:40000-55307 GCA_963575745.1 Prorocentrum cordatum | reverse complement strand
ATCCGCTCATGCTCGATCTTAATGAACGAGTCATCCTATCAGACCTGCATCTGCTCGCCACTGTCAGCCCAGCGCCCAGCACGTCCTCAACCTCGGCCTCGGGGAATTCTTCGCCGCCCCGTGCCTGATGCGGTTAACCCTCCCAGCGGGCCGCCAGCAAGTGCAGTCCAGGCGCCCAAAATCAGGAGCCACCCACTCACGACCCCAGTGCTTGCACCTGTCGTTATAGTCCGTGCCCGTGCGCGGGTTCACGGCCCAAGCCTGGCTAGCGGCCCACACGTGGTAATCTTTTGCGGGCAGCTGCACACACCGCAAGGTCTTCTCATCCAACTTATTGGCACGGGCCCTCGCACCCCTGTTACCCCCATTGTCGCCCACACTGTTATCAAGAGGGCCAAACCTGGATTGTTCGCAGATAGACTCGGCGAGCGCTGTGCAGTACCAGGTTAGGGCTAGCTTTCCAACTGTCTCACGGTTATCACCAACGGGCTTCCAGATGCTCGTGCCAAAGCTGTTGTAATCGATCTCGAAAACACATCCGACGGCGGTGAATGAACTTCCAGTCCTAGTCCCTCATTAAGGACCACGTCGCCAATGTTCCATCCATGATGTCGTTGTAGATGGCGGAGTCGCTGCAAGGGACCTCCATGCGAACGACCGCGGGGCCCCCAGGCCACAGCGCGCCAAACCACGTCATGATCGCGTTGGCGGACCCCCACTCCTGCAACTCAGGACATTGCCAATGTACACCTGGCGTTGTCGCTACTCTCCCAATCGTAAACGGGCCTGGGTAGCGCAGGCGGCACCCTTGGCCCTGTGCAACCCCCGCAGTCGCATGGGGACTGACCCTGGATCACGGGGACCAACAGCGCCCGTTCGCCACGCTCGCCCCGGCGGTGATGTGGGTTGGGGCCTTGCGCCAAGCCGGCGGCCCCTTAAGGTGAGCAATAGGTACCATGAGGCATGAATTGCCGCGCAAATCGAGGGAGCGCGGTGCGAGTCGCCACTATCACTGGTTACGACCGCCCCCGATGGGGCCCTGCAGCTCACGGAGTTCACACCCGGTTGGTCCACCTCTTGAACCCGTCCCCCCACCACGCCCTCACCCTCGTCCAGCTGGAGCACATGCTGGAGAGGCCTCCTCTGGTGGGGAGCGTGGTTTTGCTGTTCCACAAGTTAAACGATGCCTCCGCGCGTCTCGACGCGGTGCCCTGGCGCGAGCTGGGCGAAGCCACGACTGGCGATCTCTTCCGCACGAACACGGACGTCAGCGACGATGGGGCCGAGGGGCTCCGGCGGTTCTGGAGCGCCTTATGGCGGAGGCGTCCCTGGATTACCTTTACCAGCCCCTCTGTTGCCGCCCGGGTCGTCAGTTACGTCGCTCTGGCACTCTGGCGATGCATATGGCTCCTCCGACGGTGGCCCCTCTGATTTGGCGGGCCCCCCCTTGCCTTCATTCTCCTTTCTAAAAGACTAATAGATTCTACCCCCCCCCCCCCCCCGGACTTATCGGGTCCCCCGCGCGTGCTGTAAATTACATATGATTCTGACCACATGTCCATCCAAAATATGAGTTCATACCATCCCAGCCAACCCGGGTTCCCCCCCCCTGCGGTTCCCTTGTAAAAAACACTATGCGGTGACATGCTTTGTTCTAACATAGCACGTTTTCACGAATCCCTTGCAAAAAAAATTGGAACGAAGTGCACACGCGCGCGCCGTGGCGCGCGCATGCCGAAATCCTTCAAAAACCTTCGGTTCTGGAGAGATTTCAAAATTGAATTTCCAAAAAACATACAAAAACACATGGTTTCGCAACACTGTTATATATATATATTATATATATATATATATATATATAATATATATACATACACGTGACACATGCACTTTATAGATATTAAACAACACACAAAAAAAAAACAAAAAAAAAAAAAAAAAAAAAAAAAAAAAAAAAAAACAAAACAAAAAACAAAAAAAAAAAACAAAAAAAAAAAAAAAAAAAAAAACAAAAACAAAAAAAAAAAAAAAAAAAAAAAAAAAAAAAAAAAAAAAAAAAAAACGCGCTATCTGCGAAATCTTAAGAAAAACCATAGGTTTTCCAAGATTTTCACAAAATGCTACCAAACGGGCTTCGCGCGCGCGCATGTCGAAATCTGTCGAACGCTCTTGCGCGTGTGCCGTCGCGAGAATCCTCTGCAAAAGTTGGGACGAAGTGCAGACGCGCGCGTCGTCGCGGGCGTATGCCGAAATCCTTCAAAAACCTTCGGTTTCGGAAGAATGTCGAAATCGTGCGTCCAAAAAAAACTACAAAAACACAAGGTTTCGCAACACGGGTTTTCAACAAAATTGTGCGCGCGCGCTCTTGCGTCGCCGTCGTCGTCGTCCTCCCTCCTCCCTCGTCGTCGTCGTCGTCGTCGTCGCCGTCGTCGTCTTCTGTCTTTCCTCGTCGTCTTTGGCGTCGTCGTCGTTTCCGTCGTCGTTGTCGCCGTGGTCGTCCTTCCTCCCTCGCTGTCTTCGTCGGCGTCTCGTCGTTGTCCCTCCTATTTCGTCGCCGTCGTCGTCGTCGTCGTCGTCGTCGTGGTCTTCACTCCTCCCTCGTCGTTATCCTCCTCCCTCGTCGTCGTCGTCCGTCGTCGGCGTCTCGTCGTCGTCATTTCATTTCGTCGCCGTCGTCGTCGTCTTCGTCGTCGTTGTCATCGTCGTCGTCTTCCCTCCTCCCTCGTCGTTGTCGTCGTCGGCGTCGCCGTCCTTCCTCCGTCTTCGTCGTTGGCGTCGTCGCCGTCTTCCCTCCTCCATCGTCGTTGTCGTCGTTGTCGCCGTCGTCGTTTTTTCTCCTCCCTCGTCGTCGTCTCCGTTGGCGACGTCGTCGTCGTCTTCGTCGTCGTCGTCGGCGTCGTTGTCGTCGTCGTCGGTGTCGTCGTCGTCGTCGTTGTCGCCGTCGAAAAACATTGGAGACGTCGTCGGTGTCGTCGCAGTCGCTGTCGGCGGCGCCGTCGTCGTCGATGTCGCTGTCGTCGTCGGCATCGGTGTCGTGGCCAAGTGCCACGCAGTACCTACCGTCACGGTCTTGTCTGCAGATGTCTTGCGACCAAGTTGCGGGTGGGAGGGTGGGATGTTTGCACGAGCAGTGGAGAGGACAGCTTCAAGACAATCGAAGTGGGTTGGCACCCTTAGACCGCGTAGACGCAGGGTCACCTGCAATCCGGATCGCTTCACCTGGGCCAGACACGCGCGACGCTCCAGGGGGGTTATCCAGTGCGGCCATAGTTGGCATGGTCGATTCCGCCTTCGCCTGCGCCGCCGCCCCCGGCGCGCCCTCCCTAGTTGCGCCCGACGCGCCGCCCTGATCTCCGATGGCCTTGGTGACCTAGTTACGGCGACGGACCGCCGCGTCGAGGCCGAGAGCCTGCTGCATTGCCGCATCTGCGCCGTCGTGGCCCGACGGGTGGCTGACCTCGTCTATCCCGGCAATGAACTGGCCACTGTTGGTTACGAAGTTACGCCTCACGTCCGCGAGCTCGGCGTTCCTCGCGGAACCGACCTTGGGGGCGTCGTCGCACTCCGCCTGGAGATCGCCGCAGCGGTCGCTCAGGTCTCGGTTGTGCGCGAGCAGCCCTTCGCCACGGCCGATTACATCTCGGGCGATATCCGCCAGATCCGCGAGGGCCCCCGGGCGGTCGGTCAAACGACGTAACTCACGTCATCAATCGCATTACAGATAAACCTGGTCACCCGCCATGCAACGCGCAACTCGGCCTCGCCGAGCCTGTCACGTAGCCTCCAGGCGCCACGCACAAGGTCATTGAGCTGGACGACATGTCCCACCTCGCCGCCAAGGGCCGCCACGCCCCGTCGGGCAACGGCGCCCGGAAGCTTGCTAGTGGATGGCTGCGGATAACTTAGGACGCCGTGGCTGGTGCTAGTCTTTCCCATGATACGGGCTGGTTCCATTCCTTTCACGCGCGCTCTCAGATTGACAATACTCACGCATTTGGCACTTGCATCGGCAAAATTATCATCAGTTCAAGCTTCCACTGCCTTGATGCATCCGCTCCTTCATCTTGTAACCAGAATTGGCTTACCGCTATGTGCCTGACTTGACCTGACCCACGCCTACTCGCAATAGCAATGGCTGCCGTGGCATCACTCTTGAAACTTCCCCCCGAATCCTCACGGACCGATTGCACCCCCATGGCTACTGAAGCACCTCCAACCACGCCGTGATACTCAGCTTCCCACGATAACAAAGCGATCACAGCACGCGCTGAACTCCAAGACTTCATCACGCGACGCCCCCCACGTTGCTGCATCCCCGCTGGTGGATGTCCGCGTTCTAGCTGGCAATATCTAAATATGCACGAGTGCATCTGGCACTGTCATGGCCTATCAAGTATTCCCCCAGCGCGGCCACTGCCCTCCAAAATCCTATCGCGGCGATGACATATACCTAGCTAGCTCTTCAACACCGCACTGAATGTCAAATGTGTCCTGGGCCGGGTAACTTGCTAGTGCCACTAATGCTTGATGCTCCACACCTCACTCCCACGCACGTCCACTCTGCGATCCTTAAGAAGATCCCAACCGACTCGCCGACCTCAATTCCCGGCCCCGGGACCCCCCCACCTTTGCCCCATGCTCCTCGTTTAATTTTCTGTCCGAAGCACCCGAAGTCACACTCGCCACCATGCGTCGCGACGTCGTCTCCGCGCGCGATCAAACAGAGGCGCCTGTCGCCGCGCTTAAACACACGAGGCGGCGCTCGCCCCGGGGCGAATCCTGACCATCTGCAGAAAGCCACGCATCAGTCTTCCCAATGGCTGGCGCCCTCACGCGTACCATTAGTTAAACTGAACAGTTTACCGCGCTGGCCTGCACCGTGACCCACCCGCGGCAAGCGGACATTGCCCTGCAAGGGCTGGGGCATAGAAGTGAGACCTCTCGACGCTAACACATGGCAACTTCAGCCCACCTTCCGTTCGACCCCCCATATAACTAACTCCTCTTAGTCACAGCCGCCGAGCGAAATAACTCCCGCGCGTCCAAAGGTGGCGCGGCAGCAATATAAGCCCTCGCATCATTGGAATGAAATTTGAGCTGCTGGGCCACCAATCTCGATCAGTGCCCAGGGCTCCCGCCCCCCAATTGCTCGCGTCAATCCACCCGGTTCCTATTGGTGCCCACCCCGTTACTTGCCAGCGCTCGCTCTCGCCCACTCTGGCGCGCGCCAGATGATTGTGAAACTCATCGGTTTCCTCACGCCTCGCTTGGGCGGTGCACTCAGAAATGAACTCGTTACCCGCTACGACATACCATCTCTTTCGGTGCCATCTTCGTTTTGGTGAACTACACGGATTCCCCCGCGGGCTACTGGGACGAGACGCGCCGTGGAGTTGCGCGCTTCGCGCGCCGATGGCGCCCTCATCCAACCTCGGCGTTCACGCGCTGCGTTTACACCACCAATGGCGGTGCTTATCGCTCACAGCGACATGGGTGAATTCCGCGCCTGTGTTCCTGGGCCACGTTTCTGAACTCCCGCCCCCTGTCGCGCCCGGTTATACCGTCGACGCGACTGCCCTCTACCGTTTATCTCGCATCACTGTCTCTGGTCACTCGTCGCACGCATGAGCTCCACAGCGGCGCCTCGGACCCAGCGACACCGGCCCGTCGGCGCCGTCGTCCTTCCTGGCCCATGCCCTTCAGCTGGCGCCCCCACTGTGGCTCAGAGCACCTGCGACCGGCAACGCTGCGGGCTCGCGCTCACACGAATGAATTGTTCCAATATCGCTCAATTTAAAGCTGGACCCATTCCGGCTATCTCTCCTCGCCTGTTCAATCAAACCCCGTAGCACGGCCTCGCGCAACTTGTCCGGATATACCTCTGATATCATTCCCCATTTCCTCCCGTGAATTCGACGTGCCACCGGTCACCGCCGCGCTCGTAGCATAGCCCCACTCCTAGCATCGCAGCATTCGTCATGAATTGAGCCAGCACTTCCACCGACCGCTCCCCTCGGTGGCGCCTGGAAGTCACGCCGTAACTTCGTGCACTTCTACTGTAGCAAGCCGTGGACTGGCGCGGTTCGCCGGCTGCGCGCTGACGCCAGGTGCTCGAATAAGATACGCACGCCGCCACGCCATTGAATTTCGCGCAGTTCCATGGCAACTGGCAAGCGGTTCAGCCCATAAGCGACGATTGTCGTTACCCCTGCGCCTAGGCGCTGTCGCTTAGACTTCACGGGCCCGCTGGACGCCGCGCACATAAGGCGAACTAATCGCAACAGAGCGGCAGTACTCTTTACTCGCCATTTCGCATTTTTTTGTTTCATTTCTGGCGCGTAAAAGTCGACGGGGGCCCCGCATTCGACGCAATTGGTTAGGCCCATGGCAAGTCCCGGGGCAAAGTCCATCTCATCGGCCACCCCCGCCACCCTGACAGGTGAATATGCCTCGCCAACGCGGGGCTGCACTGCTGTTTGGTTCTTGCCATGCTACCTGATTCGGCGATAATGTTCGTCGCCGTCCGCTAGCATTGGCACGCCATTCTTGCGCGCTATCAACGTCGCCAGCACCTCGGCGACACCCATGTCTTGAAGGCCTCGCGCGATTCCTCAAATCATCGGGTCATCTTCACCGTTTAGTGCGTTGTTCTTGTCAGCCTGCTGTCCTCATTCGGGCAATCCATCTGCAATCCTTGTGATTTTGAGCGTTGGGCTCATCGGCCTGAGCTTCAGCGATTGGCCTTGTCACTGGCACGCTGCCGCTTGCTTTCCAAACGCCGCGCGCGTCTGTGATTTCACCCGTTTCCACGCTGATGCCACGGGTCGTTTTCGCGCGTGCAATCCGCCCCCAGGCCGCCAATATCCCAATGTGCCACTTTTGGCCTAGTCTCCGAGCCAAATAGCTCCGCCCCCGCTAGCCCGCGCATTCTTGCACAGGCAGTTCCTCGTCTCGCCCAGTGGTCTTGTCCGAGATCGGGGCCCCGCCGGCCGCCCGCGCTCTCTCTCGGGCGTCGATTTCCTCCTCTTCACGTTTGTCTAACTCCGCCACGTCGAACTGCAGCTGCGCCGATGCAAATCCGGCGCGGGTTCGGCGATCCTCTTGGGGCCTCAACCATTCGATGACCCTGGCTCGGCAGACGGCGCCACGCGGCGTTCGACCAGCGCCGCCTCTGCCCGCGGCGCGGCGCCCGCGACGCCCCGGCGTGCAAATGCCCCGAAAGTTTCACGCCCACCCCCCTGACCACGCCGGGCCCGGCACGCGCCGTTTCGGCCTCTACGCGCCACGACGACGACCCTCCTTCGCTTCCTTCACAACGACCCTGGAGATGTGATCACACCCCGGCTAATGCCCACGACGCCCACGCGGGCCCCGGATTACATCTGCCTTCGGCCCCCGCCCTGAAGAGCAGAGCGCGCCCTCCGAATTCGGGCAGCGCATTATTGACCTTGCACCCGCGACACCGCCCGCGGGCGGTCTTGCCATCGACCTCAAGGATGAATTCGTTGATCAGCAATGAACTGCGCGACGCCATCCGCGGCATTAAATGGTAATATCCGATCAGCTCTGTTATATTATTCGCGTTCACTGCGCTCTTCAGAGCCCTTACCTGGCCCCGGCTAGGCTAGCCCCCGCCACTCTCGCGACGTCTCCGTTAGCTGCCGAATGTCTCACTGGGCTTATTTCGCCCCCCATGGCTATCGACGCGGCCGACCTGACTGCCTCCTTGCGCGCAGATATAAAGGCTCAACCATCACTCTTGAGAATGACCTTTCGCTGACCAGTGAATTATAGAATGCCCCCCATGACATTGGAGGAATGGCTGCCCACTTCTTTGTCGGTGAAAATTCTGCCCCGCATAACTCCGCGGCCCTGCAGCGCGTAGCACAAATTGGTTTGCCTGCCCCCGCTCCTTCGCGACCGCCCCTCGCGCTCCTGCACCGCGAATGTCTACTCATTGACCGCGCGCAGTCAGCGGAGATGATCGGCATTTCACGCCGGCCGCTCTGCCCCTCATCTTGCGCGGCCCCCCCCTCGACCACCCCCCGCACGCAGCGAGGGGGCCAGTTGCGGCGCGACAGATGGCTAATATTATAAGCTCCCCCTTCTGCCCCACTGGGGCAGGGGCCACGCGTCACCCCCCAAACACATCTTCCACTTCGCTCATGTCACCCTCAACTGCACTGTCACCCCCGGGGCGACCCTCGCCCCCGACGCCCCCAGTTGGACTTACCGGGTCTAGCCGAAGGCCTCCTCAAGGAGCCCCTGCTCGCGCGATCTGCCTCGCCCACGCGCTGCACCAGCCCCCCCCCCCCCCTTGCCTGCCATGGCTCGAACGGTGATTTGGAAAAGCCTGTGCGCTTGAATTGCCATCCTCCTGCCCGAGGCCCTGCGACCCAGGTAACTGCTTAATCTACCACGGCCGCCTCGACCCAGAGCGATTTCGCCGCCCGCCTCGACCACCCCGCGCGCCGACCGCAGCACTTGCCCTTCATCGGCGACTTGCACGGGCACGACACCTTCGCCATCTACCTCACCACGCCCCGCGATCACTCTCAACGCGCAATCCTTTTTCTACCGCGCCGTTGGACGCGCTGGAATGACGCCCGCGAGCCGAAGCCTCTGCGCGTTTTACCGGGCACCAGGAGGCGCACACTTACGCTCAACGGTCCAAACTTGCAATACGCCCCCGAATCCACGGAAACTACCACCGCTTTCACGTTAGAAGAATGGCTGTCCTTGGGGGACGCGTTCAATACTTCTGTCTCGTTACGCACTTCAACTAATACTAAGTTGCCTGAGCTTTCTGCTGCTCGGCAACCTCGTGCCTCACTGTGACAGCACTCCTGACATATCAGTTCTTGGCGCTTATCTGCTGCCTCATTTCACGCGCCAGCTTCTGCCCCACTCTGGCCGGGGGGCCCCGCGAGGCTTCAGGCGGGTCGGTGCATTCCCGAGTGGCCGCGCTGCGTCCGGCACCCATCTCTGGCTGCACATGCCCAAAGTTACACGTTCCTTTTTCACTGCCCGCTTGTCCTACTTCACTGGCACTCTTGGCGCAGCTGGCTGCGACGCGGCCCTCGTGACAACACCGGCAGCATTCACGCTCGCACGTGGGGGCGCAGCCGTGCCACCAGGCTTACCTGATGGCCGATTCGTTCGTTTGCCGGCTCCGTCGTTCACTACCTGCCAAACCACCCACCCCAACCCAACCCAAAACCCAAAATTTCGCACGAATTTCGGGTCGGGGGGGCACGGGCTTCATCTGCGCCTTGTTCAACGTTCCCCGACCCCCCCCCACACCCCACTGGAAATAAAAGCAAATCGAGGCCTTCGAGTTGGCTGGGGTGGCTTGGTGGGCGGTGAGCTGCATGCACTGAAATTGCCCCTGTTATATCGCTTCTGCCCGCTTGGGCACCCCTTGCCCTTTACGCTGTTATTGTGCCATGCGGGTCACTTTTCCGCACGCGTAACTCATCGCTGTCATTTTGCCGATGCTCTTACCGACGGCGCCCACATCTTCTTCACCCCAACCACGTTTCCGTCTTCACCCTCGGGGCCCCAGTTACCTTCCTCGTCTATTTCCCCTTGGTACCTCCCTGCCTCACCTGCTGAGTCGCGGAGCCCCTCTTCCTTCCCGATCCCACCCATGCCCATGGAACAAGCGTCCTTCGCCAGCGTCCAATCTCTGATCCAGGGCCCAGCCCTCGCATCGCAAGTAGAAGTTCTGATATGACTCAGCTTTTCAGGAAGTTGACATTTCGGAACAGTCTTGTTCCCAAGTGTCAAGCCACTCTCCAGCATGCGACCTCATGATCCTCAGTGCTGCTATCATGATGGGCAAGAGTAACTCATGCGATGTCCCATGATTATCCGGCTTTTCTACAAGGGATCCCCACTGCTCGCACTGGAACGATGCATCGCTGAACCCCTCGGGTCCGTCGGGGGACCTTGATGGGCACATCTGAGCCGACAGGGTGACTCCCGCCACTTCAGAGTACCATTGCAACCTTTTTCCATGTACGATTGAAGCCCTTCACCCTCCCCGAAGCCGCGCAGTTTGCCCCGCGCCTCGACGCCCTCCAACTTTTCAATGGAAATGCGCCACAAGGCTCCATCCATCTTACTGATCTCGCTTTCGTCTGAAACGTAATATGATCCCAGATCGTATCCTGCTCTTTTCCTCTCGGGCGGCACCCTGTTGCACTCCGCGGCCGTCGTGCTCCCGCTCACCAACCTTATCCCGTCTCCTTCCTCAGTAGGATCCGATACGGCTTCGCCAATTGTCGTATGTTTTTTGACTATGACAAGTTGAGGGCATTGCGGTTTCCATTGTCTACCTGTGCTAACGCATTCAATACTCGATCATTCCATTCACGAAACTCTGCTCGGCCACCGTTAAAGCTGTTTAGCGATTGGACCACCCTCGACTCGCCTATTGGCATTTGACGCGTTTTGCTTCTACTGAGCCCATGCTATCTTCTCTGCGTGCGAGAATCGCGTCCGTGCTCATCTTCTCATCGACGATGTTCTTCTAAATCGGCAAATCGTGTCTGCACTTGCGTTCTGTACCTCGCGTTCGATCTCGCATTTAATGATTATCGCTGATGTGGCGTTCGACTTGCCAGGCGCCCTCATTAGTGACATCGCGCGCTCGCTGTACAATCCTTAGTTTCCCGGGCAGATTGTTTTTCCAAATAACTCGTAATCGCGCCATGGTTGCCCTGCAGGCCAGTTTTGACCAACTCATGGTCACCTTGGCTGATCGCGGTCAGAAAACCAAGCCCGAAATTGGCGAAGATGTATTCCATCCATTGTTGTTCCGTGGTGGGAATTGCCTTCCCCGCTGTCACTGCCAGTTCCTCGCTCTGCTGCCATGCACAGCGATGGTGCGAAGGATCGAACTGTGTTTTACAACCAGACGTCTCTGGTAAAGTATACGGATGCGTCACACCACCTATCGGCGGTCATCCGCCACCGTGCCGCTGGGCAAGGAGTAGGCGTGCCCTCTGGTCCTTTGCCTAATTCTCTACAACCGCGTCCTTTGCGCGGCTCCCGCGTTGAACGCGCAGTTTTTGCGGCGCCGACCGTGTGGGCAGGGTGTCCCGCTGCAGGGGTCGTTCGGCCGTCCGCGCCAGGGCGCCCAACGCCGCAAAAGAAAATCAGTCCTCACTCCTGAGGAATCCTTGACAGGTCCGGACTCCACCCTGCCAAATCTTCTTGGACCTGGCGCGGCGTGTCGGGGGCTGGTCGCGGCTCCCCGCGCGACTTGTTCGGGCCTGCGAGGTCCGCAAGACGTGCCACGAGGGCCCCGAGATGACTGCAAGACGGCGTATGAAGGCGCCGAGTCGCCGAACGATAGCGCCAAGACGCCCAAGATGGCCTCAACACGGCCCAAGAAGCCCCCAAGGCGCCGCAAGAGGCCTCCAAGAGGCTTCCCCAAAGGGCTCCGACCGAGAAACAATATTGTTTTTCCAGAAAGGTTATTCCATGATTTCGGGGACCTCTAATTTCGAACTCCCGTTTCTCCAAGACGGCCAAGAGGCCCCCAGGACCGCCCCAAGACGGCCCAAGAGACCCCAGGAGAGCCTCAACAGGGCCCAAGAGGGCCCCGAGACGGCCCCAGATGCGCCCAAGACGGCCCAAGAGGGCCCAAAGATAGCCCCCAGAAGGATCCAAGAGGGAAAGCACGAACCAAAAATCGGCCCCACGAGGCCCCCAAAAGGCCCCGAAGACGCCCCAAGAAGCCCCAAAACCGCCCCCAAGAGGCCTCAAAACAGTTCCCAAGAGGCCCCGAGAGGCCTCCCGCGACATCCCAACAAACATCCTAGACGCTTGTGACCACATACCAGGCACGGTGTCGGGATAGGCCGAAGGCTTTTAGACAACCATGTGAGCTTGAGCCAATGGTTTCACAGTAACCCGAGGGCAATATTGAAACTTATCCTCCTCCTCCTCCTCCCCCTCCTCCTCCTCCTGCTCCTCCTCCTCCTCCTCCTCCTCCTCCTCCTCCTCCTGCTCCTCCTCCTCCTCCTCATCAGCATCAGCATCAGCATCAGCATCAGCATCAGCACCATCATCAACAAAACCAGCAGCAGCATCAGCAGTAGTATCATCATCATCATCATCATCATCATCATCATCATCATCATCATCATCATCATCATCATCATCATCATCATCATCATCATCATCATCAGCATCATCATCATCATCATCATCATCATCATCATCATCAGCATCATCATCATCATCATCATCATCATCATCATCATCATCATCATCATCATCATTAGCATCATTAGCATCATCATTATCATCAGCATCATCATCATCAGCATCATCATCATCCTCAGCATCATCGCACCATCCATCATCCCACCATCATCGTCATCATCATCATCATCACATCATCATCCGCATCATCATCATCATCATCATCATCATCATCATCATCATCATCATCATCATCATCATCATCATCATCATCATCATCATCATCATCATCATTTTCGTCATCAACATCAAAGTAACAAGCATCTTCATCAGCAGCAGCAGCAGCATCAGCATCATCATCACCATCAGCCTCGGAATCATCATAAGCATTACAATCATCAGCAGCATCATCAGCAGCAGCAATAGCATCAGCAGCATCATCGTCGGCCTCATCCTCATCATCATCCTTGTCCTACTCATCCTCCTCCTCCTCCTCCTCCTCCTCCTCCGCCTCACCCGACTCATCATCAGAAGCATCGCTGCCATCTTCTTGGTGGCATACTAATAATCATCAGCATCAGCATCATCATCACCATCATCATCATCATCATCATCACCATCTCCATTACCATCACCATCACCATCCGAATCATGACCATCACCATCACCATCATCATCATCGTCATCGTCACCATCAACGGAATCAGCATCGTCGTCATCATCATCACCACCATCACCCTCACCGCCATCATCATCATCATCATCATCATCATCATCATCCTCATCCTCATCCTCATCCTCATCCTCATCCTCATCCTAATCCTCATCCTCCTCATTATCCGCATCCCCATCGTCATCATCATCATCATCATCATCATCATCATCATCATCATCATCATCATCATCTACACAAGGTTCATCGTCAGCATCACCATCATCACCATCATCAGCATCGTCGGCAGCAGCATCATCATCACCATCACAATCATCATATTTCGTATCCTCCATCTACTTCCTCCCTCTCCTCCCCCCCTTCGTCACCTCCCTCTTTTCCATTGCCGTCTCCTTCTCTCTCCTCCCTCCTCCTCGTCCTCCTCCTCCTCCTCCTCCTCCTCCTCCTCCTCCTCCTCGTCCTCCTCCTCCTCCTCCTCCTCCTCCTCTCCCCTCCCCTCCTCCTCCTCCTCCTCCTCCTCCTCCTCCTCCTCCTCCTCCTCCTCCTCCTCCTCCCAGTCCTCCTGCTTTCTCCTTCCGTTTTTCTTATCAACAGATTCTCCCTGTCGCACCCCCAGGCGTGTCGGTAGGGCGGGGCGGGACGTTTCGCCTGAGTGCTCCTCACCGCCCATTACCCTGAAGCTTGAAATTTGCAACAGCTTCAAGGATGGAGGGCGGGCCGTCTTCAAAATGGAGCTCTCGCACTAGCGACGCGCACGCGCCGCGCACGTTCGTCATCAAAGCTTGGAATGGTTTCGCTGATGCAGGGTAGACGTTTTCAGAGTTGGACTCTCGCGTTAGCGACGCGCGCATTCGACTTAAAAGCTTACAGCAACCTCAAGAGCGAAGGGTTCCTTTTAAGAGATGGGCTCTCGCCTTAGCGCCGCGCACGTACGTCTTACAAGCTTGCAGCAGTTACCAGGACGGTGGACGGTGCCTTTGTCAAGGTAGGGCAGTCGCTGGAGACTTCTTGGAGCTGAAGAACCAAAAATTTAAACATGTGTAACCGTTGCACGGATGAAAGGGCGATTCGGTTCCTCAAAGTGGACGTTCGCTTGAGATCTCTCTCACAAGTTGAATCGAACCGGGAAGTGTCAAACGGGAGGCCCACTTGATGGGCATGGGCTTGTTTTCCACCACCACCACCATAAGTTGGAGGGGGAGGGAGTCCTCCTCCTCATCCCCCTCTCCCTCCTCCTCATCCTCCTCCTCCTCCTCCTCCTCCTCCTCCTCCTCGTCCTCCTCCTCTTCCTCCTCCTCCTCCTCCTCCTCCTCCTCCTCCTCCTCCTCCTCGTCCTCCTCCTCAAAGTTGAACCGAAAGGCCCAAAAGTTGAACACGTGGTAGTGATGCACGGACGGAGGGCGGCTGCGTGTCAACATGGGGCCATCGCTCGGCACGTCCTCGGCGCTCCTGGCCAGAAGTGGGTATGTCCTCCTTGGAGGCGCGCGCCCGACCCGAACATATAGTATACCCACCTTGTAGTATATCGTTTCCCGAGCGGTGTGACCAGAAAGCGGCCCGCCATAACGCATTTACTATACGATTTCTCGGTGTGCGCGGTGCCCTCTGGGGGGGCGATGCACATATGGTATAAGTATATGGTCAGAGTGAGGGGGCCGAACGGTCATTCACTGTCCCTGGGTGCGTGGCTGAAGTGGAATTCCGCGGTGCGGATTCTCGTTGTTGTTGGTGTTGTTGTTGTTTGTTGTTGTTGTTGTTTGTTGTTGTTGCTGTTGGTGTTGTTGGTGTTGTTAATGTTGTTGTTGCTGATGTTGTTGTTAGTGTTGTTGATGTTGCTGTTGCTGTTGCTGGTGTTGTTGTTGTTGTTGATGTTGTTGTTGTTGGTGTTGGTGTTGTTGTTATTGGTGCTGATGTTGCTGCTGTTGTTGTTGGTGGTGTTGTTGGTGTTGGTGGTGTTGTTGTTGTTGTTGTTGTTGGTGTTGTTGTTGGTGTTGTTGCTGTTGTTGTTGTTGTTGTTGTTGGTGTTGTTGTTGTTGTTGTTGGTGTTGTTGTTGTTGTTGTTGTTGTTGTTGTTGTTGTTGTTGTTGTTGTTGTTGTTGTTGTTGTTGTTGTTGTTGTTGTTGTTGTTGTTGTTGTTTGTTGTTGTTTGTTGTTGTTGTTTGTTGTCGTCGTCCCACCCGCAGCCCGCCCGCGCACCCCGCGACCCACCCCGCGACCCACCCGCGACCCACCCGCGACCCGCGACCCACCCGCGACCCACCCCGCGACCCACCCGCGACCCACCCCGCGAACCACCCCGCGACCCACCCCGCGACCCACCCCGCGACCCACCCCGCGACCCCCGCTGGCCCAAACCCGCGACCCACCCGCGACCCACCCGCGACCCCACTCGCGACCCACCCGCCCCCATCCGCGCCT
>CAUYUJ010006205.1:27500-35000 GCA_963575745.1 Prorocentrum cordatum | reverse complement strand
ACTGCTGTTTACTCGCCCATGGGTCCACCGTGCAGACTCGTGCCTCCATGTGCAGCCCAAATATGCGACCTTCAGATAACAAGGGCCGCGCACGGGGAAGGGGAGCCAACGCGTGGGTCCTCGCAGAAGGCCTTGTCCGAGTTCGTGCAGCACCAGTCCTGCGCTCGCGTTCACACACCAGCGCGCACATTGACCATCGCCCACAGCCTCCCTTCGCTCCAGGGCGACGCTCGGGCGATGCGGATCGCGTACTGGTAGAAATCGAGGGTCGCAAAGTGAGATAGCTTATTCCGCTTGGATAATCATAGCCATCAATCCGCCTCACTGCTGACCTATCTTCTGGACGAACGCACGCGTACTCACACACACACACACACACATGCATGCATACATGCATACATGCATACATGCATACATGCATACATGCATACATGCATACATGCATACATGCATACATGCATACATGCATACATGCATACATGCATACATGCATACATGCATACATGCATACATGCATACAATACATGCAATGCATACATGCATACATACATACATGCATACATGCATACATACATACATGCATACATACATGCATGCATGCATACATACATACATACATACATACATACATGCATGCATGCATACATACGCATGCATGTATACATGCTTGCATACATACAAACATACATACATACATACATACATACATACATACATACATACATACGTACGTACGTACGTACGTACATACATACATACATACATACATACATACATACATACATACACACATAGATATATATATATATATATACAAACATACATACATACATACATACCTACCTACCTGCATACATGCATACATACATACATACATGCATACATAAATGCATAGATGCATACACACACACACATACATACATACAGGCATACATGCATGCATACATACATACATACATACGCACATACATACAGACATATATACATGCATGCATGCATACGCACATAGATATATACATACATACACACATATATACATACATACATACATACATACATACATACATACATCCATATATACATACAAACATACATACATACATACATATATACATGCATACATGCATGCATGCATGCATGCATGCATACATACATACATACATACATACCTGCATACATGCATACATACATACATACATACATGCATACACACAGACATACACATACATGCATGCATGCATGCATACATTTACGCCGGCGGCGAGGCAGAAGTGCTGCTCCAGCGGGCAGCGATCAGAGCGACCGATACGCGAGTTGGCCGGCGAAGGACGGGAGAAGGACGCGACAGACAGGGCGGCCGCGAAGGACGGGCGAAGGCGGAGGGCACGCAGACGCGGATGAATTCCATGCTGAGTGCGCTGGCGGGGCCAGCAGCGGCAGCGGGGGCCGCGGCGGCAGCCGGGCCGCGGCGTCGGTGCACCCACGGGCGCTGTCGATGCTCAGCACGAGGTAGAGCAAGTTGTGAGCAGTGCTGGAGTCCAGGTCGGGACTGCCGACAGCAAAATGCTGGGCCCACCAGGTAGATGGCCCGGGGGAAGGTGCGCCCTGACGCAGGGTCCTCAGCCAGGGACATCAGAGTGGGACTGCGCGCCGGGGGCGGCAGCAGGCGGCACCATGACGACGCGCATGGAGGGAGGGACGAAGGCAGGGGAGGAGGGGAAAGAGGAGGGGGGAGGAGCGCCCAGCCTGCGGGAAACCCCTGGCAGGCGGGGCGGCGGTGGCCCGAAAGTACAAACACACACACACACACAGAAAAAGAGATCATCAAATCCTGCACAACACTGACCGAGTATCGGGTTCCGAAACCCGGAACCCGAGAGAACATCATCTTAGGCGCGCACCAACGTCATAGTCACTTTTATGATCATCCTCATCGTCGTAGTCATCGTCAACATCATCCTCTGCAACATCCTCATCCTCGTCATCATCAGTCCAACCCCCGCCTAATTACCCCTGTCGTCCTCCTCCGAACTGCCCTGTTCCCCCTCCCAAGCCTCCTCCTCCTCCTCCTCGCCTTCCTCGTCTTCCTCCCTCTCTTCGACGGAGATCGTGGCTCCGAATCTCCGCAACGTCTGACGTGCGATACCACGCCGCAATGCCATCGCACTCGTCATCACCATCAGGGATGGGGCTGTCCTTAGGTCGGGCATGCCCCCCTGCAGGTGGATTTTGGACGAAAGAAATAAAAAATACTCAAGAAATGATCAAAGATAGAAAGTAGTCCCCAGACTATTTTCCCTACTCTTGAATATTCCTCCTGTAGAGGGACACGCCCGACTCAAGGCTGTTGGAGGCCTGGGAATGGGCACCAACACCAACACAGGGGGTTGCCTCCACAAAGGGAATCTGATCTGATCCTAGATTTCGGTGTCGGTGGTAATAATATTTCGGCCACCTTGGAAGCCAGAACACTACCACCATCACTGGGATCGGGATCTTCTTCCCCTTGTGGATGCAACACCGCCGATATCGGTGCTGGTGTCAATCTCTAGGCCTGCGAGGCTGTCCTTCTTCTCCTCGGACCAGCCCGTCTCCCACATGCTGAGGCCGGCCTCGCAGTCGAACTGGGCGGGCCGGCTCCCCACACACAAGCGCGCGGGCGGGTGGGCAGGGGCCGGCGGGGAAGGACGGAGGAGATGGACGAGGAGGAAGGGAGGGGAGGAGGGAGGAGGGGGCCAACAAGTCGGTCCATTAGATCTGAGGCTACTCCTGCCTACCCCCCCACACACACACACCCGCGCTGTTTCTCCCAACTAACAAATCGCGACGCTACGCGCGCTTTCCGTCATCCGCCGTACCCTGTTGACTTTTCAAATGGGTGCCTGGCGTGCTGGACGTCTGGTGATTTTGGTTCTCGTCTGAAGAACTTCCATTGCGGCCACGGCCGATCGCGCCGGCCACCCGGAAAGCCCACGAGAATTCGGCCTCCATTGGCCCAATCGCCTCCAAGACGGCCAAGACGGCCTCCACGAGGCCTTTAAGACGTGACCGTCCCAAGATGCCCCCAAGATGCCTCCACGACGGGCAAGATGGCCCCAATAGAGCCCAAGATAGCCCCAAGATGGCCTCCAAGACTGTCCCAAGATGCTCCAAGACCGCCAAGATGGTCCAAGAGAGCCCAAGACGGCTCGAGAAGCGCCCAAGAGGCCCCTATGACGGCCCGAGAGGCCTCCAAGAGGTCCTCCAGGAAGGTCTGAAGAGGCCAAAATCATTGTTCCTTAGATGTTTGACAGATTTTGGCATTTGCTCCAAACAAAACGGCCCTCCGACAGCCCAAGACGGCCCAAGAGGCCCCCAAGATTGCCCCAAGATCGCGAAAGAGGTCTCCAAGACGGCCACAGGACGGCCCAAGAGGTTCCCAGAACAGCCCTCAAAGGGCCCCAAGACGGCCCAAGGCCTCCAAGACGCCCAAGATGGCCTTCAAGACAACCCTGAAGCGCCCCAAGAAGGCCCCAAGATGGCCCAGAGAGACTCCCAAGACAGCTTCCGACGGCGTCAGACGGGCCAGAAACGCCGCAAGAAGGCCGAAGAGGCCCTGAAGAAGCTCCCAGAGGCCTTCAAGAGGCCCGAGGAGGCCCCCAAAAGGCCTCCAAGAGGCCCCCAGAAAGCTCCCAGGAGGCCTCAAGAATGATCCAACAAGCACCCAAGAGGTCCCCTCATCCTTCTCCCCATCCTCCGTTTTCCTCCCTCCCCTCATCCTCCTCTTCCTCCCCCGTGTTCCCCGAAGGGCTTCCACAACGGCTGGGGGAACGCACGGTCCAATAGCGTGGCCAAGCTTGGCCCAAACAATTGACCATATAGGCGTATCCCAAAAGAGAGAGGGCGGCGATGATTCGCCACAGGCATCTTCCACAAAGTATACAGCATTGGAAGCAGAGTGATTGACCAGTGATCATATAGAAGCCTTTCGTCGCCAGATTTGTGGAGCATTTCAATGGCATCGATGACAAAAGAGAGAACGAAGAGGAAGATGAAGGAAGAGCGAGGAAGGGAGAAAGAGAGAGAGAGAGAAGAGCCAGGACGACGAGGACATGAGCGTTGGAGAGAGAGGAAGCGCGAGGACAAGGAGGAAGGGATGATGGAAGGGAAGAGGGAGCAGCAGGGCTACCCTGATCATGGCCAACATTGGGGGCGGGACATGGGAGAACAATCAGCTCAGGAGCTGATGTTGCTTGTCGCCTGCAGTTCGAATGCCCACCGCGAGCCCTAAACGCCCACCATCCATGTTTGGGATCCGCTCGCGTCGTATCTGACGTCATACCCCTCCCTCCCATCCCTTACCACGGCGTACATATCCTCTCTACTCGCAGTCGGATGTCGGGCAGGGCAATGATCGCGAGAGGGTACGCCATGCATGGTAGAGCACGGCATGGTATGGCGTAATTAGAAGAGCACGGCAGAGCGTAGCATGCCGTAGCACGGCGTGGCATTGCGCAGTGAAACATTGTATCACGCAAAGCATGGCATCGCACAGCGGCGCAGAACACAGCACCGCACAGCATGTCATGGCATGGCGCCGGGTTCCTTGGAGGGTAAGTGGATCGTCTTCGAGAGGTCTGGGCCGGTCTGGAGTCGTGGCTCTAAGTCTAGCTCTTCGGGCTCCCCGAAAACCTCCGCCCAAGGCGGGGCTGATGGAGAGCACCCGCTGGCTCTGCTTCCAACATCGTCTTCTCAAAGACCCAAAGTGGGGGAGACTTCCGCGGCCCAGAAAATCAACGAATCGACACCGAATGTGTAATCACTTCCGATTGTTTTTTCGGGCTATTGTTCCCAACCCTCCAGCGTTGGGTTCTCGTTTTGAATAGAGCACTGCTCGCGCGTCTCCTTCCCACCGCGTCTCCTTCCCACCGTCTCCTTCCCACCCCCTCCCGTCCCTCTCTTCTCCCCTGCCTTTGACCTCGCCATCCTGCTTTTGGGGGGCTGCGATCTGTGAAACTGTCGCTACTTTCGAGAGCTGCTGAGGGGCCCAGCACAGTGGGTACCCACCGCAGACTCAAATTAGACCTCGCCATCCCTGGGGGGCTGCGATCTGTGAAACTGTCGCCACTTTCGAGGGCTGCTGGGGGGCCCAGCACAGTGGGTACCCGCGGCAGATTCAAATTAGACCTCGCCATCCCTGGGGGGCTGCGATTTGTGAAACTGTCGCCACTTTCGAGGGCTGCTGGGGGGGCCCAGCACAGTGGGTACCCAGCGGCAGACTCAAATTAGACCTCGCCATTCCTCTGGGGCTGCGATCTGTGAAACTGTCGCCACTTTCGAGGGCTGCTGGGGGGCCCAGCACAGTGGGTACCCGCGGCAGACTCCAATTAGACCTCGCCATCCCTGGGGAGCTGCGATCTGCGAAACTGTCGCCACTTGCGAGGGCTGCTGAGGGGCACAGCACACTGGGTACCCACCGCAGACTCAAACTAGACCTCGCCATCCCTGGGGGGCTGCGATCTGTGAAACCGTCGCCACTTTCGAGGGCTGCTGAGGGGCACAGCACAGTGGGTACCCACCGCAGACTCAAATTAGACTACTTTCGAGGGCTGCTGAGGCGCACAGCACACTGGGTACCCACCGCAGACTCAAACTAGACCTCGCCATCCCTGGGGGGGCTGCGATCTGTGAAACTGTCGCCACTTTCGAGGGCTGCTGAGGGGCACAGCACAGTGGGTACCCACCGCAGACTCAAATTAGACCTCGCCATCCCTGGGGGGCTGCGATCTGTGAAACTGTCGCCGCTTTCGAGGGCTGCTGAGGGGCACAGCACAGTTGGTACCCACAGCAGACTCAAATTAGACCTCGCCATCCCTGGGGGGCTGCGATCTGTGAAACTGTCGCCACTTTCGAAGTCTGCTGAGGGGCACAGCACACTGGGTACCCACCGCAGACTCAAACTAGACCTCGCCATCCCTGGGGGGCTGCAATCTGCGAAACGTCGCCACTTTCGAAGGCTGCTGAGGGGCACAGCACAGTGGGTACCCACCGCAGACTCATATTAGACCTCGCCATCCCTGGGGGGCTGCGTTGTTTTTGCTTGTGCTTTTTTTGTTGGCCGGTTTTTTGATGCGTTTTGTTGCCTGTTCTTCTTCGATTATTTGCTGCGATTCTGCTTGGGGCTGCTTGTGGCGTGTGCGATCTGTTGAATGTGAAACGGTTGTCTCCACTTTCGAGGGCTGCTTGAGGGGCCCAGCACACTGGGTACCCACCGCAAACTCAAATTAGACATAGCCATCCCTGGGGGGCTGCGATCTGTGAAACTGTACCACTTTCGAAGGCTGCTGAGGGCACAGCGGGGCACAGCACCATGGGTACCCACCGCAGGGACTCAGACTAGACCTCCGCCATCCCTGGGGGGCTGCGATCTGTGAAACTGTCGCCACTTTCGAGGGCTGCTGGGGGGGCCCAGCACAGTGGGTACCCACCGCAGACTCAAATTACACCTCGCCATCCCTGGGGGGCTGCGATCTGGGAAATTGTCGCCACTTTCGAGGGCTGCTAAGGGGCCCAACACAGTGGGTACCCACCGCAGACTCCAATTAGACCTCGCCATCCCTGGGGGGCTGCGATCTGTGAAACTGTCGCCACTTTCGAGGGCTGCTGAGGGGCCCAGCACAGTGGGTACCCACCGCAGACTCAAATTAGACTTCGCCATCCCTGGGGGGCTGCGATCTGTGACACTGTCGCCACTTTCGAGGGCTGCTGAGGGGCCCAGCACAGTGGGTACCCACCGCAGACTCAAATTAGACCTCGCCATCCCTGGGGGGCTGCGATCTGTGAAACTGTCGCCACTTTCGAGGGCTGCTGAGGGGCCCAGCACAGTGGGTACCCACCGCAGACTCAAATTAGACCTCGCCATCCCTGGGGGGCTGCGATCTGTGAAAGTGTCGCCACTTTCGAAGGCTGCTGAGGGGCACAGCACAGTGGGTACCACCGCAGACTCAAATTAGACCTCGCCATCCCTGGGGGGCTGCGATCTGTGAAACTGTCGCCACTTTCGAGGGCTGCTGAGGGGCACAGCACAGTGGGTACCCACCGCAGACTCAAATTAGACGCCGCTTTCGTCCTTGTTCTCCTCCTGCAGTCACCTTCCCTCTGCTGCTGCCGTGCTGATGGTTCGGCTTCCCGCACGTTTTTCTCCTGCTCTGCGCTCCCGACTCCCCATGTCCTCTTCGAGCCTGTAGCTGTCGCCCCTCGTTCTTGTATGGTTCTCCTGCGCATCATGCCATAGGCGCGTGTCCCAAGTAGCTTACACATCAAGTTGATTGTTCATGCAAGTTTCGGCCAACTCCTCGTTTCCATTGATACAAATGGGTTGGGTACGTCACAGGGTATTTTTTATTGTGGGGCCTACCAAAAACGCCCACGCTGCAGCGGGAGATTTGGAACAACTAGAGGCGCAGAAATGGGGCCAACGCTTCAGCGGGAGCAAGATTCTGAAACAGACCCAAACGAAAA
>CAUYUJ010006205.1:0-20000 GCA_963575745.1 Prorocentrum cordatum | reverse complement strand
ATCATCATCATCATCATCGTCATCATCTTCCTCCTGCTCCTCCTCCTCCTCTCCTCCTCCTCTTTCTCGTCCTCCTCCTCCTCCTCTTCCTCCTGCTCCTCCTTGTTCTCCTCCACCTCTCCTCCTCCTCCTCCTCCTCCTCCTCCTCCTCCTCCTCCTCCTCGTGCTCCTCCTCCTCCTCCTCCGCCTCCTCCTCCTCCTCCGCCTCCCTCATCCTTCTCCTCGTCCTCCTCGTCCTCCTCGTCCTCCTCCTCCTCCTCCCTCTCCTCCTCCTCCTCCTCCTCCTCCTCTCCTCCTCCTCCTCCTCCTCCTCCTCCTCCTCCTCCTCCTCCTCTTCCTCCTCTTCCTCCTCTTCCTCCTCTTCCTCCTCTTCCTCCTCCCCCTCCCCCTCCCACTCCGCACCGCAGAACGCGCCAGCCTGTCGCCTGATTTGGGGCGTGCTAACGTGCGCCCGCCCCCCCGCCTGAAGCCAGCCCCGCCAAGCGGCCCAGCCCACCCCCAAGGCTCGGGCCGCGCCGGCGGCGCCGAGCGCGGCGGGGCTTCCACCGGACCACACTGTGCGCGGCCTGCTGCCCCGCCCGGGCGCGCTGAGCTCACAGCTGGCGCGGCGCACGGCGGCCACGGCGAGCGGCGCAGCCGCGTGCCGAACGGCGCGACTCCAGAGCAATAAAAAAATGCCATCGCCCCAAAAAACGGATCAACTGCGGAGAACATCGTATTTGAGCCAAACATCGTTGCCACTGCAGCGCGCGATTGCACGTCGTTGGCCCTGGCGCAGCATCCTGACCCGTCCGCCGTCGCGCGCGGTTTCGCTGGGCCGCAGGCATTGCGCGCCAAGTTCGCCGGCGACCGGGGAGCGGACACTGGCGTCCACGAGACGGCGTTGGCCAAACGCGGGCGAAGCAGCGGCCAGGTCCATGATCCGCTCCTCCACCACGTCGTGCGCCTTCTGAGCGCACAACTCGGGGATGTGGCGCCCCGCTTCGCCGGCGTCACCTGTGCGACCCGCGCGGCGCCAGAGACTGGCAGCAGCAGCGCCGTGGCCCTCGGGCGGCCCGTGCGGCCGCGTGGATGGAAACCGGCATGAAAAAGCGATCATCAAGTGGGACACCACGAGGCCCATCGTCTTCATCATGGCACCTGGACGCGACAAGCAGTCTTGCCGCGGACCGGCGCACGCGCAGGTCGGCCGGGCAGCACGCGGCCACTACACAACGAAGTCGCGCACGGCACGAGGGGCGGAAAGAGACAGGGCGGCCGCGGAAGCGGGGAGGGGGAAGGCGGCCTCCTCAGACCGTGAGGGTCTCCTGGGGGCATGCTGCGGCCAAGGCCCCGAAGAGTAGAGCGAGTCGAGCGCGAAGAGGACGTTCGGGAAGAGGCTCAGCAGGAGCTGAAACGCGACGAACACGCACCTGGGCGGGGCTGCGAGGCACAGCGGAGGACGCGGGGGGCCACCGCCCGCTGCGCAGCGGCGAGGCGCAGGGGCGGTCGGGCGGACTCTGCGACCCAGAAGGCGCCGAGGCCGCCCTCCCTGCCTCCCTTGCTACCCCCCTGCTCCCTTCCTCCTCCTCATCTTCATCCATCCCTCCCTCACTCCCTCCCTCCCTCCCTCCTCGCTCCCTCGCTCCCTCGCTCCATCGCTCCCTCATCCTCCTCCTCCTCCGCCTCCTCGTCCTCCTCCACTCCCTAGTTTCCCCTCATCCTTTTTCTGCCCTCCCTCATTGTCTTTCTCTCCCTCTCCCCCTCGTTCTCTCTCTCTCTCTCTCTCCCTGTCTCGCTCTCTCGCTCTCTCTCTCTCTCTCTCTCTCTCATTTTTTCTCTCTCTCTCTCTCTCTCTCTCTCTCTCTCTCTCTCTGTCAAACAAATAAACAAACAAACAAACAAACAAACCAACAAACAAACAAACAGACAGACAGACAGACAGACAGGCAGGCAGACAGACAAACAGACAGACAGACAGACAGACAGACAGGCAGACAGACAAACAAACAAACAACCAAACGAAAAAATCATCCGTCCTCTCCCCTCTTCAGTCCCTCCCCCTCTGCATACATGCTCCTCCAGTTCCTCCCTCGTCATCCCCCCTCTCCGACCACCTCCGAGAACATCCGACGACGCCTGGCGAGACCTCCTGGAGACTCCCGGGGAGACCTCCCCACTGCGGTGCTCGGCGGCGACGGGGTCAGAGCAAGGGCTGGGTCCTAAGGAACCGAATTCTATATACCGACGCTTTTTCCTGCCCCAACTGGAACTCGCACAGGAAAGCGGATCCTGGTGTATACGGGATCCTGGTGTATACATGTTTCGTTGCTTCCACGGGAAAACGGGGAAAAAAGGATACACCACACCACCCCGACGCCGCCCCCGACCCTCCAAAAAATTCTTGGGATTGGAAAAAAACAGCCCGCCACTGGTAACGTATACAGTCGGGCCGCTGAAAGAAGGAACGCTAAACAAGGAACGAAGCCCCGTTTTGGCCCCACGAGCGCCTGCGTGCCCGAGGAAGGCCAGAGGAAAAGCCATGGAAGGAGCCAAGAAACATCGAGCCCCTTTCTTACCCAAACTGCTCCTTATCTCAGCGGCTTGGCTGTATACGCTCCTGTTTCCGAGGTCCTTCTTCGCCGCGGACCAGCCCGTCTGCCACTTGCCGACGCCCGCGCTGCAGTCGAACTCCGCGGGCGGTCCCCCCCCCCGGGGGACACGCGCGGGCAGCCCCCCACCCCACCCGGGGACGCGCGCGGGGCAGCACGGGGGAGGGCGAGGGCGAGGGAGGAGAGGCAGGGGGCTCGGGGGCCGCGGGGAGGGCGGGAGAGCAGGGAGAGGGAGAGGGGACGGGAGGAGGGAGGCCACGAGGGAGGGAGGGAGGGAGGGAGTGGAGGCGCCAGGGGTAGATAGGAGGGATTTTCCTTGCTGTCATAGAGCATTTGATCCGTAAGGCATGCAGTAACAATGCACACAGAACGCATCAACATGCGTGTAATGCTGTTTGCCCGTAGCTTGTGGCTCTCAGTTTGGAGGGAGCTCAACAACCAGTCCACCATCCCAAGAGGTGGGGGAGCCAGAACAAACTGGCACAGTGCAGATTGACCGCGAGGCCACCAAAGAGAGGAGGGAGGCCACGAGGGAGGGAGGGAGGGAGGGAGGGAGTGGAGGCCGCCCAATCGCACCGCATCGCCGATGCATCGGCGATGCTGCACGATCCTCCGACCCCATCTGCTTCGACCCCGTTTGGGCTGCCTGCAGGGGGGAGGGAGAGGCCGGAGGGAGAGAGGAGGAGGAGGAGGAGGAGGAGGAGGAGGAGGAAGAGTATGCGGAAGGGGAGAAGGAGGATGGAGAGGCAAAGAAGGCCAACAAAGGGAGGAAGGGAGCAAAGGAGGGAGAGGAAAAGGAGGCAGAGGAGGAATAGGAGGCAAAGGAAGCCGACCAACCCGCCCAGCCCAAACCTGCTCAAAATCTGTCATCGGACCCATCCCGGGGTCTGTTTTTCGCGGCAGCCCCAGCCGTGGCAACGAGAAGCCTCCAGGAAGCACGTGTCCCGAAGGCCGAAGAGGGAAGGAGAGAGGGAGGGAGGGAAGGAGGGAGGGGAGGGAGACTCAGACATCCAACCACGTGTGTTTTCACAATCCTCGGCCCCAAGGGTCTCCAACCCTTCCCCGGGGCCAGTTTCCCGCCCTGGATCCATGTTCGATGGCCTTCGAGCCCACGAACGGCCCCCAGAGGCCGAAATTCTGGGAAAACGCCACCCCCCCCCAAAAAAAAATAAAAACGTCGTCGGAGATCTGGGGACCGCGGGGACAGTCAGGGATCGCGACTCGGGGATCCACTGACCTGGGTAAATGCACCCGGGTCTGTCGAGCTCTGCAGGATCCTGCAGGATCCTGCGCCCCAAACCGGGTCAATGCACCCCTGGCTCTGCAGGATCCTGCAGGGTCTGGCGCCCTGGCTGAACCCCGTTTGCACTGACCCCGTCTCAAGGCTCCTGGGAAGCACTGGGGCCTGGTAAGCCACGGAGGCCCCCCCCCGGGAAGAGACGTGGCAAGAAGCGCGCGCAGAGAGGGCGCAGATGTCCGCAGGGGTCGGGGTCGTGCGCCGCGCGGCGCGCGCTGTGAAAGCTCTTTTCGCTGATTTTGGCGGCGCACCCAGGGGGACGGCGACGACGAGGGGACGACGACGACGACGACGACGACGACGACGACGACGACGACGACGACGACGACGACGACGACGACGACGACGACGACGGCGACGGCGACGGCGACGGCGACGGCGACGGCGACGACGGCGACGGCGACGGCGACGGCGACGGCGACGGCGACGGCGACGGCGACGGCGACGGCGGCGACGACGACGACGGCGACGGCGACGGCGACGGCGACGGCGACGGCGACAGCGGCGGCGACGACGACGGCGACGACGACGACAGCGGCGGCGGCGGCGGCGACGACGACGACGACGACGACAGCGACGGTGGCGGCGGCGGCGGCGGCAGCGGCGACGACGGCGGCGACGACGGCGACGACGACGACGACGACGCTTGCCCAGCGGGGAAGGCACAGGGGGCGGGCCTTCTCGGAAGGCTCCAAAGGCCTCCCGTCTTATGAGAAACGTGCCGAGTCTTCCCCAAAGCCCCGCCGCCTTCTGAGAGGGCCTGTCCCCTCTGCGCGCCGCCGAGCTCTTCGCCGGTGGCCCGACCAGCACCACCCAGGGCGGCACACCCCCCCAGAAAGTGGAAGTCGGGCAGGCGGCACGCTGAGACCTCAAGACGCTCAAGAGCCTTTCCTCCTCCTCCTCCTCCTCCTCCTCCTCCTCCTCCTCCTCCTCCTCCTCCTCCTCCTCCTCCTCCTCCTCCTCCTCCTCCTCGAGACGGGAATCGAACGGGCAAGTGGGGCCACGGGCCCACCCCCAGGCCTGAAAGCGCTTTTTAAAAACCCCGACAAGACAGAAACGCTGACCTCGACAGCCAACGGGCGCCCCCGGAGCTCTGAACGTCGTCGGCGCTGGCGGCGCAGCACGCACGCGGGGACGCGATGCCTGCACGAGGGGGTGCCACCCTCAGAGGCGGAGGAAGGGGGGGGGAGCACACGAGGACAGGTAGGCAGGAGGACGGAGGGAAGGGGACTGAGGGGGAGGAGGGGAGGGCAGGAAGCAAGAAAAAAGGAAGACCAGGAGGAAGGAAGGAGAGGCAGGAGGGAGCAGGAGGAAAGAGAGAGAGAGAGGAAGAGAAGGGTGAGGAAGAGGAGGAGGAGCAGGATTTTTTCTCGACGTCAGATGCCCTTCACCTCTGGTCGGGGGCGGCCTCGAGCACCGCGATGGGGACCCAGGGCAAAACAGCGACGACGAGAAAGTACCACCCAATTGAGCATCGCCAGATCTGCGGGCAGTGTGACAAGGCCCAAGACGGGGAGCAGGAAGATGCCGGCGAGCCAAAGCAGTTCAAGGTGCAAATGCGAAGCGCACCCCCACCCAGCACCGAACGGCTCCATACCAGCGATGTGATAAAAGAAGCATGTCCAGCACCGAAGCCACAAACCGTCACAGGACAAGCCAGGAAGGTAACCCCCCAAAAACCTTGAACGCGAGGAAAGGGCATGCGCCAATTAGAAAATAGAAGCGTGCAGTACCGAATAAGCAAGAAAAGGCGTCTGCTTGGCTTGCCTCTCGTGCCTGGGCCAGGCTCGGCCCCAAAAGAGGCCTCCACCGAAGGCGGGGACAAGCTGCACGAACCTCCTAGCCACCCCAGCGTTCACCTCCTTGAAGCTCGTGTCCAAGAGACCTTCAAGCACGCACACGTACGGTACAGACTTGGGAGCCGTCCAGCGGCAAGCAAGCCTGATTTGAGCCCCTGAGCCAGATGGCTACTTGAGAGGAGGGGGAGGAGGAGGAGGAGGAGGAGGAGGAGGAGGAGGAGGAGGAGGAGGAGGAGGAGGAGGAGGATGAGGATGAGGAGGAGGAGAGGAGGAGTTGGAGCAGCGAGCACATAAAGGGACGCGCCGAGTCGGGACTAAGACGGGCAGGAGCAGCACGAAAAGGCGATAACACACAATCGCACGCATTAAGGAATTGAGGCGCCACGCGATTGCCCAGCTTGGCTCATCACGGCGGCAAGACGCGCCACCCTCACTGGCCAGGAGTACCTGACCAGGAAAGAAACAGGAAGCCTGGAGGGAAGGATCGAACACCGGCTCGCTCCTGGGAGAAGCACACAAACGAATTGAACATTTGCCCCGAATTAGGTTATATGCGAGAGCAGCCCCAACCGCTGGCAGGCTGGGTCTGAGACCTGGAGCCTAATGGGCGTGGGTACGGGGTGCGTTCGGCCACCCCTGGGATGACGGCCCGAAACGAGTTTATATCTCGGAGCCACTTGCGCCAGGGATTCTCAAGGAGCGCCTGAGGGTCACAGTCCGCGAATAATTGGAAGCGGGCCGCACGCTCAGAAAAGGAGCCACACTTCGTGCAGCCAATGATCTCACTGGCTCTGTACAGGATATGGCCACGAGCAGCTTCGGGAGGGACGGGGCCTTTGGCGGGGAGCAAACTGCTGCGAAGGGCAGTGTTGACACCACTAGGGGCCGAGGGCCAGGGACGCTTCTTCGAGCCAAGAGCATCCGCAGCCGTCGCCTCGCTCAAAATGGCCTGGGATCTCGAAGCTATACGCACCCTCGGCCGCACACGCCTTGGAAAAGGCTCCGCCACCTCCTTCGAGGGCCCGGCCTGGGTCCTGGGCCTGGGCTCAGGGTGAGGCGAAGGCGGAGGAGGAGGCGGAGGAAAAGGAGGAGAGGACAGACAGCAGCCTCAGCAGCAGCAGGGGCCGCAGCGGGAGGATCCGAGGTGGAGTCAACCCTGGGCCGCACGTTCCTCCGGGGACGGTGCTCCTGGCCACCTCGGGCCTCGTCCCCCCCCGGCCCCTTGTAATCCCCTGGGGCCCCACAGGGCTACTGGGCGCCTCGGCGGGGGGAAAGGGCGGAACCATATGTGCAAAGATGAAGAGTTGGAGGCAGACGAGGCCGAGGAGGAGGGAAGAGCACAGGGAGAGTCCGGCCTCCTCATCCGCCGACGAGGTGACGGCAGCGATCATCGCGGCCAGCGCCCTGAGCGACGGGACGACGGCGTGCGACGGCCCACGATGGCCTCAAAGCGGTACCAAGTCGGTGCAAGAGCCCCCGAAGAAGGCTCCCAGACGCCTCAAGAATGAGTACAATCGCAGAACAGCATGCTTTTGCAATGTGTCTATCAGTCGCTTGTTTTCCCTTCCATATAATCAAAACTGCTTTACGAAGACCACATGAGGGCCTAAGACCACAAGATAGCTCCAAGATCACCTGGATGGCCCAGTAGCCCCGAGTCGCCAACAACATCGCTCAATATGGCCCAAGAAAACCCCGAGTCGGCCCCAAGATGCACCCAATAATATCCAAGTAGCCCCCCCCAGAGGCCCAAAGTATGCCCAACACGACCCCAACAGTCCCCCCCGAGACACCAAGATTCAAGATGCCGCCAGAAGTCTCTTGGATGGCCCAGCAATGGCCCAGGAACGCCTCACGCAACATTTTATCAGGCTGGCTCCGCCTAGGGGGGCGGCGGCAAACTGTGCAGCGATTTGTACTGTTACGCCTAATCATGCCTTTCGCCTGGACCGGCATCTGCAAAGTAACGTCGCGATTATAATGCATATCCGAAGTGGAATGCAAGGCGAAACGCGCGAAATCGAATATATTCGGTTCTCATCCGCCGCACCGTAATCTCAGACGTCTGGACGATAGGATCCTGCAACGCTCGAATAATCGGAGCCCTTTGCCGACCTAGTCGCGGCAACTGGGCCGAAGTGCCCTGTGCTGTCCAAACGTGGCGTTCGAGCCAATCGACTTCTAGCTCGGACCTCGATGGGCGGAGCTCTCCCGATAATCAGACGCGCAACATGTTTCCCGACCTGTGATATGGCCACTAGACGGCCAAAGAGGCCCCTAGGACAGCCCCATAGGGCCCCAGGGAGGGGGTCAAGAGAGGCCCCAGAGGAGGAACACGAACGGACATTTCGAGCCCTTCGCCCCAAGATGGCCTTCAAGACCGCCAGCAGGCCCTCAAGAGGTCCCCCACAAGCTCTAGGAGGCCCCCAAGAGGCTTAAATCAGGTCCCAAGAGGCTCCAGAAAAAAACCCGAGAGGATCCCAAGACACCCCAAAACCGAATCCCAGAGGATTACGAGAGACCTCCCAAGAGATCTCCACCGGTCTCTATATGTATGCATATGTGCAAATACATTCATAGATGGAGAGGGATATACCCACATGTACATATAAATATGTATATACATGCACAATGAAGATAGAACTGTAGACATACATACATACATACATGCATGCATACATACATACATACATACATACATACTTACATACATGCATACATACATGCATGCATACATCCATACATATATACATACGTACGTACGTACATTCAGACATGCATACATTCATGTATACATACATACACACAAACACACATACATACATGCATACGTACAAGCATACATACATGTACAAACAAATACATACACAAACATACATACACATGCAGAATGACATACGTATATACATATGCAAAAATACATACATACATACACACATACACACATACACAACTTCATACGTAAATGTATGTATGTATATACATAAGTACATGTGAACATACACACACATATATACATACAGGCAGACAGAAAAGACATAGATACCTGCACGCACGCATGAATACATACCTACCTATACACATACGTATGTGCATACATACATACATGTTTTCGTACATGCATAAAAACATATTACTAACATACATAGATGTATGTATGTGGATACACACATGCATACGTACGTACATACGTACATGCATAGATACGAGAAAGCGCGCCCACAGGGCCCGAGCAAAGGGGAGAGGGGGGCTAGGTTTAAGCTACCCCCCCTCCCTTGAGCCGCCCTTGTTGGAAGCACCCCCCCCCTCCCCCCCTTTTTTTTGCAGGGGGGGGGGGGGCTTACAGCTACCCCACCCCCCTCCCCCCTTGAACCCTCCCCGGAAGCTACCCCCCCCCCTCCCCCCCTTTCCAAAGGGGGGGGGTGCTTAAGCTACCCCCCCCCCCTCCCTTGGCGCTGCCCTGCTGCTACCCCCCCCCTCCCCCCTTTCGTGCAAAAGGGGGGGGCGCTTGGAAGCTAACCACCCCCCTCCCCCGTTTGGCCGCCCCGGAAGCCCCCCCCCCTCCCCCCCTTTCCGAGGGGGGTGCTTAAGCTACCCCCCCCCTCCCTTGGGCCGCCCTGCTGGGCCCCCCCCCCCTTCCCCCCTTTGTGCCAAAGGGGAGGGGGGGGGGCTTGGAAGCGCCCCCCCCCTCCCCCCTTTGGCCGCCCAGCCCTCGGAGCCTCCACGATCCACGATCGAGGAACAATCCACGATCGAGGATGGACGATCGAGGATGGACGATCCAAAATGAAGAATCCACGATCGAAGATGGACGATCGACGATCAACGATCGACGATCGAAAATCCCAATCGAATCGCTTGCAATCGATTGCACTCCATTCCACTGCAATCCCCCTCCCCGCCTCCTTCCGCTCCTCCCCCTCCATCCCCACCTTTCGTTCCATCTACAATTACGCAATATGAATAGTACTCTCCCTGTTCCCTTGATGACGTCTTGGGAATATTCGCCCCCCCCCCCCCCCGCGTGCTGTTTTCTTACACACAGGTTTCCCTGGAGTTGGGTTTTCGCCTGCATTTGTTTCCAAAATGCTCCTCTCGCTGAGGCGCCGGCCTCATTTTCGGGCCCCGTTCGTTCCGAATCGTGCTCCCGCTGCAGCGTTGGCATCATTTCCGCCGGCGCCCGGGCTGCACGCCCGAGCTGGCGCACAGGATGGCGCTCGGGCCGGGTCCGGAGCCGGTTCCGGCCGGCGCCCGAAAATCGAGTTCCGAGGCGGCGCCGTCAAAAGGCCATTCCAATACAAATGTTTCTTTCGAAAATACTGAATTTCTGCTTCCGGCGCCCGGGAGGCCTCCCAGGCCGATTCCGACGCCCAGGCCGGCGCCCGGGCCGGACGCCCGAGCCGGGCCGGCGCCCGGGCCGGCGCCCGGGCCGGGTCCGGAGCCGGTTCCGGCCGGCGCCCGAAAATCGAGTTCCGAGGCGGCGCCGAAAGAAGGCCATTCCAATACAAATGTTTTTTTGAAAATGCTGAATTTCTGCTTCCTGCGCCCGGGAGGCCTCCCAGGCCGATTCCGACGCCCAGGCCGGCGCCCGGCGCCCGAAAATCGAGTTCCGAGGCGGCGCCGGAAAAAAACCATTCCAATACAATTTTTTCTTTTGAAAATGCTGGATTTTTGCCTCTGGCGCCCGGGAAGCCTTCCCCGGAGTTAGGTTTTCGCTTGCACTGTTTCCCCAAATGCTGCTCTCGCTGAGGCGCCGGCCTCATTTTCGGGCCCCGCTCGTTCCGAATCGTGCTCTCGCTGCAGCCCTGGTTTCATTTCCGTGCGTCCGCTCGTTCCGAATCGTGCTCCCGCTGCAGCGCTGGCCTCATTTCCGCGCTTCCGCTCGTTTCGACTCGCGTTCCCGCTGCAGCGCTGGCGTCATTTCCCGTGCCATGCCACGGCATGCAATGCAATGATAGGTTGATACTACGCTTCGCGGTGCTTTTCTACGCCATGCCACGCCGTGCTCTACAATTCATCGCGTACCCTTTCGGGATCATCGCCCTGCTCGACATCCGACTGTGCGAGTAGAGATGGAATCTGCGCCATGGTAAAAGATGGGAGGGAGGGGTAGGATGTCAAATATGACGCGAGCGCACCTAGCTTGACTCCCTCCCCCCCCTCTCCTCCCCTCCCTTCCTTCCGCCCTGTCCCTCCCCTGCAATCCAATCGATTGAATCGTTTGCAATTCAACCAATTGCAATCCAATCGATTGCAATCCAATGGATTGCAATCGAATCGATTGCAATCGAATCGTTTGCAATCCAATGGATTGCAATCGATTGCAACGCAAGTGTATCATTCAACTCGTCCCGTGCCAACGCCCAGGAACGAAAAAATACCCTGGCGACGTACCCAACCCCTGCGCAAACGCGGGGCGCAAATAGTTTAGGACACTTTATGAGGGGGGCGATGACGGAGCGAGGGTTACATATGTTTGCAGACGGAATTCGAGAGACTCGCAGGACACTGGCTTCAGGACAAGGACTAGATAAAGCTGATTAGTTGCAATCCCTGAGCAACCCTAGCCACTTCGAAAGCGCGGATCTCAGATCGCAGCCCCCCAGGGATGGCGAGGTCTAATTTGGGTCCGCGCGTGGCGCCACTGTGCTGGGCCCCCCAGCAGGCCTCGAAAGTGGCGAAAGTTTCACAGATCGCAGCCCCCCAGGGATGGCGAGGTCTAATTTGGGTCCGCCCGTGGCGTCACTGCGCTGGGCCCCCCAGTAGGCCTCGAAAGTGGCGACAGTTTCACAGATCGCAGCCCCCCAGGGATGGCGAGGTCTAATTTGGGTCCGCCCGTGGCGCCACTGCGCTGGGCCCCCCAGCAGGCCTCGAAAGTGGCGACAGCTTCACAGAGCCGCAGCCCCCCAGGGATGGCGAGGTCTAATTGGGGTCCGCCCGTGGCGTCACTGTGCTGGGCCCCCCAGCAGGCCTCGAAAGTGGCAGCAGTTTCACAGATCGCAGCCCCCCAGGGATGGCGAGATCTAATTTGGGTCCGCCCGTGGCGTCACTGTGCTGGGCCCCCCAGCAGCCCTCGAAAGTGGCGACAGTTTCACAGATCGCAGCCCCCCAGGGACGGCGAGGTGCAATTTGGGTCCGCCCGTGGCGCCACTGCGCTGGGCCCCCCAGCAGGCCTCGAAAGTGGCGACAGTTTCACAGATCGCAGCCCCCCGCAGGCAAGACAGGAGGAGGCAAGAGGGAGACGGGACGGGAAGGAGGAAGTGGAGACCACACTGCTCTATTCAAAACGAATACCCAACCAAGGAGGGTTGGGAGACAGACAGACAGAGGCCCGGTTAAACCACATGGGTTGGCCCGTAGACGGGCGAGGCTCCAGCACAGTGGCCCGAGCGCACACGCGCGTAAACGGAGAGCAAACGTTGTGCCTCCGAGGGGGGAAGGGGGAGGAAAGAAAAGAACGGGGGCGTTCCTCACGCGTGAATGCAATACTCGACGAATGCGTCCTCGTCACCATCGTGTACACTGTCATACCAGCGAGATACATTATGCAAGACATCGCGGGCGAATCCTTGGAGGCGGTCGCCCCATCTCGTCGGAGGGCGCCCGCGCGCCCTCGTAGCCTCATGCGTGCAGCGCGGGTTCCATACTATGACTTTATGAGTCCATTCCGTGTCCGAGCATGCTGACCTGCACGCGAATCTGAACAGGCGGCGGTAATGCAACTCACTCCATTTTTCAATCGGAAAGATCTGCATTGCATTGGCGATTATGTCCCTCATGCGTCTCATGGTGTCTGCCCAGTCCTCGCCCTCGCAACGCCTCCAACCAACAACCAAGCGAAGCATCTTATTCTGAAGGACGTCCAGGGATTGCGTTTGATGCTTGGTCAGCGACGCAGCCGATAGTCCGAACAACAATGTCGGTGTAATGACTGATTGGAAAAGCTTCAGCCGCAGTCTTACGGATACGTTCTGGTCTGTGAGAACATGACGGTGTTCATGAAATTTGTGCCAAGCTCGCTGGAACCGTCGACCCGCTCCTATGAACAACCCGGCGTGACCAATGCGGGTTTTCCATCTCTCCATTGCCAACTCCAAACCAGCGTTGAACAGCATCGGGCTGATGACGTCGCCTTGCTTGACCCCCCGCTGGATACGAAAAGCTTGCGCGCCCGACACGCTGCCCATCTGTCCAGAATACACCCTCGCCAGCAAGGCAGTGTAGTCTTCATCAAGGCCTTGGCGCCGGAGGGCATTAAAGAGAGGACCGTACTCAATCCGATCAAATGCTTTGGTCAAATCCAAACTGGCGCACCACAGCGGCACTTGCCATTCTATGCATTTGCTGCATGCCACTTCGAAGACCAGGAACGCGTCATCGACCGAGTGGTTCGGCCTGAAGCCTACTTGGTCCGGCCCTTGCGCGTGTTCGAGGACGTCGCGCAAGCGATGGTACAGCATGCGGGAGAATATGTTGTAAGTTGTCTTGAGAATGGTTATCGGTCTCCAGTTTTTCGGCTGTGCCAAATCCCCAGACTTAGGGAGCATTGCAAACACCGTGTCTTTCCAAGAATCTTCCACTTCGCCCGTAAGCAGCACCTGGTTGTAGAAAAACAATAACCAATCGGTAAATGTATCGGAGGCGTGCTTGAACATCTCGGCGACGATGCCATCCGTGTCGGCGCCCCTCGTATTGTTCAAAGACCGGATCGCTTTTGTAAGCTCCATCTTGGTAAACTGGGAAATGCTGGTAAACACGCGTTGGTCCGTCATCTCCGGCGGCGGATAAATACTATTCCCCACCGAAAATTGCACGAAGTGTAATTCGGAGAACGCCAGCCCGTCAGGTTTGGCAGTGTTCGTGTAAGACGGCGGCCAGCTGGGGGGGGAGGAGGCGGAGGATGGGGGAGGCGGACGGGGAGGAGGAGGAGGAGGAGGAGAAGGAGGCGGAAGAATGAGGAGGGGGAGGGGGGGGAGGAGAGAGGAGGAGAGGAAGAGGAGGAGGAGGAGGAGGAGGAGGAGAGGAAGAGGAGGAGGAGGAGAGGAGGAGGAGGAGGATGGGGAAACGGAGGAGGAGGATAACGAGGAGGAGGAGGAGGAAGAAGAGGGGGATGGTGATGATGATGATGAGGAGGAGGAGGAGGAGGAAGAGAAGGAGGGAAAAATGGAGTAGGAGGAGGAGGAGAAAACCGAGGAGGAGGAGGAGGAACGGAACGGAAGGACCCGCGGGGGAATAGGATGATGATGATGATGATGATGATGATGATGATGATGATGATGATGATGATGATGTTGATGATGATGATCATGATGATCATGATGATGATGATGATGATCATGATCATGATGGTGATGATGACTATGAGGAGGATGACGAGGACGAGGAAAAGGAGGAAGCAAAAGGAAGAAGAGGAAGAGGGAGAGGGGCGGGAATAAATGGAGGCGAAAGGGAAGGCGATGGCTCCGGGAGCTGGGCGGCCAAAGGGGGGAAGCCGAGGGGGGGGTTTTTCCAAAGCCCCCCCCCATTTCAAAGGGGGGGTGGCTCACCCCAGCTCCATTAAAAGGAAGGAGGGGGGGGGGTAGCTTGGAAGCCCCCCCCCCCTTTCCGGCCAGAAAAGGGAGGGGGGGGTAGCTCCGAAGCCCCCGCCCTTTCAAAGGGGGAGGGTGGCTCACCCCGGGTCAATTAGAGGGAGGGGGGGGGTAGCTTGGAGGCCCCCCCCCCCCTCTCGGACCACGAAAGAGGGGGGAAGGGGGGTGTGGTGGGGTCCGAAAGGCCCCCCCCCCTTTAGCAAGGAAGGGGGGAGGGGGGTAGCTTCAAGCTGGGCCCCCCCTTCTAGTCTGTCGGGCCCCACGAGCGCGGTCTATCATAGATACATACATGCATATATACATATATATATATGTGTGAAAACATACATACAGACATAAAGACATGCATACATACATGTACACAGAGCCCGCCGAACCCACCATGAACCCCCATTCCTCGAAAACTATATGAATTACTAAACGTTTCCCTGCATTTTCGGAGTGCCCCGGCGGGACCCTCCGAGAAGGTCCCCCACAAGCCGTTTCTACGCCTCTTTCACATCATCACCATCAGTATCATCTGGGGTAATCATCATCATTATCATCATCAGCAGCATCATCGCATCATCATCACCATCATCATCATCATCATCATCATCATCATCATCATCATCATCATCAGCATCATCATCATCATCATCATCATCATCTTGGGTAATAATACTCGTCATCAGAATCACCATCATCTTGGGTAATCATCATCATAATCAACATCATCATCATCATCATCATCATCATCATCATCATCATCATCATCATCATCATCATCATCATCATCATCATCGTCCTCGCCGCCACCATCATTCCCGAAGCCGTTTTGGGTCAAGGTGTCTGGTTCGCTTGTCTCCCGCATCCCTCGATGCCCCGGCGGTGCCCGTGCTCTCGTTTCCGACAGCCTCGGTACTGGATCGGTCTGTGGTGGACCGTTCAGCAGCTGCACACCACTCTACTCCACAGCCTCCGTCTACTCTAAACCCTCCGTCTACTCCACTCCCTCCGTCTCCAACACACCACCCGATACTCAACAGGCTCCCTCCCCAAGCTGTACTTGAAAATCCCATTCTACCCCACAGCTTCCGTCTACTCCACACCCTCCGTCTACTCCACTCCCTCCGTCTCCAACACACCACCCGATACTCAACAGGCTCCCTCCCCAATCTGAACTTGAAAATCCCATTCTACTCCACAGCCTCCGTCTACTCCACCTCCGTCTACTCCACTCCCTCCGTCTCCAGCACACCACCCTGTACTCAACAGGCTCCCTCCCCAAGCTGAACTTGAAAATCCCATTCTACTCCACAGCCTCCGTCTACTTCTCACCCTCCCTCTACTCCACTCCCTCCGTCTCCAACACACCACCCGATACTCCACAGGCTCCCTCCCCAAGCTGTACTTGAAAATCCCATTCTACTCCACAGCCTCCGTCTACTCCACACCCTCCGTCTACTCCACTCCCTCCGTCTCCAACACACCATCCGGTACTCAACGGGCTACTCCTCGACCTCTGTCTCCAACACAACACCCGATACTCCACAGGCTCTTCCTTCCCTTACGCACCTTCCGTCTCCACGACGTTGCCAGCGTACTCTCTCTCTCTCTCTCTTTCTCTCTCTCTCTCTCTCTCTCTCTCTCTCTCTCTCTCTCTCTTCTGCGCTCACACACACACACCTCACTCTCGTACACCCCCGCACACCAACGCAAAGACCCACACACCCTTCTTTCTTCTTGGATCTTCCAAGAGGAAAGGGTGGTTCATGGTGGGTTCAGGGACCTATACATACATACACACGCGCATACATACACATACATACAAGTATAAATGCATAAATACATATATATACGTACATTCATACATACATACAAACATGCATACATACATACAAATATACATACATACATGCATGCATGCATGCATGCATGCATGCAGACAGACAGACAGACAGACAGACACAGTATACATATAGATACATGCAGACACATATGCATACACATACATACATACATACATACATACATACATACATACATACATACATACATACATACATACATACATACATACATACGTACATACATACATACTACATTCATGCCTACATACCTGACATGATCACCCAGTTTCCCTCCCATATACCTACATACCTAACATACATACATACATACATTACATACCAATACATACTGCATACACAACATACACCAATACATACTATAACACCATGCCTATTTGATCATATAATACATACATACATGCATGCATGCATACATACATACATGCATGCATGCATGCATGCATGCATACATACATACATACATACATACATACATATACAACATATACACAAACATACATACATACATACATACATACATGCATGCATGCATGCATGCATGCATGCATACATGCATATATGCATACATACATACATGCATACGTGCATACATGCATACATTCATACATGCTTACATGCATGCGTACGCACACTCATACAAATCTACATACAGAAATACACATATGCAGACATACTGAATTACATACATACATACATGCATACATACATGCATGCATACATACATACATGCATATATGCATACACACATACATACGTACATATACCTATACATACATACATACATACATACATACATACATAAATGCATGCATGCATGCATGCATACATACATACATACACATACATACATACATACATACAAACATACATACATACATATATACATACATGCATGCATGCATGCATACATACATACATATACATACACACATACATACATACAGAACGCGCCCATAGCGCACTCCCAAATAAAGAAGAAAACCCTCAGCTACCCCATATTACCCCTGCCCTGCCGGACCCCCCCACACACCTCCCCCTCTTCCCTCGGAAGATACCCTCCCTCCCTTGGGACGCACATGGACATACTAATACTATATGTCCTCCTTGGAGGCGCGCGTCCGACCCGAACATATAGTATACCCATCTTGTAGTATATCGTTTCCCGAGCGGCGTGGCCAGAAAGCGCCCGCCACGACGCATATACTATAAGATTTCTCGGTACGCGCATCGCCCCCCGGGGGGCGACGCACATATAGTATAAGTATGTTGGGGTGACGCCGGGATCCCTTTCGCGCTCTGGAAGCTACCCCCCCTCCCTGTCCAAAGGGGGGGGAGCTTAGCCCCCCCCCCCCCTTGAAGCTCCCCTGCCAGAAGCCCACCTTTCGCGCTCTGGAAGCTACCCTCCCCTCCCTTTCCAAAGGGGGGGGCTTAGCTACCCCCCCGCTTTGAACCTCCCCGGCTGGAAGCCCCCCCCTCCCCCCCTTTTGGGCGCAAGGGGGGGAAGGGGGCTTCGAAGCTCCCCCCTTCGCTAAAGGAAGGAGCGCCGAACATCAAAAGAGCGCCGAAAACCAACGTGGCGCCGAAAACCAAAGAGTCACCAGAAATCCGAAGAGGCGCGCAAACCAGAGGGCGCCGAAAACCAAAGCAAAGCCGAAAACCGACAAGGCACCAAAAACCAAAACGGCGCCGAAAACCAAAGATGCGCCGAAAAAGAAAGGAGCACCGAAACCCAAAAGAGCGCTGAAAACCGAAGATGTGCCGAACAAAAAAAAAACGCGCCGACAACCAAAAGAGGCCGAAAACCAAAGGCCGAAAACCAAAAGAGTGCCGAAAAGCAAAGGGGCGCCGAAAGCTAAAAGAGCGCGGAAAACCAGAGCAGCGCCGAACACCAAAAGGGCGCCGAAAACCAAACAGCACCAAAACCCAAAAGGGCGCCAAAAACCAAAGGGTCGCCGGACTTGAAAAGAACGCCCGAAACCAAAGGAGCGCAGAAAATCAACAGAGAGCCGACAGCCAAAGGGTCACCAAACATCATAAGGGCACCGAAGACCAAAGTACTGCGGAAAACCAAAAGAGTGCCGAAAACCAGAAGGGCACCGAAGACCAAAACGTTGCCGAAAAACCAAACCACAAGGGCGCCGAGAACCAAAAGAGCGCCGAAAATCGACAGGGCGCCGAAAACCAAAGGAGCGCCGAAAACCGAAAGGGCGCCGAAAACCAAAGGAGCGCCAAAAACCAAGGGGCGCAGAAAACCAAAAGGAGGACGAAAACCAACAGAACGCCGAACGCAAAAAGATGCCAAAGATGCGCCGGAAACCAAAAGGACACTGAAAACCAAAACGACACCGAAAATCAAAGGAGCACCGAAAACCAAGAGGGCGCCGAAAACCAAAGGGGCGCCGAACACCCAAGGAGCGCCGAAAACCAAAAGAAACCCCGAACACCCAAGGGGCGCCGAAAACCAACGATGCGCCGAAAACCAAAAAGGCGCCGAAAACCAAAGTGGCGCCGATAACCAAAAGGGCGCCGAAAACGAGAGGGGCGCCGAAAACAACAAAAGCTCTGAAGATGGATAGGGTGCCGAAAACACAAATGGCACCGAAAACCAAAGGGTCGCTCAAAACCGCAGGAACGCCGAAAACCAAAGAGGCCGAAAACCAAAGAGGCGCCGAAAACCAAAGGAGCGCCGAAAACCAACGATGCGCCGAAAGCCAACAGGTTGCCGAAAATCCAAGGACGCGCCGATGACCGAAAGGGCGTCGAAAACCAAAGGGCGCAAAAAAGGAAAGGCGCGCAGATAGCCGAAGAACGGCAAAACCAAAGAGGCGCCGAAAACCAAAGAGCGCCGAAAACCAAAACGGGCGCAGAAAACTTAAGGGGCGCCGATAACCAAAAGGGCGCCGAAAACCGAGAGGGCGCCGAAAACCAAAGGAGCGCAGGAACCAACGAGGGCGCCGAAAACCAACGATGCGTCAAAGACCATGAAAATGGTGCGCAAAAAAAAAGGTCGACAACCAAACGCGCGCATAAAACCACACGAGCGCCGAAAACGTAAGGAGCGCAGAAAACCAAAGCAGCGCCGAAGGCCCGAAACGTGCCGAAAACCAAAGAGGCGCCGAAAACCAAAGAGACATCGAAAAACACCAGTACGCCGCAAACCAACGGGGCGCCGAAAACCAAAGGAGAAAAGTAGCTTCGACCCCCTCTTCAGCCAGGGCCCTCCGGCTGGAAAAGCCAATAAAAGGAGGAGGGGAGGGGCAGCTTCGGAAACCCCCACCCCTTTTGGAAAGGTGAGCCCAGGCTTACTCCGGGCCTCGAAAAGGAGGGGGGGTAGCTTCCAAGACCCCCCCTTTAGCCAGGGACCCCCCAGCTACAAAATCCAAACAAAAAGAAGGGGCGGGGTAGCTTCGTAAGCTCCCTCTCCTTTGCAAGGGGAGCCTGGGCTGACCCCGGGCCACGAAAGGGGGGGAGGGGGGGTGCTTCCAAGCATCCACCCCTTTGGCTGGGGCCTTCCCAACCAAAAAATGCCCCCCTCCTTTTCCCAGGGGAGGGGGGGGAGCTTGAGGCTGGGGTCCCCCTTTTAGTGAGCAGTGCGTCACGAGCGCGCTCTCACATACATACATGCATACCTACCTACCTACCTACCTGCCTACCGGCCTGTCTGCCTGCCTGCATGCCTGTCTGCCTGCCTGTCGGCATACATATCTAGATATATACATGCATACACAGATTCATATACATATATATATATAAATATGCATACTAGAACCACGCGCGCGCTTCGCGCGCGCTTAGGTTCTAGTTTGCTCCGAAAACGGTGTTCGCAAGCACGGGTCCGATTCCGTGGCGATTCCGGGGCCCTTTTGGAAGGC
>CAUYUJ010006204.1:47500-55325 GCA_963575745.1 Prorocentrum cordatum | reverse complement strand
TTGCTTCCTCTGCAACTCGTTGCGGACCGAGCGCCTCGACGTTGTGGGGGCACTTTCCAGCGCAGCGGCGCCAGAGATGAACATGCATAAGACGCCGATCACCTTTGATGCTGCAACGTGCTGTGGGCCGATCACCTTGACGTTGCAACGTATGTTATGATGGCCGCCAGGAGCTATACTTCACACGTCGATCAGCTAGGGCACTTTTCCCGACCACTCTCGGAGGAGGAGGCTCGGAGGGCGCTGAGTGGTGGTGGATGGTAGAGGAGGGAGACGTGCGAGTAGACCGTTGAAAACGTGTTGACCGCCAGAGCTATGCTCACCGAATTTCTGAGCAGCATTTTGATTTAAAAAATAAGTTTACAGTACGTTTGACTGCCTAAGGCCAGCCAGTATCGTCTGAACCAGCCTTCCACTGCAGAAAACCGCGTGCTTCACATTGCCATTTAGGCCAGCCAGACGATGTGGCCAGCCTGACACTGGGGAGGATCGGCTTTTGATTACAGTGGGTGGAGCGCTGCCTAGGTGAGGGCTTGTTCAGCAACTGCGGCACTGTCCCTCGGTAAGGGCCTTGACCTGGGCGGGATTGGGGTGGATGGGCAGGAGAGGGGGTGCGAAGGAGAGGGACTTCACCGCCTGGCTGGCGCATACTCCGTGCCGTTGCGGGGCCACTGTCTGTTCCATCTCTTCACGCCTCTCGTTTTGCCGCTGCGCCAGCCAGGCGTGATGCTATTCCTTGAGGCCTCGCAATGCGGCTTTCACGACGCAACAAGCTCCGCTCTTCATGCCTGACCACCATCGAAAAACAGGATGGGAAGGAGAAGAAGACGGAGGAGGCGGAGGAGGAGGAGGAGGTGGAGGAGGAGGAGGAGCAGGAGGAGGAGGAGGAGGAGGTGGAGGAGGAGAAGGAGGAGGAGGAGGGGGAGGAGAAGGAGGAGGAGGAGGAGGAGGAGGAGGGGGAGGAGAAAGAAGAGGAAGAAGAGGACGCGGAGGCCGAGGCCGCCTCGCCCTGGGTCCAGGGTGGTGCGCAGACCCCGTATGCGCATCTCCCTCGCGGCGGAAGGGGGCGTTCCTCCACGAGCACCTTGACCTCCTGTCCGCACAGCTTCCGCCCGCCCAAGCACGTGGACGCCTCGGCGCCCGCGCACGCGCGCGCAGCTGGGATCCATGCGAGGAGGGCTCAGTCGAAGTCGTCGTCGTCCTCATCCTCCCGCTTTCCCTCCCTCCCTCTTCCCCTCCCTCCCTCGCTCGCTCCCTCCTCCCTCCCTCGCTCATCGTACCTGATGGCTCCAGAATCTGGGTCAGACGCAGCCGTGCCCTCCCTGGCGGATACCTGCCGTCAGGGAGGGAGTGTACCCCAAAAAAGGTCCTGGGGGGGAGTGCGAGGGAAACGACAGGGAACAGCGGCGGACGACGAGGCGGTGTGCGCGCTGCGGTGGCATCCCTCCCTCCTCCTCCTCCTACGCCCAGAATATCATCCTCATCCTCCTCCTCCTCCCTCATCCTTCCTCCTCTCCTCCCCTCCTCTACTCTCCTCCTCCTCCTCCTCCTCATCCTCACCTCATCCTCTCCTCCTCCTCCTCCTCCTCTCCCCATCCTCCTCCCTCCCCATCCTCCTCCCCTCCTCCTCCTCCCTCCTCCTCTCATACTCCCTCCCTTCATCACCCTCCTCCTACTCCATAATCTCATCACATCATCATCCAATCAGAATCATCAGCATCATCAGCATCATCATCATCATCATCTCATTCATCATCATCATCATCATCATCATCATCACATCATCATCTCATCATCATTCATCAGCATAATCATCATCGTCATCATCATCATCATCATCATCATCATCATCATCAGCATCATCATCAGCATTCAGCATCATCATCAGCATCATCATCATCATCCTCATCATCATCAGCACCATCATAATCATCATCCATATCATCCATCATCGTCATCATCGTCATCATCATCAACATCAACATCAACATCATCATCATCATCACCATCATCATACTCATCCTCATCCTCATCCTCATCCTCATCCTCATCCTCATCCTCATCCTCATCATCATCATCCGCATCGTCAACATCATCACCAGCATCATCATCATCATCATCATCATCATCATCATCATCATCATCACCAGCATCATCATCATCATCATCATCATCATCAGCATCAACATCATCCTCATCATCATCATCATCATCAGCATCGTCATCATCAGCAGAAGCAGCATCAGCATCAGCATATCATCATCAGCAGCGTCATCATCATCAGCATCATCATCATCAGCAGCAGCAGTCGCATCATCAGCATCGTCAGCAGCATCATCAACATCATCATCATCATCAGCAGCATCAGCATCATCATCATCATCATCATCATCATCATCATCATCATCATCAGCATCATCAACATCATCATCATCATCATCGTCATCATCATCAGCATCAGCAGCATCATCATCATCAGCAGCATCATCATCATCAGCATCATCATCAGCAGCATCGTCATCATCATCATCATCAGCATCATCATTATCATCACCATCACCATCATCAACATCATCAGCAGCATCATCGTCATCAGCATCATCAGTATCATCATATTCATCAGCAGCATCATCATCGGCAGCAGCATCAGCGTCATCAGCATCATTATCATCATCATCATCATCATCATCATCATCATCAGCATCATGAGCATCCTAATCGTCATCATCATCAGCATCATCAGCATCATCAGCAGCATCTTCATCATCAGCAGCATCATCATCACCGTCACCATCAGCATAATCATCATCACCAGCATGAGTTTCATCATCATTATCATAATCAGCATCAGCATCATCATCAGCATCATCATCATGAGCATCGTAATCGTCATCATCATCAGCGGCATCAGCATCGTCATCATCATCACCATCATCAGCATCATCATCATAATCAGCATCATCATCATCATCATCATCATCATCATCATCATCATCATCATCATCATCACCATCATCATCCTCATAGTCATCTTCATCGTCATCTTCATCTCCTCCTCCTCCACCTACTCCTATTCCTACTCCTACTCATACGCCTCCTCCTCCTACTCCTCCTCCTCCTACTCCTCCTCCTCCCTACATCCATCCCTCCATCCATCAGCATCAGCATCAGCATCATCATCATCATCATCATCATCATCATCATCATCATCATCATCATCATCATCATCATCATCATCATCATCATCATCATCATCATCATCATCATCATCGTCAGCATCATCATCATCATCATCATCATCGTCGTCGTCGTCGTCGTCGTCATCATCGTGATCATCATCATCATCATCGTCGTCATCATCATCATCATCATCATCATCATCATCATCATCATCATTATCATCAGCATCAGCATCATCATCATCATTATCATCATCATCAGCAGCATCATCATCATTATCATCATCATCATCATCAGCATCATCATCACCAGCATCATCGTCATCATCATTGTCATCGATAGCATCATCATCATCATCATCATCATCGTCATCATGATCCTCAGCATCATCATCATCATCATCAGCAGCGTCATCATCAGCATCATCATCACCATCACCATCATCATCATCATCATCATCAGCATCATCATCATCATCAGCAGCAGCATCATCAGCCTCCTCATCACCATCATCATCATCATCATCATCAGCATCATCAGTATCATCAGCATCATCCTTATCACCATCATCATCATCAGCAGCAGCATCATCATCATCATCGTCATCATCAGCACCATCATGAGCATCATCATCGTCATCATCATCGTCGTCAGCTTCATCTTCATCGTCATCATCATAATCATGAGCATCAACATCATCATAATCAGCATCATCGTCGTCGTAATCAGCTTTGGAATCATCAACATCATCATCATCACCAGCATCAGCATCAGCATCATCAGCATCATCATTTTCATCAGCAGCATCATCATAATCATCATCAGCATAATCATGCCCATCATCATCACCATCATCATCGTCATCAGCATCATCATTAGCATCATCAGCATCATCAGCATCATCAGCACGCTCATCATCATAATAATCAGCATCATCGACGTCATCATCAGCATCATCATCATTAACAGCATCGGCATCATCATCAGCAGCATCAGCATCAGCATAAGCATCATCATCAGAATCATCATCATCAGCATAAGCATCATCATCGTCATAATCATCATCAGCAGCATCATCATCAGCATGAGCATCATCAACAACAGCAGCAATGCTCCCACCAGCCCTCTGGCAATAAGTGGTCTAGGACGGTTATTCTTCCAACCCCCTTCTTCCCCTCGGGGAGGGGTGTATCACTGCTCCCTATGAATAAACACCCCGTCCCCCACCCGGCCGGCAGCCAATCCGGAACCATGCGCACACCATGAGGGCCCCCCCCCATCAGCCCTGTCAAAAAACAATACGAAATGCACATTGCGGGGCCCACCCTGCCAACACCCTCCACACTCCCTGTCAAAAAACCATACCAAGTGCACATTGCAACAAAATCTGGACAGTGCGCTGGCGCCCAATGAGCACGTTGTATTGCTTTTTGACAAGGATGGCGGGGGGCACCCTTAGTGAAGCCACCTTGTGCAGGACCACCATCCGTGTCAAAAACAATTCAAAATGCACGTTGCGACAACGTCGTGGGTTTTGTGCTGGCCACCCGCGATCACTTTGTATTGCTTTTTGACAGGGACGGCGGCGGCGGGGCCCAGAACAGTGATGACGCCCCCCACATCAGCATCTGGACCATGCGGACGGGCTAATTGGTATCAGGACCATGTGGACGGGCTCACATCAGCATCTGGACCATGTGGACCATCTGGACCATGCGGACAGGTTCATCAGCATCACGCCCCCCAGCATCAGCACTGGCATCACGTTTGTTTAATAAGGGTGGCACACCAACGCACGTGGAGCCCGCGGCCAGCGTCGCGCACCTGGCGCCCGCTTTGGTTCCCAGCGGCTGTCCATTCAGTGGCGACCCCTGGCTATGCCGAGACTCGGATGCCCCGTTATGTGGTGGGAGGGCGGGTGGGAATGAGCAAGACAGCTTGCGTGCGGAGAGGGCGTCTTGACCCCTCCCCCTGCCCCCTCCCCTGGACCTGGAAGGGGGGGGCTGGATGGGGGGGCGCGCGAGGCGTTGGAGCGTCCAAGATGGCCCAGGATGGCTCCAAGAGAGCCTCAGAGAGCCCAAGATGACCTCCAAGATGGCTCAAGATAGCCCAAAATGGCCCCAGATGGCTCCCAAGATGCTCCAAGAGACCCCGAGACCGCTCCAAGGCGGCTCAAAATAACCATGGAATTTTCCCAGGAAGCAGCCAAGAGGCCAAAGTTCGACAAAAACCGGATGAGCATCGATGAGTTGTGCCTTCTGTGCCTTCCCGCCTTTCTGGCATTCGATGGCATTCCGAAGCCTCAAGATGGCTCCAAGAGAGCCCCAGAAGGACCCAAAAGAAGCAAAAGAGAGGCCCACGACGGCCCCAAGAGCGCCCAAGAGCGCCTCAAAATGCTCCCCAAGAGGGGCCGAAGAGGCGAGCTTGGGGACTTCCGATGGGGGGAGGCTTATTCAGGATCCCTCCTTCCTTATGGTTCCAAGAGGGCCTGAGGCCCTCAAGACAGCTCCAAGAGGCTCCCGAAAGGCCCCCAAGAAGCCCATAAACGGCACAAAAGAAGCCCCAAGAGAACCCCCAGACGGCCCCAAGAGCGCCCAAGAGCGCCTCAAGATGCTCCAAGGGAGGGACCCTTCCTCTCTGTGCTGCCCGCTTTCGTGATCGAGGCAACTCCTCTGGGCATCGTCTCGGGGTGGGCTGGTGGGGTTACTTTTTAGTCAGCGGCCGCGGGCGAGCGCTCCGACGGCGAGTCAGGTCAAAGCGGGCGACGCAGAGACTCATTAGGCAGAGGAAACGCGAGAAAATGAAAGCAGAGGCAACGCGCGAGGCAACAGCTACACGCTGGCCGAGGCGCTGGTGGGGTTACTTTCTCGATTGCGGCCGCGAGGCAACGGTCAGACGGCAAGAGCAGTGTCCGGGGTAACGGCACAGTGCGAATTGGCGAACGCAGCAGCCAGGATGGCAGGCTGAGACGCGCTTGCAAGCAGGAGACTGGTGGGGTTACTTTTTTTTATTTGCGGCCCGCAAGGAGAAGTCCAAAGGGCGGTATGACTGGTGGGTTTTTTATACAGCCGCGGGCGGAAGCGCCAGCGGCGGCGGGTAACGGTCGGGCTGCGGCCGCTACAAATTGGCCGGGGGCGCGCGCGTGCCGCGGCCAGCGGGCGGCGGGTGCAAGGGTGCTGCTGCCCAGGGAGTCCGATGGCGAAACCAGCACCCAGGGAGGAGTAATTACGCTGCCAAAATGGCGCGATGCAAGACCCCCACCGTGTCATAGGCTACAGAACAAATGCGGCCTGAGACACTAAATGAACAGGAGGAAGTCCCCAACCTCGGCGGGAATAAAGTGCGAGGGGATCCAGGGGACCGCCATGCACAAACACCAACCGAAAGACACACGAGCGTCGTCAGTCGGCATCCCATACGGAAGGTAGGCTCTGACAGCGCCAGCGAACCGTCGCAGCTTCAGAGTACGCACCCACACCGCCCAAAGGCGTGGAGTTTGTGATGTCAAACCGAACCAAACACGCCAGGCCCAGGAGACAGCCGCGAATGGATGCGAACGCAAGCGACCATCAAGTGACATGATGTAACGCTATGCAGAAGGCACAACAGTCCCACTCCACTACCGGCCACAAATCGCAAGCGACGCCAACCGAAATAGAACAGGGACGTGTACCAGGGAGCAACTAACGTGACCAGCACAACCTGAGCTGCCTGACCAAAGTACCCTGGCGTACCTGAGTGGAGTAGACGAAGGCGCTCGAGGAGCAGTGCTGCCTCTTACCAGCTGCAGCCCAAGCAACAGCCAGCGGTCACGAAGAAGCCCAGGGAGCTGACCGCTCGTCCGGGCGGAGCGGGGGCGCGACGGTGGGATGATGCCAGTCCAGGCAACCGTAACTGGCGGCCAGCAAAGGAACAGCGAACCACTGCACAGGATGTGGGATCAGTCTTCTGACCACCCGCTGCCACACTGTGGCCGGTGCGCGCAGGTGGGTGCGCAACTGGTCCCTGCGTCCGGGCGCGGCAAAAATCCTTCGGGTGGGCATCCCAAGTCATGGTCACCGGAGGGGTACCTCAACGGCACCAGAAGTGCACCGTCTGGTCTTCGTTGAAGACCCGCTGTCGGGAAGCCAACCGCCCACAGTCGCTGCCAGGGGAGCGCAGAGAAGAGCAGCTGAAGGCCCGCTGTCCATGGAGAAACCCGGGAGCATGAGTGCGGTACTGGACAGTGACGAGGCGAAGCCATCTGTGCGTCGGTCACAGGGCCGCGAGGCCGGCGGACGAATCCCGACAGGGCCAGAGGTGAAAACAATTACAGCGGGGCCAGGGGCCAACTATGGCCTGCACGCAACACGCCCCAGCGCTGTCATGCAGACGGTATTGCTGGTAAACACACTTGGGTCCAAAAGCAGGAAGTGCGTGTACCAGGGAGGGCGGCGGAAGGCCGCCACGTGTGCATATGAAACTGTAGAGCAGCTGAAGGCCGCAGTACCTTAAAGAGCCCAGGGAGCATTGTGAGTGCGGTTCTGGACGGAGACGAGGCAACGCCATCGGCGTCGGTCACAGAGCCGCGAGGCCGGGGGACGAAGTCCAACAGGGCCAGAGGTGAAAACAACTACAGCAGGGCCAGGGGCCAACTATGGCCTGC
>CAUYUJ010006204.1:37500-42500 GCA_963575745.1 Prorocentrum cordatum | reverse complement strand
CTCTTGGGGCTCTCATGGGGCGCTCTCGAGGCCCTCTTGAATTATCTGGGGGGCCTCCTGGGCCGTCTCTGGGCTTTCTTGGGAGCCTCTTCGGCCGTCCTGGAGCGATCTGAAGGGCCTCTGACGCCGTCCGGGACCGCGGGGAGGCAGAACATGGGAGAGCACAAAAATGCCTCAAAAACAAGAGGAAAATTACAAATGTTCGGCTTCTGGGACCCTTTGGAGGGGCCTCTGGAGGCGCTCTTGGGGCGTTTTGGCGGCGTCGTCGGCCGTCCTGAGGCCATCTTCGGCATGTCCGGGGCCTCTGGGGGCTGTCCTGGCAATCTGCAGGGCCCTCTTAGCGTGTCATGGCGTGTTTGGGAGCAGGCCCGGGCAATCCCGGGAGCCCTGGGACTCCCCAAGCGCCCCATGGGGGGGTACGGCACCCGGCCCGCCCCCCCCCAGGCCTACTCCGAAACATATATATATATATATATATATGCATACACATACATACATACATACATACACATACATACATACATACATACGTACATACATACATGCATGTATGCATGCATGCATGCATACATACATACATAAAGAAATGCATACCTACATACATACATACATATATACATACGTACAGACAGACAGACAGACATACAGACATACAGATATACAGACATACAGACATACATACACATAAATGCATGCATACATGCATAGATCTATACATACATACATACATACATACATACATACATACATACATGCATGCATGCATGCATGCATGCATACATACACACATACATACATACCTACATACACACATGCATACATACATACATACATACATCAAATCATACATACATACCGATATATCCGCCGATCCGGCGTGTGAGTTTCAAGGAGTCTCAGCTACAGCCTCGAGGCTGAGCTTCAGCCTCTGGGGGGGTCGCCGGGGTGGCTCTGCCGGGGAAGGGGGGGTGGGGGGGGGGGGGGGGGGTGCGAGTTTCCGGCGAACCCCGGGGCCGCTCCGGGGGAGTGGAAGATAGGGGGGGGGGGGGCGCCATGCTCCGCTTTTTCCGGCGCTTTGGAGGAGGGGGGGGGCCCAAGAGACCCCCAAGGGGTTCCAAGAGGGCCCCGAGTCGCCGAAAAATCGCTCCAAGACGCCCGAGATGGCCTCCAGACGGCCCAAGGTGTCTCCAAGACGCCCCAAGAAGCTTCCAAGAGGCCTCCCAAGAGGGCCCCAAGAGGCCAGAATCGTTGATTTTCATTGGTTTTCTCAGGGTTTTTAGCGTTCTTGCCTTTTCGGGCGTCCGACGCTCGAAGACGGCCCAAGAGGCCCCCAAGTCCGTCCCAAGACGGCCCACGATGCTTCCAACACGGCCCAAGAGAGCCCCAAGACGGCCCAAGAGGGCCCCAAGACGGCCCAAGAGGGCCTCTGGACAGCCCAAGAAGGCCCCAAGAGAGCCCCAAGAGGGGCCCAAGAGGGGGACCACGAACCGAAAGAACCGAGCTTTCCGCCCCAAGAGGCCCCCAGGAGGCCCCAAGAGACCCCCAAGGGGCCCCAAGAAGCCCACAAGAGGCCCAAAAGAGGTTCCAAGAGGCCCCAAAACAGCTCCCCAGAGGCCTCCAGACTGCCTCCGGCAGGCCCCCGGTTTCTTCCGCGGCACCGCCCAGGGCGCCACCGGCAGGATGTCCTCCGTCTCATCGTTTTCCTTCAAGTTATCGCCTCTTCCTCATTCTCCTCCTCCTCCTCTGCGACCTCACTCCTATCCCTCAACGATCGCGTCACCGAGTGCCTCTTCTTTGAAACATCCTCGCTCTTCAAACGCACATCCATACACACATGCATACATACCTACATTTAAACACATTTGCATACATAGAAAAACAATCTTCCAGACATACATACTTACATTCACACACATACACACATATTATCATACACACATACAAACATACATACAAACTAAATACATACATACGCGCACAAGCATACATACATACATACGTACCTACACACAGGCACACATGATCAATGCATGCATACATGCATGCACGCGTACATACACACACATATATCGTGAAACTCACCGCGTGCTCGAAACTTGAGAGAGACCGCGGGAAGTCGAGAGAAGCCGCGGAACGAGGCCTCTACTACTACTACCACTACTACCACAACCACTACTACTACTACTACTACCACTACTACTACTACTACTACTACTACTACTGCTACTACTACTACTACTACTACTACTAATACTACTACTAGTACTACAGGAGCGTTTCCCAACTAGTATGTGTGTGTGGGTGATGCTGTGTGCGCATGTCTGCGGCGCAGGTTAAGTGGTGTGACTGTGTGTGTGCGTTTGAGTGTGCGCCCATAATTTCTGCGTCTGGAGAATAACCCCGAGCGACCCGGATCGGCGGCACTGGCCGAAGGCCACTACAATATATATATATATATATATACATATAACTGCACATATGCGTAAACATCTACATAAACATATACACATACACATATATATGCACATGCATAAACATATACATATATACATGTACATATACTCATATATATATATATGTATACATATACATATACAAATGCAAATACAAATACAAATACATATACATATACAAGTACATACATATATGTGTGTGTGCATACGCATGTACATGCACATGTACAAAGTCATTTACGTATACATCTACATGTACATATACATACATGCATGCGTACCTGCGTACATACGTACACACACACACACATACACACATACACACATACACACATACGCACATACATACATACATACATACATACCTGCCGACCTGCCTACCGACCTACCTACATACATATCTACATACATACATACATACATACATACATACATACATACACACATACATACATACATGCATACATGCATGCATGCATGCATGCATGCATACAAGCATACATACATTACCTTACATTAATTTACATTACATTACGTTACACTACATTACATTACATTACATTACATTACATTACATGACATTACATTTCATTTCATTACATTTCATTACATTATATTACATCACAGTACATTGCATTACATTGCATTACATTACATTACATTGCATTACATACATACATACACAGATCATGGTCGACATCACCAAACTTATCATGATCGGTATCAGCATCGTCATCGTCACTACAACCACCATTGTAGCATCATCGTAGTAGTCCTCCTCATTCTCATCATCAGCAGCACCACCATCGTCACCATCAGTAGCATCATCATCATCGTCGTCATCATCATCAGCATCATCATCAATGATCGTCATCATCGTCGTCGTCGTGGTCGTGGTCGTCGACGTCGTCACCATCAGAAAGGGATCACCATCATTAGCACGGTCATCACCGTCATCGGCATCATCATCATCGTCATCATCATTAGCATCATCACCATCATCACCGTCGACATAATCATCAGCATCATCATCGTCGTAGTCGTCTTCGTCAGCATCATCATCATCATCAGCAGCAGCATCAACATCATCACCATCATCATTGTATACATCAAAATCAACATCATGTTCCACGTTGCCGTCCTCATCACCTCCGCGACCACCACCATGCTCATCACCCGCCTTCTCGCTATCATCCTCCTCCTTCCCCGTCCCTTCTCCTCCTCCTCCTCCCACGTCTTAATCCCTCCTCCTGCCTATCCTCCCATGGTCTCGGCAACTCGTCATCCTTCCTCCCTCATCGTCCTCTTTCCACCTCCTCACCCATCTTCCACCTCATCATCCCCATCTCATCGTGATCGTCGTCATCGAATTGATCATCCTCAGCAGCCTCGTCGTCATCATCCACCTCCTCCTCCCCATCACTATCATCATGATCCGCCTCCTGCTACTCTTCCTCTGCGTGCTCATCCTTCTCCCCGTCCTCCTCCTCCTCCTCCTCAAAGCTCGAAGCTGCGGACTGTGTCAACACGAATGGTCGAAGCCCCTGTCCTCCTCCTCCTCCTCCTCCTCCTCCTCCTCCTCCCCTCTCCTCCTCTTCCTCCTCTTCCAGCTCCTCCATGTATTCGTCTTCATGCTCCCCCTTCTCATCACCATCACTCCTTCTCAATCGCTCTTCCCCCTGTCACATCACCATACGTGTCCGTAGACCAGACCAGGCGTTGCGCTGGAGACGTCTTTGCTAGGTTCTATCCTGACGTTGAAAACCCTACCGCTTACGAGGATGGAGGGCCGGTGGTTTTCCAAGTGCGGCTCTCGCCCTAGTGCAGCGCACATTCGCCCTAACGGACCCCAACCGCTACAGGGATGGAGGCCAGCTGGTTTAGAATGTGACCAGCTCTCGATTGAAACGTCCTCAGCGTGTATGACCTGACGTTCCAAACTGCGAGACAGTTACACGGACATGGCTGGCTCCTTCTGAAGATGGAGCTCTCGCCTGCGATGCCAGCAAATTTTATGAAGAAAACGGTGAACGTGTGCAAAAAAAATGCTCACGACGGTGCTATCCTTAGACATATCCCTGAACTTCGTCTTAGGTCGGGCCTGTCCCCCATACAGGGGGTTTTGGACGAAAACTTGAAAATAGTCCAAAAATTCTCAGAGGATGCCCAAAAATACTCAACAAATAGTCCCCAGACTATGTTTTGCCTATTTTTGAACATCCCCCCTGTAGAGGGACAGGCCCGACGTAAACTCAGTCCTCCCTTCCGCAACAGCGCATCACCCGAGTGGCAGGCCCACTGGGCCCTCGTCATCGAAGGAAGGCGCCTTCCCGCAGTGGAGAGGCATACGAGTAATTAGGCACTCCTGAAAAAAAACAGGGGCTCCCAACTGCGCGCTTCCTTCGCGCTGCGCGAAGCGCCCAACTTCGTGCTTCGCGCTGCGCGAAGCGCGAAGTGCGAACAACTTCGCGCCCTCGCGCCGCCTCCCCGGGGAGAAGGAGAGGGTGAGGAGGAATCGGAGCCGATGACTTCGCGCCCTTGAGGGCG
>CAUYUJ010006204.1:25000-27500 GCA_963575745.1 Prorocentrum cordatum | reverse complement strand
CCACCATCACCACAACGGCCACGGCGACAACAACCACGGCCACAAAGCCAACCATGACACCAGCAATGGCGACGGAGGCTGCGGGAAGCGCGCCTGCGCCAGGGCCGCGGCGTCTGGGCCGAGCCCCGGCAGCGCCTCGCGCGCGGGGGAGTGGACGCCGCAGGAAGTCGCCGCCGTCGGTCGTCGTCGTCAACGTCGTCGTCGTCGTCGTCAAGCGTCGCTGCCGTCGCCGTCGGTGTCGATCACCACCGTCGCCGCCGATCGTCGCTGTGTCGTCGTCGATTGTCGTTGTGGGCCGCCGCCGCCGCCACCGCCGCAGTCGTCCTCCTCGCCGTCGTCGCCGTCGTCGCCAGTGCCGCCTTCGGCCTCGGTCGTCGTCTTCATTCGTCGCCGTCGCCGTCGCCGTCGCCAGATGGAGGGCGAGGGGAGGAGATCACGAAAGGGCATGGGGCACGGGCCGTGCTCTACCCGCCTCTCGGGGATGGACAGACCCCCCTGTAGTAAAACGTGGTTTAGCGAAAACGACCTGAGGCCCAAACCTGGTGGGCGCAAGCCTGGAAAAAAACGGCCACGGCGCCCACTCGAGAACCGAAAACGGACAATTCACTAATCGACGTGTCACTGTTGGGGGTTCTATCCACCCCCGAGCCTCCTGATGATCAACCTTCCCTTCCCTTTGGGCGGGGCGGGGTTGCGCCAGATGCGGCGGGGCCCCCATCGCCGACGGCGGGCGCTGGAACGGCACTATCGCCGCGTTCGGCGCTCCCTGGGCCGGCCCCCAGTGGCTCACCGCTCACAAATCGCAGCCGTCATCGCCGAAGCAGCAGCTGCTGGCGGTGCCGCTCCTCGTCATCAACAGCCTCATCAGCAGCAGTAGCACCAGCACAAACATCGTGCTTATCAGTACTGCTTTCATGATCAGCATCATCATCACCACCACCACCACCACCATCATCATCATCATCAGCAGCAGCATCATCATCATCAGCAGCAGCATCATCATCCTCAACCCCAGCATCATCATCGTCGACGTCATCGTCGGCGCCATCACCATCATCAGCATCATCGTCATCATCACCATCATCATCACCAGCGTCGTCGGTGGCAGCAGCGGCATCACCACCATCATCGTCGTCATCGCCAACAGGCATGATTGCATACGTGAGTGTAATATCATATGTATGAGCATCATCCGCAGGCGTGCGGTAGGCAATGAGTGCAGTGTTAACAAGATTCTCAGAATCCTTCACATGGAGTGTCCATTCGCATTCCTCCGCATACTGCTAAGTACTGGTACTGGTACTGCGACTGCTACTGCTACGACTAGAACTACGACTAGACGCGATCGGTCTTTAGAACCTCCCCCCAAATTGTGGAAACGAATCATCTTGTCGGCGACCTTATTGATGGAATGGGGTCCCACCAATAATGGAAAATAGCTATGTCTCCGCGGCACCCTCCGCACACAACAACGACGACGACGACGACGACGACGACGATTACGATTACGATTACGACGTCGATTACGACTAGAACCACGACTACGATTACGACTACAAGTACAAGTCCAGTCACATTGACAATCACGCTTACGACCACAACTACAATCGGGACAATAATCACAACGACTCTTTCCCTTTTGCAACCCTCACGAAAAGATGCTCACACAGCCTCTCGCGTTTAGGGTGGCCCACAATGGATTACTCCGTTGGAGAAAAGCTAAATTTTACACAGCCCACCCAACGATACAGGGAAAATTATACGACGACGACGACGACGACGGCGACGACGACGACGGCGACAACGACGACAACGACCACGATAACGCCCACGAGGAGGAGCAGGAGGAGGACGCGAAAAAGGAGGACGACGAGCAGGAGGATCCGGAGGAAGAGGAGGAATAGGAGGAGGAGCAGGAGGAGGAGGTCTGCAGTCTCAAATGTCAGAGCCGCCAATCCCGACGCGGGCGACACGCGCCCTGGAACATAACACTGCCATCAATCTCCCTTTGCAAGCGGGCACACGTGCACAACATGAAGCAGGCACAAGCTGAATCCGTCCTCTGGCCTCCTATTATTTGGCTACCCCCGATAGCGCCGAAAACGCCGTGCCTGAGGGGGGAAACCAACAATAGGAAGCCACGGGCAGGACCCTAGCCTTGGACCAGCGACTGCAAGCCCGCAGGGTGAGGACGCCCCCTGGACTTTTCCCCCCAGCCAACAGGCGGGGCGCGAGGAGGCCCCACCAGGTGCGGGGTCAAAAAGTGGAGGAGAAGGACGAGGAGGACAAGGAGGACGAGGAGGACAAGGAGGAGGAAAAAGACGAGGAGAAGGACGAGGAGGACGAGGAGGAGGAGGACAAGGACGAGGAGGACAAGGACGAGGAGGACAAGGACGGGGGAGAGCATGTAGGAGAAGGACGAGGAGGACAAGGACGCGTAGATGGAGACGGTGCGGTGCACCGACGGACGACTTCCCCGTCGAGAACCAGCAGACCCGCC
>CAUYUJ010006204.1:12500-20000 GCA_963575745.1 Prorocentrum cordatum | reverse complement strand
GTAGTAGTATTGATGGTTGTATTACTTTGACTGCTCCCCCACCCCCTCCCCCCGCTTCACACATACACGCAAACACACACACCACCACCACCACCACCACCACCACCACCATCACCACCACCACCACACCCACCAGCATCACCCACCACCACCAGCACGACCACCACCACACGCGCACTCACGCACATGCACAAGCACACACACACACACACAAACACACACACAAACACCAACACATACACACAAGCACACACATACACACACCACCATGTATACGTACATACATACATGTGTATATCTATATCTACATACATACATGCATATGTACTTGCATGTTCCCCATGGTCCCTCGTAGGCTTAGTACTTCTTCACAAGTGGACTCTTCCCGAGGCGAAACTGAAGTGCGAACCACCCAGTTTGCCAGAAAAGAGCCCAGTCCACCGGGAAAGAGAAGAGAAGAGAAGCAACCTAAAGCGGAGGGTAATGGAAGCAGCGGTGCCGTGAAACGTAGAGCGGAGGACTGGCATGGCTGGCTACCATCCCTTCACGGAGGGACCCATGGCTGGCTATCACCCCCTCCTCACCCCCATGCCCGCTGCGGATCCGATCAAATCCAGGCTGGAGGAGAAGAGAGGAGGAAGAAGAGGACGACGACGACCACGACAGCGACGACGGCGACGACGGCCTCCCCATCGAGAGCCACCAGGAGAAGGGACGAGGGAGAAAGGAGGAGGCAAAGGGCGAGGGGGGGGGGAGACAGGAGGGAGGGCGGAGGAGGACCAGGTTCCGGGCGGGTCCATGCAGGCGCGCCCGAGCGACGACCACGACCCCCACGAGTCCCAGGAGGAACCCGCGCGCCCAGAGGCGGAGGAGGAGGCGACAGGCCCTCGAGCGGAGCGCCTCTGCACCGGAGAGGGCGAGGGGCCCGCGCCCCGGCTCTCTCGGAGGCCGCGGCGGCCGGGGGCGGCGTACCGTGCGACACGCGCGCGCAGGAGACTCCGCGGCCCGCGCTTCGGCGGCGGCGAAGTCTGGCCCGATCCGAGCAGACGTTGCCCCACGACCCAGGCACGGCGGCAGGATGGGCCGCGGGCCAGCAGAGAACGAGAACGCGGGCCGCGAATAGGAGCCAAAATACTGCGAGATAGTCTCAGGCAGTGTGCTTGTTTCGGCAAGCAGACTCGTCTGCATTCACATAAAGGTGCGAGGTGCCAGGGTAACGTTTCTGGGGTGCCGGGTGCGTTAGACTTTCGCCGGAGAGGGGGGGGTTCTTAATTGCTTCTCCAGGTTAAGCAAACGATCAGCCAGCGAAGGGCCCAGCCCATATGCAATTACGTGTAGCGCAGGGCGCGGCCCTCGCTTCATGTGTGTATCTCCGTGCCGAGTAATCCCAGCGCCCCCGCGCGAACATGCCCACTTCGGCGGTGAGCGAGGGGGGGAAGTGAGAAGGAGAAGGTCTTCGAAAAAAGCGGCGGGGCTTCTCAGAAGCCCTGCGGCCTTCTGGGAGGTTTTCTGTGTCTTCTGGGAAGGCTGAAGAGACTTCTCAGAAGGCTGGGTGACTTCCGAGCCTTCTGTGAAGGCCTTCCCCTTCTCACTTCCCCCCCGTCGCTCGCCGCCGAGAAATGGACACGGAGAAACTAGGTACGATGCCCAACAGCAAATGTTGTCTAAAACCGACAGCGGCCGCTCTTTGCGCAGGCGGCCTGTCTCAAATGGGCAAAATCCGCGGCGACGCCGACAGCGAATCCTGCTCACATGGAGAGGAACTGATGTTGATCTCCGTCCGCAGCCTTGCCGTAATTACGCAGCTCGATCTTCCAGATCCGGGGCGAGCAGCTCCGCCTGGGCAGGGCCAGCAGGCACTGCCAAGCCTTAGGTCGGGCAAGTCCCCCTACAGGCGGATTGTGGACGAATAATCAAAACAAACACAAGGAAACAAACAAACAAAAACGTGCTCAGATATAGCCAAAAACAACCGAAAAATCGTCCCCAGCCTACTTGTTCTTCTATTTTCGAATACACCTCCTGTAGACGGACACTCCCGCCTTAGCCAAGCCGCCCGCAGCGGGGACCCCAGGCCGCTGCTGCAGCAGCCTCGGCTCTGCCCAACGCTCTGCCTGCGTGGCGCCGCGGGCGCCACGCGGCGCAGCGGGCACCGCAGCCCGCGCAGCCCCGGCAGCGGGCCAGGGCCGCCGCCTCCGCTGCGAACGGCGCGTCAGCGCGCCAGCGCGCGGGCGCGTCAGCGTTAGGTCGGGCATGTGCCCCTACATGCGGATTGAGGAGAGAAAAAAAAACGTCTCCATACTATTGTTTGATTATTTTTGAAAATTCCTCCTGTAGAGGGACATATCCGTCGGCGCGTCGGCGCGTCAGCGCGTCGATGCGTCAGCGCGTCGGCGCGTCATCGCGTCAGCGCGTCAGCGCGTCGGCGCGTCGGCGCGTCGGCGCGTCGGCGCATCGGAGCGCTCGTCTGACTCCAGGTCCCGACGCCTCCGACTCCCCGCCGTGTCGGCATCCGCGGCCGCCCCCGCCCGCAGCTCCAGCCGCTCCATAGCGAACGTCCGCGCGGCGCCGGCGGCCGCCTCTGCCAGCATCGGGGCCGCGGCTGTGGACGCGCCGTCCCGCCCAACAGAAGCGACCGCTCCGGCACGGCCTGCCCGCTGGCGCCGCCAGGCGCTGGCGCCGCTGCTTCCGCCGTGCCGCCCGAGCCGCCGCAGCGGCGGGCGACCTGGCCCGCCGCTGCACTCCAAGAGCGCCCTCGGCAAGCACTTCGGCAGCCGCTGGCTCGGCCTTCCCCGTGCGCGCGGGCAGCGTGGCGGAGATGGTCGACAGCGCGCCGGTGGCGACCGTGCGCCGCAGCGCCCGCGTGGGCATCACGGCCCGGACGCAGCCTCCACCGAAGAAGCGCCGCAGGCGGAGGAAGCCCCTTTGGGCCACGCCGTTCCGCCTAGAGGAGCAGGGGGAGGAGGAGGAGGAGGAGGAGGAGGAGGAGGAGGAGGAGGAGGAGGAGGAGGAGGAGGAGGAGGAGGAGGAGGTGGAGGAGGAGGTGGAGGAGGAGCGGAGGAGGCGACGGACCGTGCGACCGCTTGAGCCGAAATGAAGAGGCGAAGGCCGACGACGACGGCGACGACGACAAAACGACGACGACGACGACGACGGCGACGACGACGGCAACGACGACGACGACCTCCCCATTGAGACCCACAGCCCCGCCAGCGACGCCGGCATGGTCCCCCAGCTGGAGGCCCCCGGTGCCGGCGGACGAACCGGGGGGCGCCAGGAGCCGTGCACTGGCACGCCTATCGGGGAAGAGCGTCGTCGTCGTCGTCCTCGTCCCTGTGTTTGTCATCGTCCTTCTCCGATTCCTGCTCCTGCTCCTGCTCCTGCTCCTGCTCCTGCTCCTGGCCCTCCTCCTTCTCCTGCTGCTCCTTATCCTCCTCGATTGTCCCTGCCCGCGCAACGGCTGGCGCAAGGCTTCACGAAGGGGCACTGCACGGGGGGAGAGCGGTTCCTCTTCAAAAATGGACAATCGATTTCACATTCCTTTGAATTCCTGACCACAGGTATGAGTGTGTGCAACCCCTGAACAGATGGGAGGGCCGCCCCTTTCTTCGGAACGAAGATATCGCTGAATACTCCAGATTTCGTAATAAAAGAGAGGGGTCCATCCAAGACAAGCCATTTCAGACCTCCCCCGTGGGAGAACCCTCCAAAACATCGTCCCCAGACCCCCCCAGGCCCTCCAAGATAGCCTGGAAGAGACCCCCCCCGAAATGAGACCCCCCTCCCTTTATTACGAAATCTGGAGTACCTGCTGGTTGAGCTGTGCGACAATACCGCTTCGTGCTCCCTACGTTCCTTCAAATTCCTTCAAATTCCTGACCACAGGTATGAGCGTGTGCAACCCCTGAACAGATGGGGGGGCCGCCCCTTTCTTCGGAACGAAGACATCGCTGGATGCCTGCTGGCTGAGCGGTGCGATCATACCGCTTCGTGCTCCCTACGCCTCCGCAGAAGGGACGCCGCGCAGCGCCTCTTCGAAAGCGGGCTTCTCGCCTGAGCGACAGGCCGATGGGGCGCTGGTTTCTCAGAGGGGGTCGCCTGGGCGACTCTGTACACCCTGCGAGAGAAATCAGAATCATTAAAAATGGGTCAAGAAATTAATAGTCTGCTGAATTTGAATGGGTTAAGAATCATTAAAAATGGATCAGAATCAGAACTGCGAGATGCTTAAGAAATCATGGGTTTAGAAATTGATAGTCTCAGAATTCGAATAAATACCCAGAGTTCCTTTCGAAATCTTAGGATTTACAGTGAAGTATAAAGAACGATCGAGACTCTGGCCGAAAACTCAAGTTTTCTTAAGCATCGCCTAAGGTGTAGTGAAGAGGACGGGGGTGCAGGGACTTATGAGGGGACTGGGGACAGGAGGGTGTACTGTAGCTTCGTGAATGCATCCTGGGTGTACTTTGATCCTCCACCTCCGCCTCCTCCTTCTCCTCCTCGTCCTCTTGCTCAACATCATAGTCAGCATCAGCACCATCGTCATCATCACAGTCACCATCAACATTAACATCGTTTCGTTCTCGGTATCCACCTTCGTCCCTCCTACCCCAGACTGCCCCGTCATGCCTTCATCCCTCCTCATCCTCTGAAACATCCTCCTCCTCATCAGCATCGCTCCTTCCATCCTCCCTCCTAGATCCTATATCCTTTCCTCTCCATACTCCCCCGTCCCTCCTTCTCGCCTCCGCCTCTCCGTCTACCTTCCCTTCCCCCTCTCTCTGCAAAGTTCTGTCTGCGCTGGCTGGCGTGATGGCCGACTGCCCAAGCTTCAGCCGACGGGTCCGAGGCGCCCTGTGGGCTTGCTCAGACGCAAAGCCGTGTGATGGCGATCCCTCGCAAGGACGCGGCCTGTGCTGGCACACGGTCCACCCTCTCGTGGTCACTGGCGCTGGGCGCAAGGCTCTGGCTCCGGATTTGCCATCCGTCACGGGGCTCGTCGGCAACGCGCTGCCCGTCGTCTCACAGCGAGGGGTGGCTCCCAGGGAGGAAGAAGGGAACACAAACTGCTGCCTGCGAAACCTAGACTCTCGGAGGTCCGCGCGGACTGCTTGGATCGGCGCTGGGGACCCCTGGAGCGCTCCGCACGCCAGGGGAGGCCGATCCACGAAACCCGCGGGTTCTAACTCCGCGAATTTCGTCGCCGTCGCCGCCGCCACTCCTCGTCGTCCGCGCTCGCGCACGCACGCGGGCCGGTCCTGGCGGAGGCAGCGGCTGACCGGCGCCCGGCCGGAAGGTCGGGGGCGGCTGCGCCAGGCCCCCAGGGCGGATGCCGTGGACCAGGGCGGAGGCGAGCTGGGTGGCGGCAGCCCTGGGGGGAGGGAGGCGCGCGACGTCGTCCCTGCTGAGGCGGAATCAGGGCTGGAACAAACTCGGACCGGGACAAGTCGGGGATGCTGGGATCCGGCGGTTCTGGAAGATGCATCGGGCGCCGCGGCCAGTCCAGAGCGCTCTGGAGCGCTCTGAGAGCGCTCCAGACCGCTTTGGAACGACGTATCCCCGTCCTAGCCCTACCCGACCTGCTGGTGTCGATTTAGACGTGCTTCGAGGGCTCCTGGATGCTGTCGTCGCCACGTCCAGGGACGCACCAGAAAAAGCTGGTCAGGATGGACCTGGAAGGGGCTCAGGGACTCACGTTGAGCGGATGTTGGTCGGGGGCGGAGGAGAGCTGGGTGGCGGCCAAAGTTCGAGGATCGCGTTTATCGCGGATCAAGGATCCAAGCTCGGGGAAGGCCATAGTCCTCCTCCTCCTCCTCCTCCTCCTCCTCCTCCTCCTCCTCCTCCTCCTCTCCTCCTCCTCTCCCTCCTCCTCCTCCTCATCATCATCTCATCATCATCATCATCATCATCATCATCATATCATATCATCATCATCATCATCATCATCATCATCATCATCATCATCATCATCATCATCATCATCATCATCATCATCATCATCATCATCATCATCATCATCATCATCATCATCATCATCATCCATCATCATCATCATCATCAACAGCAGCAGCAGCATCATCATCATCATCATCATCATCATCATCATCATCATCATCATCATCATAATCATCATCAGCAGCAGCATCATCATCATCATGATCATCATCATCATCATCATCCTCATCATCATCATCATACTCAGCATCATCATCAATCATCATCGTCATCATCATCGTCGTCATCATCATCCATCATCATCACCATCCTGCTCCTCCTCTTCTTCCTGCCCCCCGTTTGTTCCTCCCCAGCTCCTTTTCCTCCTCCTCGTCTTCGTCACCATCATCACCATCATCATCATCATCATCATCATCATCAACATCATCATCTCTCATACTCCTGCCACCATTCTTTCCTCACCACCTCCGCCTCCTCCTCCTTCTCCTCTTTCTCCTCCTCATCCACCTCCTCCTCCTCCTCCTCCTCCTCCTCCTCCTCTCCTATCCATCCTCCTCCTCCTCCTCCTGTTCCTGATCCGCCTGCTCCTCCTCCTCCTCCTTTTCCTCCTCCTCCTCCTCCTCCTCCTCCTCCTTCTCCTCCTCCTCCTCCTCCATTTCTTTCCCCGATAAGCAACTCCTCCATGTCGCGCACCGAGGCCAGTCGGAAGGGTGGGCCCCGCGTTTCGCCTGAGTTCCCTTGCAACTAATGATCCTGACGCTTACAGTTTGCAGCTTCACAAATGAAGGGCGGGTCGCTTCTAAAATCCGCCGACCCTGTCGGCGTGTGGAATGGGTTGTTCTTCTCGTCCGTGCCTCCTTCCGTTTCCCACCTTCTCCTCCTCCTCCTCCTAGTTCGTCTCCTCCTCCTCCTCCTCCTCCTCCTCCTCCTTCATCTCTTCCTCCTGCGAAAAGTAAATTGACTCGAAAGGTTTCCCCTTTCCTTTGTTCCCTTCCCCAGCCGGGGGGGGGTCCCGGGGGGAGCCCGGGGGGGGTCCTGGGAGGGGTCCCGGGGGGGGTCCTGGGGGGGTCCTGGGGGGGGGCCCGGGTCAGAATACCACTCCTCCTCCTCTGAGCGTCTTTTGCCACCTTCTCATCGCCTTTTCGTTTGTCTCCCCCTCCTCCCCTCCCTCCTCCTCCTCTCCTCCTCCTCTCCCCCTCCTCTCCTCTCCTCCTCCTCCTACCTCTCCCTCCTCCTCCTCCTCCTCCTCCTCCTCCTCCTCCTCACGCACTTCCTCCGCCTACCCTGTCACGTTGTCCTTTAGCTCCTTCCTGTGATCACACATCCCGTCGCCATCGACGGCCAAAACCTTCAGGGTCGGCGGCACCGGCCGTAAGGACTTCACTATATGGCTCTCGCCTTAGTGCCGCGCACACTCGTCTTCAAAAATGGCACGAGCTTCATGGATTGAGGGCGCGTTGTCTTCAAACTGTGGCTCTCGCCTTGGCGCCACGCGCCCTCGTCTTAAGAATTGGCAAGAGCTTCACGGAGTGAGGGCGGGTGGTT
>CAUYUJ010006204.1:0-7500 GCA_963575745.1 Prorocentrum cordatum | reverse complement strand
ATAATTCTACAACTCTTAAAACTCAAAAACAAAAATACAATAATGATTTTTTTAAAACTCGGAAATGAATATATATATATATATATATATATACAATTCTGGAGGGTGCAGGGTTCTCGGGATGTCTGGTCTGCTGGTCTGCAGCGTCCGGAGCCCTTGCGAATGTCAATCGTTTTGGTTTTCAAATTGTTTGTGCAATACATGTACATATAACCATTTATAGATATAAATACACAGATGTGTACACATGTAAATCTGGATGGTCCCAAAATTATCGGGATTACTGGTCGGCTGGTCTGCGGCTTCTGGAGACCTTGGGAATCTCATAAAATTCCAGAAACACGCAAAACACTTTAACAAAAAAACTGTTTCACCATTTTTGTGATGTATAAAAATGCAAGCATGCAAAATTCTGGAGGGTCCAGAGTTCTCGGGACTCATGGTCGGCTGGTCTGCCGCTTCTGGGGCCCTTGGGAATTTCAAAGATGTCAAAAGCAATGCAAGTCACGTTTAACTTGTAATTTTATTTTACTCTGAAAACCTTGAGGGCCCAGAATTCTCGGGATCCCTGGTCCGCTGATCTGCGGTTTCTGGAATGATTCGGCATTTCAAAACATAGAAACGGGAGGAAGCATGAAACATTTTAAAAGTGTACTTTCTTAACAAAGAATCCCAACATGAAACTGGAGGGCCGGGGCTCTCGGAATTCACTCAGGACGGGGCGGGGGCACGCTGTGGATGAGGACAAGGATGAGGAAGAGGGGGAGGAAGAAGTAGGAGGGACATGCGGGACATGGAGGAAGAGGAGGAGGAGGAGGATAGGGGTTGGCGACAAGGAAGAGGACCAGACAAAGACAAGCAACAAGGGAAGGCGGAAACTGGAAACCGAAGAAAATGCGGCGAGGGAGAACCAAGCTTATCACAGTGTCGTTGATGATGATGATGATGATGATGATGATGATGATGATGATGATGATGATGATGATGATGAAGCGTATGATGACGGTGCTGATGCTGATGACGATAAAGCTGATGATGATGATGACGATGATGATGGCGGTAATGTTGATTACGATGCTGGCGAAGATGGTGATTGTGATGATGGTGGCGATGGTGATGCCGACACCGATGATTATTACGATGGTCGCGATGATGATGACGACGATGATGACGATGATGATGACGGTTCTAATGTTGGCCAGAATGATGACGATAAAGATGACGATGGCGATGGTATTGAGGATGATGATTAGTGCGCTGGCGGCGACGCCAATGACGATGGTGACGATGGCGAAAACTGGCCACCGCAAGACGGATGAACAATATACGGAAAACGGTCGTCGCGCAACGGCGAGGCATTTCACGGGGGGCGGCCCCCATAAACACTGCGACCGCTTTAGGAGGACAATCACCGTAAAAGTGATGTTCCAGTCGAGAACCAGAGCCCTCCTTGCCCCGAGAGTCATCAGGAAAACACGTTCGAGGCACCCCCCCCAACTTCTCGGACGCCTCTCGCCCCCCCCCCCCCCCTGGGCAACTCGCGGGGCCATCTTTTAACTGGCCCCTAAACTTCGCCCGATGTCCAAACGCAAGTTTTCCGAGCAACGCTCAGCAATGGGGACCGACGATTGGAAGACATGAGGCCCGCTCTCGGGGCCTCTCGGGACTCCGCCTTCTTCCGTCCAGGGGCGCCCACCGCTTGCAACCGCGCCGTCGGGGCCGTCGTCGCCGCCCAACGTTTCCTTGCGACCGCCCGACCGCCCGCCCAGGAGATGTCGGTCGCGGGGGAAAGGGGGGGCCCGTTGTCACCTCCGCCGCAGGCGTGGCCGCCCCGCATTTCCAGCTGCGAGAAATCTACGTGGATCCATCGCGTTTCCCGCGGGGCCGTCCGGAATTGCGCAAGACACGCTGTCTGTTTTATGTTTTTGGTGCGGCGACGCCGATGCCAGAGACGTTTGGTTGCGCCCCGGCCGCGCCGATCATATGGAAATGCTATGAAGCCTAACGTCGCCGCGACGGCCCCACGGGAGAACCATTGTTCGTTCTATGCAGTTGCACGCGGCGAACACCGCATACGCGCACATATGTGCGTCTGCATATGTATGCATACATTTGCATAAGTGTACCACATGGTATACATCCATACATATACATACAGTTATATGGCACCATATAGCATGCATGTCATATACTGTGCGTGCTTACAGATATGTGCGTATGTGTATACTTATAAAATGTGTTAACTATAAGCAAACATATGCAGGTATGCGTTGCATCGTTGACACACGCATACATACAACGACAAGCTTAGTATGATGCAGTGACGATACGCGCACATGTATAATACATTATGTGATACAACCTATACATCTTTATTATAAAAAAGAATATATATATATATATATATATATATAGCTGATGAGTACTGCACTGATGTTCGCATTCGTCTATCCAACAAGGTCTATGGGCACACGCTTTCGTATGTGCATGCGTTTGTATGTTCGCGCTGGCGCCTGCATGCTCCGCACACAGATACCCCGCAGCCACAACGTCGCACAATGATAAGCCAGCACCATAAGATATTCTGCACGCGCGCCCCTGGACCACGACATAGCGCTGACCATGGCCCCCATCGCACATGGAGCTACATTCTTTTAGGGCGCGTCAGCGTTTCGCGTCTCCTCGGCCGCAATGATTCGAGCGCTGCGAGTAGCGCCCGCCACGAATCGCGGCCCCGCGCGACGCCCGCGCCCGCGGGGCACCGCCGCGATCATGGCGACCAGCAAACGGGGACGACGCCCCTCGCTGGAATGACCGCTGAGGATTGGGAGCGCTTCGCGATGCGGAGAGATCGCTGCGTCGCGATGGTCAATCGGAGTGACGACTACGTCGCAGCGGCGCAGCGTCCAGGCAGGCCCGCTACTCCGGCCCTTTGGCAGCCAGAGGTGGGCATCGCGCCCGGGGCAGGATCGCGCGCCAGTTTAAGGCGGGCCCGCGCGCGCTCGCGGCGGAGGGGCCTCCGCGTGGCGGACAGCTCGAGGGCCAGGACAGCGAGACTGACTGGGCGAGGCGCCATCACCACAGGCGCAATGGCGCGGCATCGGTCAGGCGCTCGTCCAACTACATCGCGGCAGCGGCGGGCCGCAGAGCCAACCGACCTGAGACCCCAGACCCTTGGGACAGGACGGTGAGTAAGCGGCAATGGGAGAACGGGATACAGTCCTGGAGGGAAGCTCTGGCGATGGCGACAGTTAGTACAGGCCAGCGTTTGACCTCTCCACCAAGAAGAGGTCCAGGTGCTAAAACGCTGCTTTTACCTTGGGATGATAGAAGTCTTTGTATTTGTCCATCGCCGTGCTCGCCCTGTCCCGCTGCTGTCTGCCGTTCGCGATGCCGTCCTCTCTTCCCTCTTCGTTTTTCTCAATTGGATTGCCGCTGCGGGTCTATTTGGGCCGCGGGGGTTTGTCGCGTGGCGCCCTCGCCCCTGTGCCCCCCTCGCTCTCTCTCCGCCCACGCTTGCGCGCACAGCGAACTTCTAGTCGACAGAACAATGAACTTGGGTACCAGCGGGTGTTTGCATAATGAGATATTGTCATAGCCTTTCACTTCGTCGGTTTCAGGCATAGAAGCGCCGCCCCGCAGGAGGCCGCATTATGATGCTCTCGGGGCGCGGTGTTGCCGCCTCGAACGCTCGCGATATGTACTGGCATCCAACATTCGTAAATAAATCATGCGTGGACGTCTTCGGGGCTGCGATTAGCTTTAGGCATTGCATGCGTACGAATAGGGCGATTGATGCTGATACTATATTGTGTTAGCCAGTATTGTACGTATTCCATGGTGCATCATTAGGTTAATTGAAAATCTGCGCGCGATCGTGTGTTGAAATATGTGTACATCGGCATACACAAAAATGTAAGTATTCCGATCGCCAATATCAGTATATGTAGATGTATCGTGTACCGTACATGTATACATGTATACAAGCCCATGTGTATACAACTGCGTGAATAGGGCAATGGATGCTATTGTTATATCGGATTCACTATGATTGTACGTGTTACCATATGTGTGCATAATTAAGCGAATTGGGTATGTATACGCGAGCGTGTGTTCATATAGGTTCGGATGCAACTGAGCGGCTAGGGCGATTGAAGTTACTGTCATGTCGTATTCGCCCGTATTACACGTGTTTCCATATGCGTGTACAGTTAGTAGGTTAACTGGGCATGTATACGCAATCGTGTGTTTATATTCGTGGGTGCATATGCATGCACACACATTTATATATATATATATACACTAGAACCATCGCGCGCGCTTCGCGCGCGCTCAGGTTCTAGCCCAGGCCTGGGGGGCGCTGGACGATCTTGGACAACGATATCAAGCACAGGCGCGCGACGGCATCTGAGGAGCTTCTGGGGTGTTCCGCATGCTTCGTCAACTGGCTGTTGGAGGCACCTCGTGGGTGCTTCTTGGGGGCGTCTGAGGGTCCCTTGGGGGCATCGGTTCTGCAATCTGAAGCCGTCATTGGCCGTCTTGGCTGCGTGAAAGCCCGACTTGAGGCCACCTGCGGCCAGATTGAGGCAATCCGGAAGCCTCCCGGGGGCCTCCTGGAAGCAGTTTTGACACATCGAGGGCACTCTTGGGCTATCTTAAGGCCTCTTGGACGTCTCCTGGGGGCCTCTTAGGCCCTCGGGAAGCTATTGGGGTCCTCGTCGGACCACTTGGGGGCCTCTTGCGGCCTCCTGTGTGCCTTGTGGGGGGACCGATCTGCTGTTGGGTCGCGTTCCCCTTCTTGGGCCTCTCTTGGGGCTCTTGGGGCCCTCTCGGGCCGTCTTGGGCGCCTCAAGCACCGTCTTGGGGCCCTCGCGGGCCGTCTTGGGGCCCTCTTGGAGTCCTCTTCCTCTATATGGGAGAGGTATTGGAAGCCTCTTGGGCCGTCTTGGAGCATCGGGATGCCAAAAGGCCGAAAAAAATAAAACACGTCAAAGCCCAATCGTAAAACAATGAGTTGTGCCTCTTGGGGCCACCTTGGGAGATCTCTTGGAACCTCGTTGGCCTCTTGGGACTTCCCGAGAACCTCTCGGGGTAGAAAGCTCGGATTCTCTGTTCGTGTTTCCCTTCTTGGGCCTCTCTTGGGGCCGTCTTGGGGCCCTCTCGGGCCGTCTTGGGCGCCTCAGGCACCGCCTTGGGGCCCTCGTGGGCCGCACAGGGCCCTCTTGGAAGCCTCTTCGGCTATCTTGGAGCTGTCTAGGAGGCCTCTTCCTCCTCCTCGTCCCCCTCCTCCTCCTCCTCCTCCTCCCACTCCAACTCTCTCTCCTCCTGATCTTCCTCCTCCTCCTCCTCCTCCTCCTGCAGCGTGTTCCGGAAGGCTCCCGCCGGAACATGCCGTGCACAAGTGCTGTCACTGCTCCCGCCACCGTGCCCTGGGTGGTGGGTCAGAGGCCTCATGGGTGTTGGTGTGGATCTCGTGGTTGGCCTGTCGGGGACGTCGTGAAGGCAGTTTCGCAGCTTCTCGGTAGCCGTTTTGGGACCGTTGTGGGGCCTCCTCGGGGCTGTTTTGTGGCCTCTTTAAGCCTCGTTTGGGCCTCCTGGGTGCCTCTTGGGGGCCTCCTGGGGCCTCTTGGGGGCTCCTTGGGGCCTCCTGGGGCACTCTTCAAGCGGGAGGGTCGAATTTTGGAGTCGTGGTCCCCCTCTTGGGCGCATCTTGGGGCCGTCTTGGGGCTCTGTTGGGCTGCCTTCGGCGACTCTGGGGCCGTCTTGGGGCCCTCTTGGGCCGTCTTGGGGCGCCCTTGGGGGCCTATTGAGCCGTCTTGGAACGTCGGACAGCCGAAAAGGCTGGCAGGCCTAAATCGTTCGAAAACCTTCGTACAGTTGATGATTTCGGCCTCTGGAAGCGCTGTGGAGAGGCGTCTTGAAGCGTCGTGGAGTGCCTTGGGGGGCCTCTCGGGCCGTCTTGGGCCTACCTTGGGCGTCCTGGAGCGGTCTTTCGGCGACTCGGGGCCCGCTTGGGCCATCTTGGGAGCCTCTGGAGGCCCTCCTGGACTATTTTGGACCTCCCCGGCCGCCCCGTCCTCCCAGGGGGGGTCGGAGGCGGCGGCCTCAGAGGCCCAGGACGCGGAAACCCTGTAAAACCACACGGAAAATTAGCCCCGGTACCCCCATGGCGGCTCTTCGGCGCTCTTGGACCGTTGGAAGCCCGAAAACGCGAGAAGCCAAAAACATTGAAAAGACCATTGAACATATACGACTTTGGCCTCTTCGGGCCGTACCGTGATACCTATCAGACTTCTCGGGGTCTCTTGGAGGCCACCTGGAAGCCTCGAGAGCCGTCGGAAGGCTGACTTGGGCTGCTCGGGAGCGTCTTGGGCCATCCTTTCGCATTCTGGGGGCTCCTGGGGGGCGTCTTGGGCCCTCGTGGAGCGCTGTGGAGGCTGCCGGAAAGGCTGGGGCAGCGGTGCCGGGAGCGTCCCCGAGATGTGGCCATATCTTTTCAGCGCGTTCCGGGAGCATCTTCCCGGAACGCGCACGTGGCAGGGCGCCCACGTCCGAGGACGTTGGCATGGGAAACCGCAGCGCGTGATCATTCCAGCGCGTTCCGGCGAAGACCGTCCGGAACGCGCTTGGGCAAGCGCTGGGTTTGGGGAAGGCGAGTGGGGACCGTTCAGGCAGTTTGGGATGCTCGGGGCAAGAGGCGGAAGCCATCCTCATAAGACATGCAGTCTTCCTGGAGCCGTCTTGCAGAAAACACAGAAAAACTGAGACCCTGCAGTCGTTCCTGGAGCCGTCTTGGAGCCCTCTTGGGCTGCCCTGGAGCCTGGTGGAGCCCTCTGCGGAATGGTCTTGGAGCCCGCGCCGAGGATCTGGAAAATGTCCGGGAGCATCGCGGCGGCCTTCGAGGCCCGGGACGCCGAAACCGCGTAAAAGCACAGCGAAAATGAGCCCCGGTACTGGAGGGTCGGGCAGCTGTTTTCGGGCCCCTGGGCTAGAACCATCGCGCGCGCTTCGCGCGCGCTCACTCAGGTTCTAGCCCAGGCCAGGGGGGCGCTGGACGATCTTGGACAACGATATCAAGCACAGGCGCGCGACAGCATCTGAGGAGCTTCTGGGGTGTTCCGCATGCTTCGTCAACCGGCTGATGGAGGCACCTCTTGGGTGCTTCTTGGGGGGGCGTCTGAGGGTCCCTTGGGGGCATCGGTTCTGCAATCTGAAGCTTTCATTGGCCGTCTTGGCTGCGTGAAGCCCGACTTGAGGCCACCTGCGGCCAGATTGAGGCAATCCGGAAGCCTCCCGGGGGCCTCCTGGAAGCAGTTTTGACGCATCGAGGGCACTCTTGGGCTATTTAAAAGCCTCTTGGACGTCTCCTAGGGGCCTTTTAGGCCCTCGGGGAGCTTTTGGGGTCCTCGTCGGACCACTTGGGGGCCTCTTGCGGCCTCCTGTGGGCCTTTTGGGGGAACGCTCTGCTGTTGGGTCGCGTTCCCCTTCTTGGGCCTCTCT
>CAUYUJ010006203.1:15000-55327 GCA_963575745.1 Prorocentrum cordatum | reverse complement strand
AGACAAAGATCAGCATGAGAAGAAGCGTGGCCGGAACAAACGAACTACATTTCTGAACTTGTCTCAAGTATTGCACGTCGTGCCGCTCGAACCACAGCCGACTTGCCTGAGTAGGGCCCTAGAGCTCGCGGCGCCTGCTGTCCCGCTGCCGCGAGGCAACTGGGGGACAATACACAACCGCTGGCAGCAGTGGACAATATTCCCGCCGAGGCCTGGCGCCAAGATTGACATAGACAATGCATGTGGACCTGCACTAGATATGTTCCCAGAGAAGCTCGTCGTTTTCACGAAGGACGCCCATGTTTGCAACAAGCTCATCCAAGGGTTTTGGAGGAGTCGGCGAGACAACATCGGGGTACGGTTTCGGAGTTCACTGTATGCGGGTTGGATTGCTACGCGCATCAGATCATGCTGGCTCTGCGGCCAAATTTTGATTTACAGAGCGATTCGATTTCAAATATGGTCCGAGCTGGTCATCTTTGGCAGGGCAGGCGGTTCCACGACAGGTTCGAAGCGCAGCTAGATCTTCTGGCAGAGAGAGCAACTTTCCTTGATGTGTTGGAGGAGTCCCAGGACATGAGGAAATGGACGGCCAAGATTAGATTAATATTGGAGATGACCTCGGGTGCCCGCGATTTGCTAAAGGTCGACGTGGACTTTGTCACAATGGTGCTCAATTCCGACCCTGAGTCCGAGCAGATCGTTCACCGCCACGGCCCCGCCTGCTCATGTGGAGGCCGACGACATTTCAAAGCAATGGTCAAGAAAGCGTTGAGAATGTTATTCAGTGCTGGGTGCCCCGTTTGCCTCCTGTATCGCTTCAAGGGGTTCCAGGAGGCCAGTTGTTGGATGTTGCGTGGCATGTTCTTGTATGGGGTGTTGCCGAAGTGCCTCCACGCGATGTGCGACAATATGTCAGAACAGGATGCCGAGCAGCAGGCTGAGGCAGCGGCCCGCATAGGGGATGTCAACCACGGGGCGAACAATTGCATTCGCGCGAAGAAGCTGATCAAGTTTGTGGATGCCGATCGCGGCAACAGAACCTTAATGATGTCTGTGATCTCCAACGGGCCTTTCCAGAGATACCTCGACAAAGTAATGAAGCACGACGGGAAGTTGAAAGCATGCGTGGATGCACAGATGAGACAAACACCCGATCCCGTTGATGAACAGCCAGCTGATCAACGTCAACGCTTGGAGCAAACTTCTCAGGAATCGTTTGATCTGGTGAAGTCGTTTTTGGACGGGAGCCACGCCGCCAAGCTGCAGCAAGAATGTACGTCTTTATTGTCCGATTCTTCTCACCGAATGCGGTTTCCCACGATTTCGAAGTACACGGACGAGCAGTACTTCACGGCGTCATTGAACTTGTTGGTCGCTGCTGGTTCGGCTTACTACCGCACTGTGTTCAAACGTTCTGGGCCGAAGTTCACAATATTGGAGCTAGCCGCTGAGGAATACGACGAGGAGAGGGTTGCGAGGTGCACCAGTGATCTACGTGCAAAGCGGGACGCTTGCGCACGTTGTCTCGATGGCTTTTCCAGTGCATGGGCGGACAAGCTGGCGGGTGCACGTGGCCGAGAAGCACATCGTTTCCTCCGTCGATGTCTCCAGTCTATTCCGTTGACGTCCCTGAACGAAGAGAGGAAACACATATTGGGACAGGAAGTGAAGGGGATGCGAGGCCGAACGTTGACACCAGGCCAACTCTCACTTCGAACGTATCGTAAGTTCGTTCGCCAGAGGATGATTTCGAAGTTGGCAGAAGTAAGAACACATGCGTGTGCACGACACCACGTCAAGGCATCGGACATAACAGCAGCAATCAAACGTGCATCAGTCATACAGCGGCCTCGACGTACTAGGAAGAGGGCCATCACAGAGTCACGGACCCGAACACAGAGTGCATGGATGCAATTCGTCGCGGTCAACAAAGCACGTGGGCTTCGCCCTGGGACGGAAGCGCAGCGGGATGATATGCGACGATTGTCTGGACAGTGGAGGGGTCTCGGTGAGGATGCACGGGCGCTGTATAGGCAAATGGCCGTGGAGCGGCATCTGAAAGAACACCGTGCAACGACGAATCCCAATACGTCCACCGTTCAGGAGCCCGCTTCATTCAGACTACGAGTCAAACGGAAGCGGGCCATGGAGGCGATCTCCGCTGTGCGTGACCACAGGCCATCTGGTTTGTAACGGGATGCGGGGGGTGGGGCCTTTCACACACACGCACTCACACTCCGACTCCGTCTTCACGTTGAGGGAGAGACTGAGAGAGGGAGGGAGGAGGAAAGGAAGGAAGTAAGCAAGGAGGAGGGAGGGCGGGGTTTCACATGCCCATTCCCCCCCACGCTGGCAAACGCGTCTTGCTGTCCTACTTTGCGGGGCGGTCAGGAATGGGCGGGAGGATGGAGGACTGGAGAGAAGAGAGAATGAGGGGGGGGATGGGCTCCTCGCGCAATTCGTTGCGCAGGCGTCGCGGGCGCCCTCTGTCAGTTTCAGATTTGCAGTTGTTGTGTGCGCCGCTGCTCGTAGCTGACCTCGAGGGCGGGTCGGCAATCTAAGCATATGTTGCCTGTTGAGTGTAGTGCGCCATTGGACATTGGACATTGAAGGCGTCGCGGGCTGCACTGTCTTGTTGGATCTTGCCTGGCAGCACGCGGCTTGGCTTGAAGGATTCCCCAGGCCCCCAGTGGCCCCAAGTGGGGGGGGACGCATTCGCTAACCTTTTGCTCTCGGGGCCGTTGGGCTGGGGGGGCCTCTCAGGTCTCAATCCTCTCGGGGGGGGGCGCCTTGGAACCAACTTGGGGCCAGGTCCAAAACATCAATGACATTGTGCCCGCTCTTGAGGCTCGCGCGGGGCACTGCGGGGTCGCGGGCCGTAGTTGGGCTTTCTCTGTGCGTAGTTTGGTTTAAGAGTACGGTGGGTCCCCATAGAAGCGTCTTTCCCCCAATGGGCCCCCAAAACTCTGCCTCGTGCGGCCGTCGCGGGTCGCGGGGCAGCATTGGGCGTTCCCGTGGCTCTCTTGGGACTTCCGCAAGGCTCTCTCAAGCCATCTAGGGCGCGACCGCGCAGTGCGAAATTCAACTCACGCAAGCGAAACTGCAAGAGCCAGTGTTACGTCATTGCTTACATGTTGGGTCAGTTTTGGGAACCTTGGGGCCTCTGTCTGGGGATTCGTGGTTCTCGGGGGCGCCCTTGGCCTGTCGCGCGGCCGCTCGAGGCGTCTTGGGTCTTGGGGGGGCCGCTGCAAGCGATGGAGATATATACACCTAAATAAAGATATGGTGCAATAGATTCTGTGCAACATAGGTTGTGCAACACATGTGATGCATAAAATGTTTGGCATGGGGGCGCCGTGTCGGCTCGGCGGCTCGGCGCGGGTATCGCCTTTGCGCTGGTCGGTTGCATTGCATTGCCATTGCATGTGGCAGCAGTGTGCGTGTGTTGTCCCGAGGTCCCGAGGGCGACCCAGGATTATTCCAGTTCCAGGGCGCGCGGCGTGCAGCAGTTTGAAATATATGGGGTTGTCGCAACGCGGCTTGGAAACCGAAGCGGGTCCTTAGCGGTGAGCGGCGCGACGTGGTTGGCGGTGGCTCGTTCGCCGCGGTGGCCTGCCAGCCGCGGTGGCGAGTTCAGCGTTGACCACATCGGTAAGCGAAGTCGCCATGTTGGCTTGCGGCTTGGGGACCCACCAGGTCACGAAGTGGGCGCGTCGACTTAGCGGTGGGCGGGGTGCGGCTGGCAATGGCACGCGCAAGACGCAAACGCTCGTGCGCCCGCGCGCTGGCTGCTCCGCAATGTGGCAGTCGGTCGCCGCGTTGGCTTGGGAACCAAATCGCACCCTTATGTCAAACCCACGCGATGTGTTTACGTGTCCGTCTATTGATGCAACGTGCAACGTGCCGACGCGCACTCTCGCGCACGGTGGCTTCTGTATTGCCAATGGTAGAACAGTCGCCGTATCCACCTGGAAACTAAACTGATCCCTTCAGGATCTTCGATTTGATCTAACTGACCACATGCGCGTTCAACGTGACCATGTATCGGTGCGGAGCCCAACGCAGCAGCATCGACGCCCGCGCGCGCGCTCTATCGCGTGGCGGTCCGCCATGTTGACATGTGGAACCCCTGCGGAGCCCTAGCGGTCATCCATCTTAACATGCGTTTGCTTCGTGTCGGCCGATTGGCACTTGATGCGCCGTGCGCCGCGCCAGCGCGCGCGCGCGCTCGCCCCCGCGCGCGGTGGCCCCCGTGTTGCCCGACATGGGGGTCGCCGCGTTGGTCTGTCAATTGGAGATCGGGGTGAACCGTTCGATGTGGTCGATTGGAATTCCAACTTAACATTAGGTTTCAACGTGGTCGCCTATTGCGTACAAAGCGCTGGCACGCGCGCGCGATTTTTGTATAACCGCAATAGAACAGTCGCTACGTAGGCCTGGCAACTGAAGTGAACCCATACCGTGGCCGATTGGATTTCTAACTTAACATGCGGTTTGTACGTGACCGCCGATTGGTGCTGCGCGCAACGCGCCGACGCGCGCGCGCGAGGTGATTTCTGTATTGCCCACAATCGAATTATCGCCATGTTGGCCTGGACACTGAAGTGAACCCTTAGCGGTGACCGATTGGATTTCCAGTTTTAAATGCGGCTTACCGTGGCCACCTAGTGGTGATGCGCACAACGCGCCGACGCGCGCGCGCGCTCTCGCGCATGATATTTCTGTATTGCCCATGGTCAAAATAGCACATCGTCATGCTGGGCTGGAAACTGAAGTAACTGAAGTGAACCCTTGGCGGTGGCCGATCGGATTTCCAAAATAATATGTTGGTGTTGGCAGGTCTGGCATTTTTGTGATCAGCGCGCGCTCCCGCGCGCGGAGGACTGCGTGTTGCCGCAATGGGTCAGTGGTCATGTTGGCCTGGAAACTAAAGTGGAACCTTTATTGGTGACCGATTGGATGTTCCAACAGAACATGTGGTTTTACGTGGCCGCCTAGCGGTGCTGCGTACAACGCGCCGACGCGCGCGCGCGCGCGCTCGCGCGCGTGGTGGTTTATCTATTGCCCACAATCAAACAATCGCCATGTTGGCCTGGAAACTAAAGTGAACCCTTAGCGGTGACCGACTGGATTTCCAACTTAACATGCTGTTTTTACGTGACCACCGATTGGTGTTGCGTGCAACACGCCAACGCGCGCGCGCGCGCTCGCGCGTGGTGGTTTCTGTATTGTCCGCACAAGAAGAATCGCCATGCTGCGCCTGGAAAATTCAAGTGAACCCTTAGCGATGGCCGATTGGATTTCCCACGTATCACGCATTTTTTGCATGCGTGCATTTTGACATATTCACCATGCTGACCTGGAAACTGAAGTGACCCCTTAGCGGTGACAGATTGGATTTCCAACTTAACATGCGGTTTATCATGGCAACCTAGTGGCGATGTGCACAATTCGCCGACGCGCGCGCGCTCTCGCGCGCGGTGGTTTCTGGGTTGTCCATTGCCCACAATCGCACATCGCCACGTTGGCCTGGAAACTGAAGCGAACCTTAGCTGTGAACGATTGGATTTCAGACTTAACATGCAGTGGTTACAGGTCTGTCCTTTCGTGAACCACGCGCGCTCTCGCGCGCCGAGCATTTCGCGTTGCCGCAATGGGTAAGTGGCCATGTTGGCCTGGAAAATCAAGTTGGCCTTTTTGCGGTGACCGACTGGATTTCCAACTTAACATGCGGTTCTTACTTGACCACCTATTGGTGCTGCGTACAGCGCGCCGACGCGCGCGCGCGCTCGCGCGCGTGGTGCTTTCTCTATAGTCCACAATCAAACAATCGCCGTGTTGGCCTGGAAACTAAAGTGAACCCTTAGCGGTGACCGACTGGATTTCCAAACTATCATGCTGTATTTACGTGGCCACCGATTGGTGTTGTGTGCAAGGCGCCAACGCGCCAACGCGCGCGCGCGCTCGCGCGTGGTGGTTCCTGTATTGTCCGCGCAAGAAGAACCGTCATGCTGGACCTGGAAACTGAAGTGAACCCTTAGCGGTGACAGATTGGATTTCCCACGTATCATGCGTTTTCTGCATTCATGTATTTTGGTAGATTCACCATGTTGGCCTGGAAACTGAAGTGGGCACTTAGCGGTGACACATTGGATTTCCGACTTAACATGCGGCGTACCATGGCAACCTAGTGGCGATGTGCACAATGCGCCGACGCGCGCGCGCTCTCGCGCGTGGTGGTTTCTGGGTTGCCCATTGCCCACAATCGCACATCGCCACGTTGGCCTAGAAACTGAAGTGAACCCTTAGCGGTGAACTATTGGATTTCCGACTTAACATGCAGTTTGTGCAAGTCTGTCCTTTCGTGAACCACCCGCGCTCTCGCGCGCGGAGCATTCCGCGTTGCCGCAATGGGTCAGTGGTCACGTTGGCCTGGAAGTTCAAGTTGGCCGTTTTGCGGTGACCGACTGGGTTTCCAACTTAACATGCGGTTTTTATGTGACCGCCTACTGGTGCTGCGCGCAGCGCGCCGACGCGCGCGCGCGCTCGCGCGCGTGGTGCTTTGCCTATTGTCCACAATCGATCAATCGCCATGTTGGCCTGGAAACTAAAGTGAACCCTTAGCGGTGACCGACTGGATTTCCAACTTAACATGCTGTTTTTACGTGGCCGCCGATTGGTGCTGCATGCAACGCGCCAGCGCGCGCGCACTCGCGCGTGGTGGTTTCTGTATTGCCCACAAGAAGAATCGTCATGCTTGGCTTGGGAACTGAAGTGGGCCCTTAGCGGTGACCGATTGGAATTTCAACGTATCATGCATTTTCCATGTATGTACTTGGGGAAACGCGCGCGAGCGCGTTTTCGAGCGTGGCGGATTCTGGTTTGGCCTGGTCTGGTTTGGCCTGGTTGGTCTGGCGTGGCTGGCCGACGCGCTGCGCGAGTCAAACCAGCGCAAACTCCAGCAGCGCAGGCTGCCCCAAAGACCCAGGCAGCCGCCCAAAACCACACTGTACCTCCAAGCGGCCCCCAACCTACCCCCCCCCCCCCCCTCCCCCGATGCCGCCAGCCCCCGCCAAGCGCCCAAGCAGACCCTTGAGACCCTGATTGGGCCCAGCGCTTCGCAACTTAACCTCGTTCGTTCAACGGGCAGGGGCTGTCGGCATAGGCAACTAGATCTCTGTCCTGCGTCAGCGGTGCTTATCGTGTAAAAGCAGCTACATGCTTGGTTTCCGTCAGCGAGGCTGTCGGGTATAAGCAGCTTTTTTTTGTTATTTCTTTGTTTTTATTTTTTTTTTTGGTTTTTTTTTTTAGTTTTTTTATTTTTTTTCTTTTTTTTTTTTTATTTGCTTTTTTTTTTTTAGATGCTTTTTGTTTTTTTGTTTCTTTTTTTTTTTTTTTGTTTTATTTTTTCTTTATTTTTTTGTTTTTTTTATTTTTTTTTTTTTTTTTTATTCTCTTTTTTTTTTCCTTCCTTTTTTTTTCTATGTTTTTCTGTCTTTTTATTGTTTTTTTTTCTTTTTTTTTTTTTTTATTTTTCGTTTTGTTTAGTTTTTTTGTTTCTTGTTTTTTATTTTTATGGTTTTCTTTTTTCCTCTTTTCTTTTTTTTTTTTTGTTATTTTTTGTTTAGTTTTTCTTTTTTTTTTTTCTTTTCTTTTTTTATTGGTTTTTTGTTCTTTTTTTTTTTTTTTTTTTTTTTTGTTGTTGTTCCGACAGCGGTGGTGCGGTCGGGACTTTTTTTTTTTTTTGAAAAGAACTCGTTGCGAGCGCGCTGCAGGGTTGGCATGAGCCCTTCTGTGCACATGAAGCGGGGGTCATCACGAAGCCCTGTTGGGAAAAAGCTGGGTCACGGGAACAATCGCCATCACAAGCGCGAGCAACACCATCAGCGCCGTCACCAGCGCAACCAACAACGCAACCACAAACACAACCATAACCACAAACACAAACACCAACACACATACAACCAACCACCCCACGAAAAATGTAACGAACACCCCGTGGGAACCACTTATCGGCTCGGGGTTTTAAGAATGGGCCAGCGCATGCAAACCGCTCCAACGCCCATGTATGTGGATCAATCCTATGAAACAGACACCTCATGCACGAGCGCAGCTGCCAGCACAGCCACCAGCACAACCAACAACGCAACCATTACCATGATCACCGCCGCTAGCACACACACGCAACCAGCAGCGCAAAACACCTCCACTACCCCAACAAGCCCCCAATAAGACTCTAAGAGGCCTCCAAGATGCTCCCAATATGCCCCCCCCCGAAATAGCTACTCCGCCCTAAAGAAGCCGACCCAACTTGACTGGTGCATGTTTCTGGATGGGCTGGGGGGATACGCGAAGCGGCAATCATGTTTGTGAATATCCTGTGTGCTCCGCAAAGCGACCCCGTGTGCCCTTGCGCGCGCGCGTGCGCGTGTGCGTGCGTGCGGGGGGGTGCATGGTAGGCGCAGAAGGACCCATTGATGGTAGCCATGCGGGAATGCATTGTAAGCTTAGGAGGACCCCTTGCCGCACCATGCCAGGTTTTGGAAGGCTGGTGCTCAGTTGGAGTCGGTTGGTTGCGGCCTGAAGCCGTCCCTTATCAATGTGACCAACACAGACAACTGGATCAAGGAGGAAGCTAAGCGCCTCTTCGACTACGACCCAGAGGAATGTCCCAATGGCATGTCTTATCCAGCCGACATGGGGTGTGCAGAGAAGTACGGTGGGATTTGCCCAGAAGAACCTGGGTTTGCCCGTGTGGTCACAGGTCCTAGGTCTCGTGGCGAAGGCCGCCCCGCCCTCGTTCAGTCAGTCCACCCTTTGCCCCGCGAGGTTTTTTTTCAAGCAATGTCATTCGGATTTCCTTGGGGGCGTGGTTCAAACCAAACTCGTTCGCGAAAACGGGGTGGGGCAACGAGTATTGGTTTCCGATTCAATGCCACATGTAATAGTGTATGATAAGCAACACCCACACATTGTTATAGTGTATGCCATGTGTGTATCGCGTGCTCATAGCAATACACGTTGCAGACCACCCAATCAGCCCCACAAGGCTCACAAGAGGGGGTTCAGGGGGGTCTTCGTCCACCACAGGTTCCAAGAATCTGTATGCTGCGTTGGTGCAAAACAGGATTGGTACCCAGGGATCTCTACCACTTCATATTTGCTTGAGTGCGTTGGGTGTGCATAAGTGCGGGATGCTCACTTTCAAATTTGGGGCTGGTGGTGAATACTTCACGATCGTGAGGGTCAGCCAGTACGCCAGTGGCAACTGGGGGCCACAGACGGATGGGGGAGTTCAGTTAGTTTCGTTGCCGTTCAATGTATTTCTGAAACGCTTTATCATGCGTGCCAGAGCCCAGGAAGATCACGGGGGAGATGAGATCGATGAATTAAGTTGTGCGATCTGCAGGCCGATCAGGGCGCCACGGGAACACAATAGACAGTTCGCCTATCGTTTAGAGCAGCTTCTTGATTTCAATCTGAGCCTGGTCGCAGTCAAAAAGAAGGCCAAGACAAAAGAGGGCCCTGCCCCTGCTCCATGGTTGCCGTTCGGCATGGCACCCGTTGAAATGGAAGATGAGCCAGCTCCCGTCACGAAGGCTGGCGAACCCCCCGACCCGTTAGACGAGGCCGACCGATGCGAGTACCATGATGACTCTGGAGAAGAGTCCTTGTGTGATAACATTGATATGTCTAGTGAGAGTTGCGCTGACTCTGATCCTGGTGATGGCCCACACGAGGCCGACCCAGAGCCGTTTCCTGTGCCAGCTCCGCCACTGCCAGCTCCAGCTCCTGTGGAGCCTGTCGGCGAAGGCCCAGGCCCTCCAGGCCCTCCAGGCCCTGAACTCCCAAGAGGAGGCCTCACGTTGTACGGCATGGCCCCCACTGGCCGTGCGAAGTGCGTCATATGTGACGGTGTGATTCCGAAAGGAGAGTGGCGGGTGGAGCACCGAATGCGAGATTCATCCAAACTCTCCGACGTGAGAAAGGTTCACATCAGGTGTATTCCTCGGCTGCCAGCCGAGTTGCGAGCGCATAATTTTTTAGTTGCCCAGGAGTGGGCTCGTCGACCTGACATCCCCCTTGCTGAGCAAGACATCTTGAATACGATTGTCGAGATGCTCCGTCCAGATGCAGGCGCTGCTGCATCCTCTGGAGATCCTGCCCCTGGACCGCCTGGAGCTTAGGCAACGAGTTTCCAGTGCGCCACTTGTCTCTGGCTTGCATGCTGCGTGCAATGATGATGCCATAGGGTCGGGATGGGGGGAGAACTGGAGTAGCGAGTAGTAGAAAGGGGGGCTCGAGGAGGTGACGTCATACCGGTTGCGGGCTGCCCGCCATGGGTCCGCTCGCGGTGGAAACCTTGCGCCGCCGAAGCCCTAGCCTAAGCTCGCTCACCCACCCAAGGAAACAGAAGTTGCACCGCCGAAGGGCCCGAACTGGGCCTGCCCAGGGCCGCCCAAACGTCTGAACAACAGTCTGTTCAGAACCCCATCTTTTTCTGAACAGCCCCCCTCTTCTGAACACGCGTTTGTTCAGAACTCGCCGTTTCCTTGAAAAACACATGCGTTCAGAACAATTCTTCTGAACAGGAATTGTTCAGAGGTTTGTTCAGATGCAATCTTCTGAACAAAGCTCTGTTCAGAACTGTACTTTTGGGTTGTGCAAGGTCCCCGCGCCAGGGGGTGCGAGCTTAGGTGGCAGGGGCGCGAGCTGCAGATGCGAAAACGTCGCAGCCCGCAGATCGGACTGAACTTGGCTCGCGCCGCTGTTTGATTTTTGATGCTGCTCAGCGCTTGAGCTCGATTGAGCGTGAGTCAGTCGACGGACTGAGTCGCGGAGCACGTGGCCTCGCCACCTTCATGGCCAAGAGACGTGCGGCCGCCGCAGGCATTGCCATCGAATCCTTCTCACTTCTCTCGAGAGGTCAAGCTGGCCCTCCTTCTGGGCCCCTGAGGACTTGATAGCGCCATTAGTGAGTTAGTTGTTTTACCAACTTCGTCTTTGTTCATCTCCGATGTCTGGAGCACTCAATACTCTGCAAGTAAAGCCGTCCCCCTATAACAAGTTTAGCATTGAAAGGTTAATGGTGCAGGGCCCAGAGGAGAGGCCCACGTACGCTGCCAAGCAACAATGCAACCGTGCAAACAAACAAACAAAACATTCATGCGTCAATCGATGGCATCAAAACGCAGGCCGCCAACAACATGTTCTAAATATTTGGGCCGTCTGGGCGTCCATAGGCATGCGCACCTAGTATTATGAACAGCACGATTGCACGATCATACCATACTATGTTCGTTCGCAGCCATTTTGGCCTGGAGAAGGCTGCGACGCGCTGCGTCTGCAGCTTTCCAGATTGGCCAGCCTACAGGCCAACATATTCATTTCGGTATCTCGGATTCCAGTTTCCAGTTCGATGGGCAAGACAGTTGTGGTTCCCAAGTCGTGTGCGGGTGGCCTGCACGCCAAGAAGACGGCCACTCAGACTCAGACTCAGACTCGGAAGAAGCCGAAAACTATCCAGGAAGAGATCGCAGAAGCTGATCCTGCAGAATGCTGTCTCTGTGGGCAGACCAGCCGTGACATCGATCGCGACGGCGATGACGTCGCTTTGGTCAAGTGGGTGAAGTATGATCGGAGCTCCGTGACTGGCCAGATCAGGCTATCAGGCAGAGAGTGCCACCACTGCTGGGACACCAAACGACGATTTTTCGACTGTGCACTCCAGGAGCTGGTGGACGAGAAGAAAAGTAACCCAACCTTAGACACTCGATTCGGCCTCCTTCGGCGCGATCGCGTCAGGAAAGAAGGGAAGTTCAAACACGAGGAGAAGAAGACACTCAAATGCTGGACCGAGTCCTTCGAGGAGAGCTACGTGGACTCATTCGAGGAGGGCGGCTTCTACAAGCTCTCGACCTTCTGCAAGATCTACAAGGTGCCCTATGCTCGCTCCGATGAGGAAGATGAGGTCATCGAGAAGATTCGCCATAAGTACCCCGCTGCAGAGATCTCCAGGGACACCAGGTTTCGCGCCATGGGCGTGTGGGTGGTCAATGATCCGAACCCTCAGCTTGCAGATTACAGGTTTCGGCGCGGAGTCAAGAGCGGTGCAACCAACAATAGAGTGGAGGAGCATGCTGATGAAGACCTTGCTGATGAGGCCTACCAGCAGCAGAGGAAGGTCAGGCGACTGACTAGCAAGGCCCCTGCTGCGCTGCGAGCTCGGAGCCACGACGTGGATGACAAGGACGTGGCCAACATGGAGGACGTCGCCGAGTCCGACGCCGATGCAGCAGAGTCCGAGGTGCCGCAGCGGGCCACGCCGATGCAGTCTCCTTCTTCCGCTGGGCCAGGAGTGTTTGTGTTGCCGTTCGACGCCAAGTCTCGCGACTCTCGTGGCAGCGCCGTGGAGCTCAGCGTGGCCCGCGACGGCGACGACGACTACGCGGACGATACTGGCGGCTCTGTGGCTGGGGTGCGTGTAGGGCACAGAAATCTCCCTCCAATGTAGCTCTATTGTAAGTTTTGCATGGGCATTCGTGTTTGTTTTGTTACGCGTTTTTCTTCGTTTGGTGCCGGGTGCCCGAGTGAAACGCATGCGGTTTTAAGAACAAACACACCTAATGGGCGGCGCCGTTTTGGCGCTAGGGTTAACGCAATTGGTGGGGATTTCTGTGGCCTCGAAGGGCAAGGCCAACAAGAAGTGTAGTCCCAAAGACGCTGCCGTGGGCAGGGCCTTGCTCAGGCGGGCCAAGGCGATGGACGTCCATGATGCGGAGCAGCAGTGGAACAACCGCCCTAGGAATCGAACTCACGAGGCCGCCACCACTGCTCTCGTCAAGTCGGCTCGCGAGCTCGCCAAGTTCCCTAGTGATGAGGCCTGCCTGAAGCTGTCTGAGGAGGTCACCATCCTGGCGCGCGAGATGCAGGATCGTAAACGTATATTTGATGAGCTGAAGCAGGCCCCCGCTGATTTTGTCAACCAGGTGTTCTCGGATGATGATCGGAAGACGGTGCTATCTTTGAAATGTCCCCTCCTCGTGCAGATTATCCAACAGACATCGTTCCAATTGGCGTCCATTGACCCCTCACTCATGTTGAAGCTCGCCGAATGCCCAATCGACATCGTCCCCGACACAGATGCTCAGCCCCCTGGCTGGTTCCCGCTCTCACGCATGTGTTTGGGGATGGCCTTGCTATCCTCGGGGTGCACCGACAGCAATCCCACGGCCGAGACGGTCATCGCGCTGCTCACCCGCACGCAGAACAGCATCGTGGTGGACATGGTGGAGCGGATCTGCCTCGACGCGAAGCATGAGGACAAATGCGTGGCCATGATCGAGGAGGTGCGGTCGGCCTTGCAGCACTTTGCGCCCTTCGTGTTCGACGATGCCGAAACGATTACGTACGAGCGCGGGGAGACGAAGTGCGAGGTGCAGATCAAGCACGGTTTGTTCAAGCAGGCTTACATCGACCTCTCGATGATGATCGTCGCGGGCGACGTCCTCAAGACCGTTCGTGCAGGGGGGGTCGTGTCAGGAGAGCTTCGCACCACTGCGAAGAAGATGATGGCTGCGATCAAGATGGCTTCGCCACGCCTTCGCAACCTCGCCACGGCTGCAGGCCTCAAGGGCTCATGCAACTCGAACGCCATCAAGCTCGCATGGGACAAGTTGGCTGAGATGTTTCCTAGCACGGACCCAACTGCAATCGCGAACGAGATCGATGGCACCAACTCGGCCTTCCAGGAGAAGGTCATGTCGTTGTGCAAGGGCCATGCCGAAGCCAAGCCTTCCGAGGGGGAGGCTGAGGCGGCTGAGGCTACGGATCCGCGGGTGGACGCCTTCAACATGATGGTCGACCTCACTGAGCACACTGGCGTGGTCGACAGATTTGCTTCCTTGTGTATCTACGGTGACGCTTCCGACTTCGAGGAGGAGGTCCACCGCGGCGTTTTTTTTTTTGTTTCAATTTGTGTTGTTTATTTTGTTTTTTTTTTTTTTCACTTTTTTTTTTTTTTTTATTTTTCTTGTTTTTTTTGTTTGGTTTTTTTTTATTGTCTTTTTTTGTTTTAAGATTACCCCTTTTACACGTTTTTTTTTTTTTCTTGTTATGCTGATTTTAGGTGGGGGTTTTTGTTGGGGTTCGTGTTTTTCTTTTTTTTTTTTTTTTTTTTTTTCCAGGCGGCCGCCAAGGACCTGATCTTCTTCATTGTGGCCAACGTCGACGTCTACAAGCCTGCCCTTGGTTCGGTCGAGGCCGTGGTCTGCTTAACTTTGAGCTCGGTGATATTTCGATGATGGGGTCTCTTATGATATACGCCTGTACTGCATGGCAACAGACACGCATCCACATGTCACTGCAAGTTGCGTTGCCGTTAATCGTAACTGTTTGTGCAACTGGGTTTTCAAGGGCCTTTGCGCTCAAGTGCTGTCCGTGAGCGTTTTCGAAGGGCTGTGCGGACTACAACCTGTCTTATGGCAGGGGTCATTGGTTCCACGATCGTGCGAGCTTGCTTTAGCTTGAAGGGTGCCCCTGAATCTCCAGAGTCTCCAGAGGGGGAGGCCTCCGCGGGCCCGTTGCTCTCTTTAGCAGTCGGGGCCTATGGTGGGGAATGGGGGTGGGGGAGGGGGGGCCTCTCGGGGCCATCTTAAAGCGGGTTTGGAGCCATCTTGGAGCTGAGCAATATCCAAGCTAGCTGGGGCACTCAGGAGGCACGTGTGGGCCGAAACCTCGGGTACAATTCAATGCAGGGGCCGATTTGGGGATATCGATCTATGAATGGGGGGCCATACCAGCGTCGCCCTCTAGATTCTAAATCCCCCTAGGTCGCCTCTTGGGGCCCTGTTGGTAAACCATGTGCGTTCGGGGGCGCTCTTGGGGCTTGGGGCCGTCTTGGATCTTGGGGCTGTCTTGGTTCTGTCGCGGGGCTCCCCCAAGACACATTAGAACCGATTTCCAACGCCCGACAGAAGCGAAACTGCAAAATCACGTGCTTGTTGCACTAAGTGTTGGAAGGGGGGTTACTTTGACCCTGCGGAGCGCCAGTGGGATGACCCATGGGTATTCTAAGCTCGAGGGAACCTTGGGGTCTTGGGGTTCGGTGGCGGTGGTCGTTGCAGGTGGCCGCTGGCGCGTGCCATCGGCCAGCCGCGGCGGAGGTTTCAGTAGTTCCGTTCTGTCCAACCTAGGGAAGTAGCCATATCGGCTCGTTGGCTAAGGTGCCACCGTACATAGCGCTATCGGGGGATGGAATAGACAATGGATGGGCGTTGTTGCATGTCCACAAAAAAAAAACGCCAGCCGCGGTGGGGCCCACCATGCGCTTTTATGCGCCAGCCCACTGGTGCAACGCACAACGTGCCGACTCGCGTGCTCTTGCGCGTTGCGGTTTCTGCATTGCCCGCACTAAGACAATCGCAATGTTGGCCTGGGAGCCGAACTGAACCCTTGGTGGCGACCGATTCGGTTTCCAACTTCTAAACGGACATGCGTGCTGCACGTGTCCGTCTATTTGCACAGCGCGCCGATGCGCGCGCGCGGTCTCGCGCGCTCTGGCCCCAATCTTGTCCGCAATCGGACGGTCGCAATGTTGGCCTGGACACTAACGTGCGACATCAGCGGTGGCCGATTGGAGCTCAAACTGAACTCGCGGCGTTTACGCCTACGCGTCCGTATTTTGGCGCGGCACACAACGGGCCGACGCGCGCGCGGGCTCTCGGGAGTGGCGGTGCCTGTCAGCAATAGGGCAGTCGCCATGTTGGCCTGGAAACTGAAGTGGGCCCTCAGCGGTGACCGATTTGATTTCCAACACCTCATGTGTTTTCCACGTGTTCGTGCATTTGCATAATGGCAAGGGCGCCAGCGCGCGCGCGAGCGGTGCTCCCGCCTTGCCCGCAATAGAGGGCATGTGCCACGCTGACCTGGGGACTGAACACTGAACTGAAACCTTGGCGCCGACCGACCGATCGGAATTCCAAAGTAACATGCATGTTGTTTCGCGTGTCTCCCTGTTGGTGCTGATTACATGGCGTGCGCGATTTTTCTGGTGTGGACAATGTAAAAATCGCGCGCGCACGATTTCTGTATTGTCCACAATAGAACATTCGCTATGCTGGCCTAGAAACTGAAGTGAACCCTTGGCGGTGACAGATGCGATTTTCAACCCGACATGCTTTTTTTACGTGACCACCGAATGGTGCTGCGAGCAACGCGCCGACGCTCGCGCGCGAGGGGTAATTTCCTCATTGTCCACAGTCCACAATGGAGCAATCGCCATGTTGGCCTGGAAACTGAAGTGGCACCTTAGCGGTGACATATTGGATGTTTAAGTTAACATACGGTTTACCGTGACCACCTAATGGTGATGTGCAGGACGCGCCGCCGACGCGCGCGCGCTCTCGCGCGTGGTGGTTGATGTGATGCCCATTGCCGAACATAGCACATCGTCGCTTTGGTCTGGGAACGGAAGCGAACCCTTGGTGGTGACAGATTTGATTTCTAACCCAGCATGTGTTTTTTTTACAAGTCTGTCTTTTTTGTGAACAACGCGCGATCTCGCGCGCGGGTGATTTTGTGTTGCCGCAGTGGGACAGTGGCCAAATTGGCCTGGAAACTGGCGTGGACCTTCAGCAGTGACCGATTGGATTTCCAACTGGACATGCGGTTTTTACGTGACCGCCTATTGGTGCGGCGTGCAACGCGCCGCGCGTTCTCTCGCGCGCGCGGTGGCTTTGACAGCAATAAGGTTGCCCCCATGATGGCCTGAAGAAACTCTTCTCGACCAACTTTCCAACTTCACATGGGTTGTTTCACGTGTCGGCCTATTGGCGCAGCGCACAACGCGCCGACGCGCGCAAGCTCTCGCGCGCGGTGGCCCCAATAGTGCTCGCAATCGGACGGCCGCCATGCTGACATGGGAACTGCAGTGGACTCTTGTCGGTGGCTTCTTGCATTTTCAACCCAACTTGCGGCATTACGCGTCCGTCTGCGTGTCAAGCGTGCGGCGCGTCGATGCGCGCGTCGCGCGCGCGCGCTCTCGCGCGCGGTGGCGGCTGCGTTGCCAGCTGTAGGGCAGTCGCCACGTTGGCTTCGGAGTTGAAGTGCGCCCTTGGCGGTGGCCGATTGGGTTCCACTAGGACAGGCGTTTTTTTTCGCATGTCCGCCGATGGTGCTTCCTACAAAGCACCGACGCGCGCGCTCGCGAGTGGTCTCTGCAACGGCAACAACAAGGCAGTCGCCATGCTGCCGTGGAAACTGAAGCCCCCCCTGGCGGTGGCCGATTCGATTTCACACTTAACATGCGGTGTTGCGCGCGCCGCGGGATCGGCGCAGCGCGAAACGCGTTGAGACGTGACGCGCGCGCGCCCGCAGGCGGCGGTACCTGCATTGCCCGCAATCGAACAGTCGCCACGTTTGCTTGGGGCCTGAAGTGAACCCACAGCGGTGGCAACTTCGAGCTCCAAGCGAACATGCGGTTTTTACGTGCCCGTCTATGGGGGGAGCGCACAGCGCACCGACGCGCGCGCGCGTTCTCGCGCATGGGGGTTCCTGCCTTGTCCGCAAGGTGGCAGTCGCCATGTGGGCCTGGCAACTGGGGGACCCTTAGCGGTGGCCGCATTGATTTCCAGGCTGGCACGGTGCATTCCCGTGCCCGTTGAAGGGTCTAGCGCGCGACGCGCCGACGAGCGCGCGCGCGCCCTCGCGAGTTGTGCATCCTGCGCTGCGTTGCCCGCAGTCGGGCTGTCGCCACGCTGTCGTTGGGACTAGATAAAGACTAACTGTTCGGGGTGGCCACTTGGGTTTGGATTTCCCACTCCAGCCCACTGCTTGTAGTGCGCCCCCGTCTGTTCGTGCAGCGCGCAGCCCGCCGACGCGGGCGCGCGCCCTCTCGCGCGGTGGCGCCTGTATCGTCCGCAATGGAAAAGTCGCCGCTTTGGCCTGGGAGGTGATGTGGCCCCTTTGAGCGGTACACGAATTGAACTGGTTCACACCACAACAAACATTCCGTCTATTGGTGTTGCGAGCAACGCACTGGCGCGCGCGCTCGCGTTCTGGCGTGGTGGTGCGTATTGGCCGCATGTGAACCATCGCCGCGTTCGCCTGGAGACAGAAGCGAAGTCTTGGCAGTGACCGATTGAATGTCCAACTCCACATGCGTGGTTTACGCGTCCGTCTGCTGGTGCAGCGCGCAGCGCGCCGACGCCCGCGCGCGCGCTCTTGCGCGTGGTCGCCCCTGTATCCTCCGCAATGGGACAATCGCCACGTTGGTTTGGAAACTGAAGTGAGCCCTCAGCGGCGGTGCCCGATTCGATCTCCAACTTAACATGCGTTGTGTTACGCGGAGGTCGACTCGCGCAGCGTTCAACGGCAACGTGCCGACGCGCGCGCGCGCGCTCTCGCGCGCTGCGGGTTCTGTATTGCCCGCAATCGGAAAGTCGCCGCGTCGCCCTGGGAACTGAAGTGGGCCCTTAGCGGTGACCGATTGGAGTTCCAACTTGGCATGCGGTTCGACGTGCCCGTCTACTGGCGCAGCGTACATAGCATTGGCGCGCGCCTGCGCATGGTGGTTCCCGCATACCCGCAATAAGACACTTGTAATTGTGTTCCTTCAACCCGACATGGGCCCTTAGCGGTGGCGTATTTGCTCTCCAACTGAACATGCGGTTGTTTGTTTTACGCGTCCATCTATTTGTGCAGCCGACAAACGTGCGCGCGCTTTCGCACGCGGTGGTTCTGTGATGTCCGCAGTAAGACAGTCGCCATGCTGGCCTGGGCAATTAAATTAACGCCTAGCGGTGACCGATTTGATTTCCAACGGAACATGCGTGGTTGACGTGTCCTGGCATTGGTGTAGCGTGCAATGCGCCAGCGCGCACGCGCGCTCTCGCAAGTGGTGGCGTCTGCGGTGTCCGCAGCAGGGCAGCCGCCATGCTGTCGCGTTGGCATGGAAACCGAAGTGGTCCTTCAGCGGCGCGCGACTTGATTTCCAGCTTAACATGTCGTGTTTCACGCGTCCATGTCCTGGCGCAGCCCGCAAGAGGCCGACGCGCGCACGCTTGTTTCTACATGCGACTGCAAGGGGAAGTCGCCACGTTGGCATGCAAACTGATGTGGGCCCGAGGTGGTGGCCGATTCGGCTCCCAAGTTTAACGTCCGACGCGTACATATGAATGCGCTGCAAGACGGCGACATATTCGGTCACCCGTCATAGCGGCACCTAGTCGCGCACCCATCGTCATGGGGACTTAATCGGTCACCCGTCATGGCGAAGACCAGGACATAATCGGTCACCCATCACGGCGTGAGCCTCCTCGATCACCCGCCATAGCGGGGTCGCAGTCGGTCGCCCGTCATTGCGGGGACCACATAAATCACCGTTGCAGCGGGGGCCTGATCGGTCGCCGCCTGTAGCGGGGACCTAATATGTCACCAGTAACGGAATTGACCACATCGGTCGCCCGTCATGGTGGGCACCTAGACCGATCATGGCCGACCTTCGTCGGTCACGCACCACGGCGGGCGCTTATTCGGCCACGCGGCACGGTGGGGCCTGGTCGGCCACCCGTCGCAGCAGGGACATCATCGGTCACCGATCACAGCGGGGATCTAATGGGGCACAGTTCAGAACTCCGATATCTTCAAGAGGAATGAGGGAGGAAAAAGGGAAAACCGCTGTCGTTATAACAAGACCCTGCGTATGTTTAGGAGTCTTGGAGGACGAGGAGGGCCCCGTTGAAGGTTCAGGAAGGCCCCTTGTATGTTCAGGAAGGAAGGATATCCCGTTGTCGGTCAGGTGGGCCCACTATGCTCGGGGCTCGGGGGCCAGGTGGCCCGTAGGCCCTTCATATGCTCAAATGTTTTCGTTATAAATTATGCTGGGCCGTTGGCGGTCCAGGAGGACCGCGGGTGACCCACTGTAGGTTTAGAGGGTCTGCCCGCGATCGCGCGCACGGGCGCCATGTACGGTAGGGTCTTGATTGTCAGAATGGCGTTGCCGCCGCGTTTGTCTGGGGAGCCCAAACGGACCCGCGTGAACCCAAACGCCCCTGTGGCTGAAAAACCATTCGAAATTGGAAACGGGTGCGTCCCCATGCCATGCCCTTCGCCAAGGATTCGTTCCTTCCGCTGAAACTGGCCCACCCGGCTTCTCTGGTGTGCGCCGGACTGCCTCTCCTCCCCAGCAGAGTCTGATCGGTTCCACGTTGCAGTTCTCTGATTAAGCTTGGCACTCAAAACTCTTTGTGCTATATGATTTGCGTTCAGTTGTTAGTGCACAACGATTCACGAAAATTGGACTAGGCTGCCGCCTTCCCCCACTCGTTCCCGCCAGCCCCCGTCCGACCGAACAAGTCCAATCAACCCCCAGTCGAACTGATGCGCGTGCTCAGTTGTTACCCAGATCACTGAGGGAATCGTCTCCAGGGTCCTTCACAATGAGGCTTCGGACGATGATGCCGAGGATCTGGTGTGGTTCACTCGCTGCTGCACGTTGCTCAAAATACTCGTGCCGACGTCTGTCACCCTGCGGAACCTCGTGGCCAAGCTCAAGCTCGTCGAGATTGCGCTGGAGAGCTTCACGAAGTATCCCGTCACTGGCGACATCGCTGCTGGCCTGAGGGACTGGGCAGAATTACACAAGAAGGATGCAGAGTGCGACCTGACACTCGACGCTGCGAGGCCAGAGCTACTGCCCGAGGACTTCGACAAATACTTGGGCGCGACGTTGACATCATTGTCCAACGTGCCCATTTCCATCTCGCTTCGCTCTTTCACTTCTTCTGTTGTGAATTCGGCCCACTGCAGCGAGAACTTCCTCACCGTTGCCAAGGAGTTCGAGAGTCACATCCCCAAGGAGGTGGCGATGCTTTTCTTCGCGGCCAGGACCCTCAAAGGTCTCGAGAGAGTGCGCGCCAACGGCCGCGACGGCAAGCCATGCGGCCTCATCGAGATGAGTGGCCTGCTCATCGACGCCAGCTCAGTCGACAATGATTTCCGCAACCGCGATGACTTCAACAAGTGCGAGGACGAGGTGAAGAAGCTATGGGCCATCAACTTCGCCGTCATGAAGAAGACGTCTGTGCTGAAAGAGGCTATGGATTTCATTTCTACGTACAGAGATATACTGATGGAGTCCCTTGACAAGTGGGACTTCAAAGGGAAGCTGTCCTTCATCTACGACGCTGGTCAAAATACAGAGCACGAGAACCTGATGCGGCTCTTCGAGAAGCACTTGGCCGCGGCCCCGACCACTGAGCGTGTTGTGGAGTACCTTCGCGCCAACAGGTCCAAGGTGAAGTGGTTGAACGATGAGGCCGCGGCTGAGCTCTCAGAGTTGATCGATATCCACGCGGTGTCCACCGAGATCAATGCCAGCCTGGCGGTCACGGCGTCGTCCCTTCTTTTAGCCAATTGCATTTGTGCCGCCCCGAAGGCTTCCCGCCAGAAATCTTTAGAATTGTGTGTGCAGGCAGTGTCCAAGCGCTATGGCGCGAAGCTCAAGGACCTGCCTGCCAGCCTGCAGAAACGCGTTTCAATGGCCCTCGAGGGGTCAGAGCTCGGCAATATCAAGATGATGAAAGACTTGAGTCCGAGGAGTCTCGAGTCAACTGCTGTGCCCGCCGTTTCGGTTTCAAGCGCCTCCTCGTCGGCAGGCGCAGGCGGCGCGGGGGGGGGGCGGCCTTCTCAAGAAGAAGGCCATTAAGAAGTAGATGCACGCCCCCCCCCCGTCGCCAGAGTCAGAGCACAGCTTCAGTGCACGCAGCCTGTCAGAGCCTGGCTGGCCCCCCCCCACCAAGTCTGCGATGAACGAGGAACGAGGCAACTGAAGGAGTACGGGTGTGGGATGAAGGAGGGAGGAGGTTCGGCCTTGAGTTTGAAGATTATCGGAAAGGCATGGCCATCCATGCCAGCGAGTCGGGTTTGCCCGACGACGGGCGCAGCACTCACGCAGGGATCGATGAGTGCTGCGTTGGATCACATCTAGAAAACGAGGCGCCTCACTCGAGTACAAATGCAAACAAAATTAAACAAGCGGGTCGAGTCAGAGAGTGTTATCATCATAGTCGTAACCATGCCCACTGATATGAAGGTGATGGTGACTGCGATGAGGGTAGCATCAGCGCCACCCTCATCGTAGTCACCATCGCCCTATGTTGAAATAGGGTCGCCCTCGGCGCCGTCGCCGTCGGAGTCCACGGGAGGAGGAGGAGGAGGAGGAGGAACAGGAGGAGGAGGAGGAGGAGGAGGAGGAGGAGGAAGAGGAGAAGAGGAGGAGGACGGCGTCGTGGTCCTCGTCGTCGTCGTCGTCCCCCGCCCCCGTCGTCGCCGCGGGCCGCCCGCCCCGCCGCCGACGGGGTCAAGTTCGAGGCGCTGGACGCGCGCCCCCGCGGGGAGGGGGTGGTGGAGGGCAGGGTGGGGAGTCCGACAGCGGGAGGGAGAGCGGCAGACGTGGAGGAGAGAACGGGAGAGACACACCAACGACATCACCAGGAACCGAAGAGGGGGGGGCATGAAGGGCGTGGGAGGTGAAGGAGGAGGGCAGAGGGGAGTGGGGGGAAAGAAGGGCGAGGAGGTGACGGAAGGAGGGCGCGGAGGACGAGGAGACGAGAAAGAAACGGCGGGGGTGAAGGAAAGGGGGAACGGACCAGTGGGAGGAAGGACGGACTGAGAGACGAGACCGAGGAGCTGGGAAGTGCTTCGGCTCAACGGCCGAAGCATTTCCTAGCTCCTGGTTTGCCCCTGGTTTGATTATGATTGCCCCTGGTTTTGTTTTGATTGTAGAAATCCTTACCCAAGGGCTTATTGAATATACAAGGTTTGCCCTGGGTAAAGGCCCTACCCAGGGCCCTGCAAGCACCCTGCAAGCACCGCCCTATGCACCTGCACTCTAATGCAGGAGCCCGCCATACAAGTTCAGAGCACGCGATCCGGGCGTGGTAACCGAGCGTCTTGGGGCTCCCCCCTCGCGCGGACTTCAACAGTTTACAGTAGGAAGCTGGACTGTGGCATTGGAGACTTGGAACTGCAACTGGCGCACGGAGCAGCACACGTCGGCCTACAGCCTGGTGGCCCCACAAGGGGGCCAGCGGATTCTAGAATCATCCTGTAAACGATCAAAAACAGTATCCGAAACAATATCGCAATTCATACCCGAACCGACATCCCAAACCATACCCTCCACACCATACACCTCAATAGCATAAACACCCTCCTACACCATACCCCCACCAAAATCCGACACGATAGTTTACACGTTATCCTCGTTATTCTTTTGAACAGCCTTATGAGCAATGTCCTAAATGATATCACAAGCGCCCTCCTAGAATGGATCTTAACCAAAGGCGATGCGCAATTCCCAACAGTACCACCACACACGCCCGGATCAATGTTTTAGATCGCTTGCTTCTCGAAGGTCTGAGCGAGTGCAGCGCTGGCGCCCGCGAGATTTTATGTGTGTGTATGTGTGGCGCGGGTGCCTCTCCGGTTGAGTGCGTGCGGCGTCTGTCGCTCTGAGGGTTGAGTGCCTGCTCCTCCCGGGTTTCTCGGAGGTTGATCGACCTCCTACCCTGACACGCCGATTGAGGAATTGGCCGTTTTCGGTTCGCGAGAGGGCGTCGCGGCCGCCATGTTTGCGGGTCCAGGTCCGTCGGCTTCGGCCCCAGGCCGTTTTCACTAAGGGGAGGTCTACAGTCGGGGCCCTGAAGAAGGAACCCTTTTCGTTGGGGAGGGGCTCCGCGTTCCTTAAGTGTTTCGCAGCTTGCCTCAGGTTTTCCTTATGTTTTCGATCGGAAATCGAAGTTTGACTTATGGAAACAAGGGGCCTCGTTCCTTACTTTGGGTTCCTTAGGTCAACGCCCCGACTGTACTAAAGGGTGGTTGGTCCACCGCCGAGTTGCTGTGCGCACTGCCCGGGCGCAGACAGCACCCGGAGCGCAGCGCGGGCTGGCGCGCATGGGGGGGGGGCGCGCGGGCTGCCGGGGAGAGGACCGGCTCGCAGCGCCACGGGCCGCCGGGAGGTGGCCCGCTTTTTGCCGCAGGGGGCGCAGTCTGATAGGTCGGATGACGAGCATCACCGCCCACCAAACCACCCCAACCCAACCCGAAAGCCCCAATTTGCCCTCCATTTCCAGTTGGGGGTCGGGGAACGTTGAGAAAACACACATGAAGCTTGTACCCCCCCCAACCCGAAATTCGGGTCTTCGGGTTGGGTTGGGGTGGTTTGGTAGGTAGTCAGATCATCAGGAGGGGAAAAGACGCACGGACACAATTTTTGGTCTGCGGGTCGAGAGCGGGCCTCTTCCGGTTAAGAGCTAGGCGGGGAGACGGGGCGCGGGCGGGCGGGGCCTCAGGCGGCCAGAGGGCGCCGGGTACAGGCGGTGCCGAAGAGCTTGCACAGGAAAAAGGTACGCCTTGGACACACGGACACAAGTAGTCTTCGATTTGCAAGAGAATAGGAAAGAATATGAGAAGTGGGGGGGGACAAAAACCCAGAAAATGTTGGAAAATAGGGGGTCCTGTTTTTTGTGTTTTTATTTGTGTGTTCCAGGGCCCCTTCAGATTGATAAATGAAGGGGGGTCGTGTTGCGTCGGCGGCGCCCCGGAGGATGATTAGAAAATACCGGCCGCGGGCCGGGGAACTGTTTTTTCAATCGTTCCCCCCTTGCCGTCCTCGGGCGCGCGCCCGGGCAGCCGACGGGCCAGACGAAGCCGAAGCGGAGGATTAGGAGGTAGGGGTCAAGGAGAAGGGAGCGTCGGCAACAGCACCGGGGTGCAATTACAACGAGTATTCGACAGGAAAGGCTGAAGCCGACGTAGACTTGGTATTTGACGTAGAATTTGAAGTCGACGTCGAATCATTATTCAACGTAAAATTTGACGACGACGTGATATGAGTATTCGACGCATGATTCGAAGCCGACGTGTAATAGACATTTTTTAATCGTCCTCCTCCCGTTGAAAAATCATCATATTGTTTTTTTAATCGTCATCCTTCATTGCCGGGGAGTGGATTTAATGCCCCTAGAGACCCCAGTGGGGGCTCCGGGCCCCGATCTTGAGTGGAGTCGGATCGCCGGAAGGAAGCGCCAGTGCAGTCTCGTATCACATGTGAACGTGTTTTTCCTGATGTATATGTGTATATGTATATGTCTCTGAGAGAGAGGGGAGAGAGAGAGAGAGAGAGAGAGAGAGAGAGAGAGAGAACAACAAAAACACAGACAGAGCCACGGGACCGAGGCGAAGGACGAAGAGAGGGCGTACGAGCAGCAACGGGTGAGGAGGAGACGAGCGTGCCAGGAAGCGGCGAGAAGGATAGAGGGGGCACATGCGAACCCTACCCCTGCCCCCCACGACTTCTGAGGGGGGGGGGGGGTCACTCCGTTCGGGAGCTCCTGAGCGAAGTGAACCCCACCCTCCCCCTCAGAACTCGCGGAGGGTAGGGGTAGAGATCGCATGTGGCCCCCTAAAGGAGGCGTCCCAGGGGCACCCCGGGAGGGGCCCCCCCGGGACCGATCTCCAGTGGAGTTAGGTTGGGTAGGAGGGCCGCCGCGGTCCGAGCTTGGCCCTCCTCCGAGAGGGGCGATGCCAGGCGAAGGAGCAGCAACGCGAGGAAGGAGAGCGCGCGGGCGGGGGAGGCAGGGAGGGAGGGAGGGAGGGGGGGGGGGGGAGGGGGAGTGGAGGGCGAGGAGGAGAATGAGGAGGAGGAGGAGGAGGAGGAGGAGGAGGAGGAGGAGGTCTGTAGCCATTTTGGCTCAAGTAATCCATATCCTCAAGGTGGTTGAGTCAAGCCGCTGCGCCCTCGGGCTGCTCTCAGGTAGGCGACATAGCTTCGGGAACGGACCCCTTCATATTCCAGATCGCAGCGAGTGCTGCCACTTCCATATCCTGTGTATTGTGGTGACCGTCTCGGACGGCACCAAAGATCACGGCAACCATTCCTCGCTCATTCTCGCCATGGGGCCGCCTTGGCGCCAAGCAGGTAATGGGAAAGGACCTCCCTGGTGGGACAACGGCCAAGACCGAGGGCATGGGGACCGACCTCTGCGGCGATCGGCATTACGTGGAGGAGGCAAAGGAGCAGACGCAGGCCCCAAGTGGGTGTGCGCCTTTTGCGGATGCAAAAAGAACCTGGCCTCGGTCGAGTACCGCAAGCACTGCCAGGCGTGGAAAGTCGAAGCTCCAACGGACCCCGATACACATGCACTCCTGGCCCTTCCTGGTCCTGGTGGCCGCAGTGGTCGTCGGCAATCCCGCGGGGCAGGTCGCCAACGGACTGAGCTTCAGCCAGTAGCAGCGCCAGCAGGACATATGCCAGGTCTTGGGAGCGCGGGGCCCACAGAGGAAGAGCTCGAGAATGGTATATTGCTGGCCACCAAGCTCGGGAACAAGGACACCGTCCGCGCAAGTATGAAACACAGCTGGCTGAGCTTCGCAAGGGCCCCAACCTCACCATCCAGGAACGAGCCCAGATCTGCCACGCCCGCATCAAGCAGTTGGAGGAAACTCTGGGCGTGGAGGCCAGCAAGCTTGACACGTACCAGGGCTGTGTCCGCACTCAGACGGACTGTGTCAAGAAATTCGAGCTGGCTCTTGCTGAAACAGACGGGGAATACGCACTCATCGTTTCCGAGCTTGCAGATAAGATTGGCAAAGACGGCGAAGGTGACAAAAAGCCACAAGGGTCAAAGGTTCCTCTCGCCGACGTCGTTGCGGGGAGGTCTGACACCACCAGTCTCATTGACATCGACGGTGTCTTCAAGGTTGGCGACGAGTTTGAGCTCGCCCCCGAGGATGTCAGATCTCTGGAGGATCGCAAGGACCAGTTGCGACTGCAGATGCAGACAGCCGCCAAGGACATGTTCCGCGACGCCATGGTCAAGGTCGAGAAGGACAAGGCGGATCATGCGGCACATGTACAACGGCCCGCTCGCAAACGTGGACGGACTGAACCTCCTGCAGACGCGGCAGACGCCGAAGGAGCTAGCAGCGATGACGCGAAGGTTGCCCCTGAACGCCAGCCTGCAGGCGAGGCCGGGGAAGGAACCTGGGCAGCGGCAGCAGCCAAAGGCGGCGCGCCAGCAGCCAGCAGCGAGAAGACCAAGGGCAGCGCCGAAAGCGAAAACATCCGCTCCAGGACTGCCAGGGCGCTCGGTGGCGAAGCTCAGGGCCGGTCGCGGCCCTGATGCCCCCCTGTGGAACCAGAGCGGCGGCGGCCCCCTCGCGACCGATCGCAGCCACCGCATGGGGGGGGGGCCTAGTAATATCATAGACGTGGACGAGGAATATCACCCTTGTCTCACCGACTACCCCAGGGACACGACGCCCTCGCCACCGCCGCCGGCAAGGATTGGTTGGCGTCGAGCTCAGAGAGGCGCGGCAGCATCAAGTTCAGCGGCCCCCAGTGGATCGGCGGCTTTGTCCTCGGCCATTGCCTCGTCGACAGGCGCCGCGCCCTCCGCCCCAGAGAAGGTGGAGACCCCGGCCCAGGCGCATCCCTCGGAAGACCCAAGTCTTAGGCTTGGGGCCCACCGAGCGGCAACCTGGCTCGGGGGATCGCTGGAGGGGCGGCGACGCACACCACGTGATGACCTTGTGCGCTGCGGCGCGGCCTCGCCGGTTTCGGCAGCACCAGGAACTGAGTCCGGGTTGGGGCAGGGCCCAGTCCAGACGGCTAACACGATTCCCCGCTCTGTCAGTGCCAGCCGCGTCGGTCGGCCGACAGTGATTTTTTTCGCGGGCACTTGTGGTCGCGATGGAAGACCCGCCTGCCTCCCCGATCGCGCAGCCAGAACTGCCCCCAGGGCCAGCGGCGAAGGAGGGCAAACGCAAAGCGATCCAGATCGAGACATGCAACTGCACCTCGCTCGCATCCTTCAAGCGATATCTGGGGGAAGAGACCAGTGCCTCGATCATCTGCCTCCAAGGGCTCACCACGAAGGAGATCGAGGGGGCCGAGGTCGAGGCCACGATGCGCAAGCAGGGCTGGCAGTGCGCCCGCAGCCCCTCCGTGGTCACCGACCAAGGAGGACTGTCCTGTGGGGTTGGAATAGCAGGCAGGAGTCTCATCGGGCTCGCCCCCCCCCCCCCCCCCTTCTGAGCAGACCGCATCCCAGCCCCCCGCAGGTGCCAGCTGTCCTGGGTCGGCGCGTTCGTCTCAGGGGGGTTCATTTTCGAAGGCGCGCGCCTCCCCCAGGGGGGGCCTCTGGGAGAGGTCGGGGGGCGCCTCCTCTCCAGGTTGGGGGGGGCCTTGCACGGCTGGGGAATCCCCTGCATCCTCGGGGGAGACTGGAATTGCGAACCCCAAACTCTCAGGGGCGCAGGATGGGTGGAGCGCCTTGGAGGACATATCGCGGCGCCCTCTGTCTCCACGTGTCGCTCGACGGCGCAGAGATGGAAGACGATTGATTTCTTCGCCTGCTCGGCTGCGCTGGCGCCCTCCTTTGCCGGGGTATGTCGCAATGTGAATGCGACCACCGGCCCTCGCTGGCCAGTCAGTGCGACCCTGAGCGGGAACCCGCGGATCGATCAGGTTTGGATATTGCCGCGGCCGCGGGTTTCCTTTTTTCGGTTCCCATGGGGCCCCCTCCTGCCCCACCCGACCACTCCGATCTGTGTGGAAGAGTGGGGAAAGGGGGCTCTGGACTTGAACTTGACAGGTGTTTCGGAGAGTTCCTCAGCAAGCTTGAACATGAGCTTGGGGGATTTACCAAGTCGATGGGTCTGCGTATTTCGGGCGTGACCAGCAGAGGCGATTCAAGCGGGTTCCAGCCTTGAGAACGCCGGGTGGTGCGTATCCTCTTGGATGTCCTCAGTCTCGGGCGTGGCGCAAGGTCGCTATCTTGCCCCATGAGCTGGGGCGGCTTCGGAGACGCGACTCTGGGAAGGGCTTGAGTCGCGAAGATTGGCCGCCAAGCTTTTGAAAAAGGACCTCCTAGCCCTAGGAGGGGCCCGCGCTGGATAGGGTGGAGGCCCGCCTTTCCTGATGTTGTTTTTGCTTGCTCCGCCGCTGAATGAGTGGGGCCCAGGGAAGAAGCTGGCAGTTTCGCCGCCAGTCTCGAGCTGAAGTTCAATGCCGACCGAGGGGCCCGCTGGAGGGAGTGGATCAAGGAAGCGGTGGAGAACGGCGGAGGTAAAGCCCGCAAGTATACGAGAGCACCCATCGGGTGGACTCCAGCGGCTGCGAAACCTGGGAGGCCCCCCCCCCAGGGCCAGGGGCCCTCATGGAGCAGATGCAAGAGGTTTGGGAAGAGGTCTGGAGTCCCCCACCTGATGCCAATAGCTTGCCCGGCGCGTTTGCCTACCTTGGCCGCCAGATTGCTGGACTTTGCCGCGGTGGCCTTGCTACTGGGCAGCGGCCGCGCACGCTGGGCGGACGACGTAAGGTCGGCTGCGAGAAAGTTTAAGCAGCGCACCGCCTTCGGTTCTGATGGGATCCACCCGAGGGATCTCAGCAGGGTGTCGGACGGGGTTCTCGAGGCCTTGCGTGACCTCTGGGCGCGGTGCGAATCCATCGGGCACGTCCCGATTCAGCTCGCCTCGGTGTTCACCGCCCTCCTCCCCAAGCCCGAAGGGGGGGTCAGGCCCATCGGGCTGCTGCCTGGGATCTGCCGAGTCATGAACCAATCCACTCGTCAAGATGCGGTCGAGTGGGAGGAAAGCCAGGGGCGGTCGTATCACTATGGGTCCACGGGCCGATGCTGCGAGCGAGCTGTCTGGGAGCAAGCGCAAGTCACCGAGTTTGGCACCCTTGTTGGGATCGGGGCTGGCGCGGTCTTGGTGGACCCCACCAAGGCTTATGAAAGAGGTCCTGCGTTTTCTGTTGGCCCAGGCGGCTGTGAGGCATGGATTCCCGCTCATCCGCCTTAGGTTTTTGCTGCGAGTGTACAATGCGCCTAAGCTCCTCCTCATGAGCCAGGTCACCTCGGGCGTGATCTATGCGGGCCAGGGGGTCATCGCGGGGCGTGGGTACGCGACCACCTTCATGAAACTCATGCCGTTGGCAGGGCTGCGCGCTTCTTCCTTCCGGAACTCCAGAGAATGTGTTTGGTGACTTCCAAGGGCAAGGGGGTAGTGATGCCGACGGATATGGAGGTTGGGAAGCAGATTTCGTCTTGCATCCAGGACTGGGGTTTCAAACAAAAGCGTGCCGCGAAAAACCTGGGTGGGTTTTTCTGTCCGACGGCGCAGGCGGATAACTATGGTCCAGAGAGACTGAGTTGCTGCCTCGAGGCCGAGGACCAGGAGGTTTCGCGGGTTCCGCGTTGTTTTCCGCGGAGTCACCAAGGTGGCCAAGACGGGCGGCCTGCTCGCGGTGACGCACGGCTGCTCGGCTGTAGGGACACCGACACTCCTCTCCAAGAGCATCGTTCGATCTTGGGCCAGGCCATCTTCGGGGCCCCGAAAGGACGTTCCAGGACCATCGAGTTCCATCTGTGCGGAGATAATCGTGCTGATCCGACCTTCGCTGCCAACTCCGCCCCCCTTCTCAGCTGGTGCTTGGCCCTGCACAAGGGATGGGCTCCAGAGCAGCAGGGGAAAAAAACAAAAAAAAAAAAAAAAAAAAAAAAAAAAAAAAAACGTTGTGATGCGTTCCTCAACATCCCAGGGTTCGACGGTCACGGGACCTGCGGGAGCGGTGTTGTGCGCGTTGCGCCGACTCGGCTGGCGCGCGCCAGGGTGCAGGTCGTGGGTTACGAGAGGAGGAGTCTCAGTGGAACCGGGCACCCTGGGCAAGAGGGCGATGAAATCCCTGATCGAACAAGACACCCAGCGTGGACTCGTCTGCAGTATCGGACACAAAGTGCCTGGGTTTGCTTCGGGACCCCTCCTTGGGCCTATCGTTGACAAGTTGAAGTCCTTGCGCGGGCAAGGGGAGGGGAAAGGGGGCTGCCCTTATCTCCGGAATCGTGGCTGGAGGCTACGCGACGCAAGAAGCCCTGTTTGCGGGGAGGCGAGTCGTTTCCCCTCTTTGCCGCTGGTGTGGAGCGCTCGCGGGCCCCCCCCAAGCACCGTTTTTTTTTGCAGCTGTGATGGAAATTGGCATCCGCTCCAGCCTTGACCTTGACGGGTATCTCACAGGCGAGATCTGTTCGGGCGGTTCCGCGCTGGGCCCACACAGCGATGTGTTCGCGAGGGCGGGCTGCGGCGTTGTTGCGGTTGATTTAGGTAGTAATATTGTTGGTTCCCTTTTCGGCCCCCCCCCCACCCCGTTCAGTCCTCAGGAGGGAGGGGGGGGGGTCTTGCCTTTCTCATGGCCTTGCGGCAGGTGGGAGCTTGCCCCGCTGAGTTCTGCACGGATTGCCAGATGGTCTGTGACATCTGGGAAAAAGGCCTAGGTGAGGACCTCGCCAATGTCAGGGCCGCGAGTTGTGGTGCGACATTTTGCCAGGGCCGCGGATGCAGGGGTGCGCAACAGCACCCTCTCTAAAGTCAAGAGCCATCTGTCTCGTAGGGCCGCCTTGGACCGTGGGTTTCGGTTTTGGCTGTGGGCGGGCAATCGAGAGGCTGATCGCCGGGCTAAGTTAGGGGCCGCAGTGCATCCCCACAACCCCCGTGCTAAGCAATTGCATGCGCATCAGGCCGAGCTTGTCTCCGACAGCGTATGCGTGATCCACGAGACCATGAAAACCCTCTCCCGTGACAGCGCCCAGGAGGTCTCGAATTGGTGCCCGATGCGCTTGGCCACCAGCTTATCCGCTATAAGCTTCCAGGGGGAGGATTCAAGTATCAGTGCGTCAGATGCGGGGAGCGAGGTTCTCGGACAGGTGTTTGTAAGGTTCCGTGCTCTGGGCTGCCTAAGGTGGCCCGCCTCGCCCACCCCTCCCACCAGTTGTTCATTGGAGGGGGCCGTGTGGCGTGGTGCTCGAGGTGCGGGGCTTTTGGGAACCGTAGGTTTCAGTATCTTCCTAACAAGTGCATAGACCATCCACGAAATAAGGATGCATCTCGGAGCTTGAAAATGCTCCGGGACGGAGCTGACCCGTCTACCAAAAGGTTTTTCGGACGTAGTGTTGATTTCAGGCGGCTGGGGTAGTGTTTTCTTGGCCGAACGTGCTGCTGGGAGGCCAGCTGCACTGCCCAGGATCAGCCGCCTGCCCCTCGCTTATTGGCTGGGTGTTCGCGTCTCGGCGCCGAGGATCCCGTCATCTTTGGAGAATCTGGAGAATCAGTAGGGAGAGGAGAAGGAGGACGAGGAGGGGGAGGAGGAGGAGGAGGAGGAGGAGGAGGATCAGGAGGAGGAGGAGGAGGAGGAGCAGGAAAAGGAGGAGAAGGAGGAGGAGGAGGACGACGAGGACGAGGAGGACGAGGACGAGGAGGACGAGGAGGACGAGGAGAAGGAGGAGGAGGAGGAGGACGAGGAGGAGAAGGACGAGGAGGAGGAGCAAGAGGAGCACGAGGACGAGAGGAGGAGGAGGAGGAGGAGGAGGACGAGGAGGGGAGGAGGAGGAGGAGGAGGAGGGGAGGAGGAGGAGGAGGAGGAGGAGGAGGAGGAGGAGGAGGAGGAGGAGGAGGACGAGGGGGAGGAGGAGGAGGAGGGGAGGAGGAGGAGGAGGAGGAGGAGGGAGGAGGAGGAGGAGGAGGAAGAGGAGGAGGCGATGGGAGGAGGAGGAGGAGGAGGAGGAGGAGGAGGAGGAGGAGAGGAGGGAGGAGGAGGGAGGAGGAGGAGGAGGAGGAGGACGACGAGGAGGGCGACGAGGAGGAGGACGAGGAGGGGGAAGGAGGAACAGGAGGAGAAACAGGAGGAGGAAACGGAGGAGGAAAAGGAACAGGAGAAGGAGCAGGAAAAGGAGGAGAAGGGTAATAAGCAACATAGTACTATGAGAGGAGGAGGAGAGGAGGAGGAGGAGGAGGAGGAGGAGGAGAGGGAGGGGAGGGGGAGGGGGAGGGGGAGGGGGAGGGGGAGGGGGGGAGGGGGAGGAACGTTTAGGAACGTTTAGTTTAACCAGGGGCCCAATCGGACCACGCACCCCAGACGGGGGAAACAGACACCACGCAGGCACCGAAGCCCCAGCGTGGCCCTCGGTTCCTCCGCCCTAGCTGCGCGGAGGCGAAGAGGAAGGATGACGACGACGACGACGACGACGGCGACGGCGACGGCGACGGCGACGGCGCACAGGACTGGTGCGCCGTGTACATCAACCTGGCCAGGAGGCCGGACCGGCGCGAGCGGTTGCTAGGCCAGCTTGGCGCTTGGAACGGCGCCCTGGCGAGGCGCCGCATGCGCCGCCGTCGTCGAGGGCAGAGGTTCGAGGATCGAGGGCAGCGTTTTCCAACAGTTTCGACCCCTCCCGGGGCCTCTGGGGACCCTCTGGGACCTCGTCGTCGCTGCTGTCGTCGTCGTCCTGCCGTCGTCTTGTCGAACTCCACTTGCAATCGGTCTCTGGACCTTTACCCATTCTGGCCCGTTTTTCGGGCGAGGGCACGGCCGTGGCGATGAGAGCCTCCATCGTCATCGCCGTCGTCCTACCTGACTCCGCTCGTGATCGGCCTCTGGATCCCTGTCTTGGAGGGTTTCTCTGAAGCGCTTAGGCGGCCCGTCCTGCCTCCTACTCCTCCTCCTCCCCCTCCTCCTCAGACAGATGTGACTATATCGAGCATCACTCGGAACGACCGGAAAGTGAGCTGAGTAGGAGAGGGGAGCACGGAATTAAAGATGTAGAGGTAGCAGCCCCCCCAGCAACAGTTTGGAGTCTCGGTCCTTCCGTCTCTCCCCCCTCTCCTCATTTTGTGGTCGTGTCGTCGTCTCCTCCCCCCCCCTTGGCTTGGCCGCCCAGCCCGAAGGGTGATGTAAGGTAGCGAGCCTCTCTTACGGGGCCACCTCGAAGCTCGGTCCTTGAGCTACGGGGTATGCCCCCTGCCAGCCCTAGTGAGAAGGCAGGGCTGTAGCACAACAAATCGCAGGGGATTTTTGGCAATAGCGCGTAGATCGCCGGAGTAGGTGCTCTGACGTTATACCCACTTTATGCGTATGTCCTTGTCCTTGTCCTCCTCCTCCTCCTCCCTCCTCCTCCCCCTCTCCCTCCTCCACCTCCTCCTTGTCCTCCTCCTCCATTCCTTCTCCTTATTAATAACTTCTACCTGTCGCACCCCGAAGCCAGTCAGTAGGGCGGGCGGGGCGTTTCGCTTGAGACTTCCTCACCGTTTATGAGCTTAAAAATTGGCAGCAGCTTCACAGATGAAGGGCGGGTGGTTTTCGAAATGTGGCTCTCGCCTCAGCGCCGCGCGTTTTCGTTTTAAACATTTGCAAGAGCTTCACGTTTTGAGGGCGCTTGTTCTATAGAAAAGCGGCTTTGGCCTTAGCACCACGCACATTAGTTTTAAACATTTGCAAGAGTTACACGGATTGAGGGCAGGTGGTTTTCAACATGATGTGGTTCTCGCTTTAGCGCCGCGCACTTTCTTTTGTAAACATTTGCCAGAGTTGCACGGATTGAGGGCAGGTGGTTTTCAACATGTGGTTCTCGCTTTAGCGCCGCGCACTTTCTTTTTTTAAGCATTTGCAAGAGCTTCACGGATTGAGGGCGGGTGGTTTTGCAAATGTGGTTCTCGCCTTAGCGCCGCGCATTTTCGTTTGAGAAAATTGCAAGAGCTTCACGGATTGATGGCAGATTGTTTTTAAAATGTGGTTCTCGCGTAAGTGCGGTGCACATTCGTCAAAAGATGCCAGCGTTTCACGGATTGAGGGCAGGCAGTTTTCAACATGTGGTTCTCGCCTTAGCGCCGCGCACATTAGTTTTAAACATTTGCAAGAGTTACACGGAATCCCATCATCAACAGTTTTCCAGAAACGGTGTTTTGGAAGGATTCGGGATTATGCGGGTGCAACAGTCACGTTGATTCTTTGTGTTGAAGTCGTAGAAATGGCGCTCTGGCACGACTCAACAGTCAGTTTGACCCGTGGCGTTGGGATCCCTAGAACAATGTTTTGGCATGTTTCAGGGTCTTCAGACGGGTGTCTTCCCACGAGCCAGTTCCATCCATGAAAATGAACCTTTGTAGGGGCCTATGAAAGGGGGAGCTTGGAGGGAGGGTTTACTCCAACATCGTTGTTGATTCTTGGGTTTACACTGGTCCTGCTCCTCCTCCTCCTCCTCCTCCTCCTCCTCGGGTCGCCTACGGGCCCGGGGGAACCCGTCACCCCATCTCTGCGAGCGAGCTGCGTGCGCCGTACGTGCCGCGTTTTGTCGCCTCCCGAGGCGTTGTCAATCCTCGACCAAGGATTGGCAAGGTGCACAGTCATCCATCCCTCGGATTAAGGCGGGCATGTCCTTCTACAGGAGGAACATTCAAAAACAGACAAAAAAAACAATCAGGGGACGATATTTGGGGGCATTTTTTTAGTATTGACCTAACAGCGAAGACTGATAGGTTGCTAGTAGTGTCAAAAGAGAGCATCTTGACTCCTCAGGGGGGTCTGGGCGGGTGCCGGGGAGAACCCGCGGAAGTCGTTTTAAGCAAACAGTTACACACTTCGTGGTGGTCTTCGAGGCCCCAGAACTCCATTCCCGGGCCACATTCTGAATGCCCGGAGCCAACTGTAAGCCACTTCGTTCGTGCTCTTCGAGTTCCTAGAACTCCATTCCCGGGCCACATTTTGAATGCCCGGAGCCAACCGTAAGCCACTTCGTGCTCTTAGAGTTCCGAGAACTCCGTTCCCGGGCCACATTTTGAATACCCGGAGCCAACTGTAGGCCACTTCGTGCTCTTCGAGTTCCCAGAAATCCATTCCCGGGCCACATTTTCAATGCCCGGAGCCAACTGTAGGAGGAGCAGGGGCAAGAGCACGAGGAGGAGGAGGACGAGCAAGACGAGGAGGACGAGGACGAGCACGAGGAGGAGGAGGAGGAGCAGGAGAAGGAGGACGAGCAGGAGGAGGAAGAGGACGAGGACTCCTACATGCGAGGACGAGCAGGAGGACGAGCGACTGCGAGGACATCAGAATTCTACACCAGGACTCCTACATGAATCTCAAGGGCAATGCTTCCAGATATGCTTCTACACATCGCTGTTAGGTTGCTTTGCCGGGATAATTTTCTCCCGTCCAAAACCGCCTGTAGGAGGACATGCCCGACCTATAACCCTCGGAGCCGAGAAACGATGCGCCGTGCTGCGCTGGAGCGGGGCCCGACAGGAGTCCACATGCTTGGCATCGCTCGGACGTGTGCATTTTTCCTTCGACGGGGACCATCGAGCAGCATCCTTGATCATTTGGCGAAAAAAACACGCACGAAACTGAAAAAACACAGGGAATGGACGTCCGAGCGATGGCCAGGATGGTGCGGTGCATTGGCGCCAGTCTCTGACTGCCCGTTCCCATGCCGACCCGTTGTTTCGAGAGCCCTGGGAGCGGCCTGAAAAAAACACACACACACACAATCGGGAGGGAAACAAACACACTTTTTGGTCTGCGGGTCGGGAGCGGGCCCCTTCCGGTCAAGAGCTAAAGGGGACGCGGGTAGCCCTAATTGGGGAGACAGGGCGCGGGCGGGCGGGGCCTCAGGCGGCCGGAGAGCTCAGAAAACAGGCGGTGCCGAAGAACTTGCACAGGACAAGGTGCGCCATGGACTGGATCAGGGGGCGCGGTCCCACAGGGAAAGTGGAGGGAAAAAACACACACAGACACAATTAATCGTCGATTCCCTGGGGAATATGGGAAAACATGGGAAGTGGGGGGAGACAAAAGCCCAGAACATGTAGGAAAATATGGGGAATCCTTTGCTTGTGTCTTTTTATGTTTTTTTGTGTGTGTGTGTTGTGTGTTGTGTGTTGTGTGTGTGTGCGTGTGCGTGTGTGTGTGTGTGTGTGTGTGTGTGTGTGTGTGTGTGTGTGTGTGTGTGTGTCAGGGCCCCTTCAAACACAGTAGAAGAGGCCAGTGGCGGCCGAGGCGGAGGCCAGGCGAGAGAGGCGGTCAGAGCCACGTGGACGCGCCGGGGGGCTGCCACGAGTCGAGCGGCGGCGCAGCGTCCCGGGCTAAAGTGAAGTCGGGCCTGTCCCTCTACAGGGGAATATGCAACAAGAGTTTCTCAAACATAGCCAGGGGACGATCATTTCACTAGTCTTGCCCATTCGGGGGGTATGTTGTGAGCATGTTTTATTTGTCGCCCAGAATCCCCCTGTAGGGGGACACACCCGACTTAAAAGTAAAGCTGCTTTCCCAACCATCCTGTGGTGTTGGGTCCTCAATTTGACGAGACAGCGCCCCGCGTCTCCTCCTTCCTTCCTCCTCCCTCCTCCCACTACCTTCATCAACACCGTCATCAGCATCAGCATCATCATCAGTATCATCATCCTCGCCATTACCAATAACAACATTATCAGCAGCATCAGCATCATCAGCAGCAGCATCAGCATCAGCATCATCGTTATCACCATCATCATCATCATCATCATCATCATCATCATCATCATCATCATCATCATCATTATCATCATCGTCATCGTCATCGTCATCGTCATCGTCATCGTCATTATCATCATGCCGCTCTGCTTCTCCCCCTTCGGTCCTCCCTCCCCTCCCCCCTTTACAGTCTGCCTTGTGCAGTATCTCATGCTTGCATATGGCAGCTCACAGTTTATAGGATACAGTGTTCGCCTCTGCTGCACATGAGACTGGGTTGCTCTATCGCCCGCGCAACAACAATCATCATCATCATCATCATCATCATCATCATCATCATCATCACCACCACCACCACCACCATCACCATCACCATGACCATCACCGTCACCGTCACCGTCACCGTCACCGTCACCGTCACCATCAGCAGCATAATCAGCATCAGTATCATCATCCTCCTCCTCCTCATCATCATCATCACCATCGCCATCGCCATCGCCATGGCCGTCATTATCACCATCGTCATCATCATCGCCGTCGTCATCACCACCAACGCCATCAGCTTTGGCACACCCCTCACAAGCTTCGTGGCCCCATAGGGAGCTGCACCGAAAGCTCCAGTGGCACAGTCCGCATGGCGCACCCGCACCCGAGTCGGCACACCCCTCACACGTTTCGTGGCCCTACAGGGATTTCCACCGAAAGCCCAAGCGGCACAGTCCGCATGGCGAACCCGCATCCGATTCGGCACACCCCTCTCAAACGATTCGTGGCCCCAGAGGGAGCTCCACCGAAGCCCCAGTGGGGCAGTCCGCATGGCGTACCCGCACCCGATTCGGAACACGCCTCACACGTTTTGTGGTTTTATAGGGAGCACCACCGAAGGCCCCAGTGCCACAGTCTGCATGGCGTACCCGCACCCGAGTCGGCACACCCCTCACACGTTTCGTGGAACTAGAGGGAGCTCCACCGAACGGCTTCAGCGGCACAGTCCGCATGGCGCACTCACATCCGATTTGGCACACCCCTCACACGCTTCGTGGCCCCACAGGGAGCCTCACTGAAGGCCCCAGTGCCACAGTCTGCACGGCGAACCCGCATCCTATTCGGCACACCCCTCAGACGTTTCTTGGCCTCAGAGGGAGCTCCACCGGAGGCCCCAGTGGCACCCACACCCGATCTGGCACGCCCTTCACACGATTCGCGGCCCCATAGGGAGCTCCTCCGAAGGCCCCATCGGCATAGTCCGCATGGCGCACCCGCACCCGAGTCGGCACACCCCTCACACGCTTCGTGGCCCCATAGGGAGCTCCCCCGAGGGCCCCAGCATGGCGCACCCGCATGCGACTAAGCCCACCCCTCACACGTTCCGTGGCCCCACAGGGAGCTCCTCCGAAGGCCCCAGCATGGCGTGCCTGCATCTTCGTTGCCCCTCTGCGTTGGCTCCCCAGAGGGAGCCCCACCGAAGGCCCCAGCGGCACAGTCCGCACGGCGCGCTCGCACCCCATGCGGCACACCCCTCACGAGAGTCGCGGCCCCAGAGGGAGCTCTCCACCGAGAAGCTCCCGCGGCACAGTCCGTACGTCGGGGGTGGACAGAGCCCCCAACAGTGACGCGTCGACTCGTGAATTATCCGGTTTCGGTCCTCGAGAGGGCGCCGTGGCCGTTATTTTCCAGGCTTGCGCCCGCCAGGTTTGGGCCTCAGGTCGTTCTCACTACACCTCGTTTTGCAACAGGGAGGTTTGCCCACCGCCGAGTACGGCGTGCCTGCCGGTGCCTTTTCATACGCTCCGTGGCCCCACGAGGAGATCCGTCGAAGGCGATACCCGCAATGATGCTGCAGGGCTGGACCTGAGCGCTGTTTTGCGGCGTTTCGGCTGTGCTTTATGTTTCGTTTCGGGATGGCGTTTTGGTTTTTCGCAGAGCATCACGAAACACAAAACGAAAAACAACGTTTAGGTCTCGCCCTGTGATGGTATTCACAACTGCATATGGTTGGGGTCGCCGATCGGCGCGGACCCCGGGCTCACCCCTCCCCCCAAAGACCAGATCTTGGCTGCTCCGGACCCCCCAGTCTACTTACGCGACTGGTAGAAGCAGATCGGCCACGAATTGGCCCAGCTCGGGCCCCCACCTACTCTTCGGCCAAATGTCGGAACCCGGAATCGAAAAGCTGACCATGGGCACACCAACTAATGTTCTAAGCATTGCTCTCTGGTTTGCACGAGATGTTATCAGAACGGAGTTGGCAGAGTCCGTCTTGTTCTGAACAACCTTTGTTCTGGTCCAGGGACTTGACTTGTCTTCTCACACATTCCTTTGCTCGAGGAGAACTTCGTGGCAGGCATCAGACTGCCAGGACGGCCAGTCCCTGCTCTAACGAGGCGTCCCTGTCTTGGGGCGCCCCCCCCCACCGCGCGGTCCGTCACCATGCGGTCTCGGGACCCTCGAGGCCCCTGTCGCCCGAGACATATTCGGAGAACGCGGCCTGAGTCCCAAAGCCGTGCGGTGACCCCGAATCCCCATTGACTCACCGCGCGGTGTGGTCAACACACACACACACCGTCCAGGGGCCCCCGATGGCCCAGGCTCCTCGCGCCTCGTGGTCGTGGCCGCCGTCGCTGCCCTTGGTCGTGGCCGCCGCCGTCGCCCCCTGGTTCTCCAAGGGGAGGAGGAGGAGGAGGAGGAGGAGGAGGAGGAGGAGGAGGAGGAGGAGGAGGAGGAGGAGGGGGAGGGGGAGGGGGAGACTGAGGAGATTGAGGAGGAGGAGCAGGAGGAGACTGAGGAGGAGGAGGAGGACCCGACGCTGCGCCCGACGGCCAAGAGGACGGCGACGAGGGCGACGACGCTCCCTCCGCCGCGACCCCTCGCCCCCACGGCTCCCACTACGACCCCCCGCCCGAAACAGCGAGCTCCCAAACGGCGCTGCCTTCGACGCTCACCTGCGACCGCCCCACGCCCTCGTGCGACTCGTCGTCACGACGA
>CAUYUJ010006203.1:7500-12500 GCA_963575745.1 Prorocentrum cordatum | reverse complement strand
GACGAGCAGGCAGCGGCTCGGCCTAATCGCAAAGCAGTGGCGAAGCGTCCTGGCTCGCCTATAGCCCTACCAAACAATGTTCTGAGAACCTCTTGTGGCTGGCGGAGCCTGTCTTGTTGTATCACATCGGGCTTATGTTCTAAGGACCTTGTTTCTGTTTTTAGAACATTTTTGGATTCTAAGAACATTTCGTGGTAGGACTATTAGGAATGCCGGGACGGTCGGTCCCTGCTCAATAATCGGAAAAGTGAATAGGGGTGGTATCGCCCATGGGTGGTATTAGACCGTTTTTTTCAAAGCATGTGTTCAAGTTTTTGGTATCATGTTGTTATTAGATCGTTTGAGCGGCCTGCGAATGCAAGAGGAAGACGAGGAGGAGGAGGAGGAGGAGGAGGTGGAGGAGAGGAGCAAGGAGGAAGAGGTGGACGAGCAGGCGGCGGCTCGACCTGAGCTTAGGTCGGGCCTGTCCCTCTACAGGGGGAATATGCAAAAACAGTCAACAAAAATAGTCAGAGGACGATGTGTTGACTATTTTTGACAATTTCTGTGCATTCTTTACAATGTCTGTTTTTTCGTCCAAAATCCCCCTTTAGGAGGACAGGCCCGTCTAAAAATAAACCTAAGCGACCATTTCAGGGCTCATGTCGATGCCGCCGATTCGATTTCGATTCGACTTCGACAGATATCCGATGCCGGTTCGATTCGATTTCGGACTCCGATTTGGGTTCCGATTTCTCATTGGACTGCTCGTCTGCCGATGTCTGCCGAGCCGGCTTTCCCGAGCAGGCAGGGCTGGGCCCCAGCGACCGTTCTCGCGCCGTGCTCTCTGAGGGAACTCGGGGGTGGACAGAACGCCCCCCCTGACACGTCGATTCGTGAATCGTCCGCCTTCGGTTCTCGACCTCGGGGGCGAGCAGGCAGGGCTCCACCCAAGCGACCGTTTTCGCGTTGTGCTCGCTAAGGGAAGAAGGGGTTGGGCAGAACCCCCCACCCCGACACGTCGATTCGAGAGTGCGCCGCGGCCGTCATTTTCCAGGCTTGCGCCCGCCAGGTTTGGGCCCGATGTCGCTTTCACTGAACCGCATTGTGCTAGAGGGGTGGACGACCAGGCAGGGCTCGACCTAAACGACCGTTTTCGCGTCGTGTTCTCCAGGGGAACAGACAATGACATTGGCACAACAGCACGGAGGTCCGCGCGGATTTCTCGGATCGGCGTCGGGGCCTCCTCGGCGGCGCCTCTGGCGCCGCCCCTGGCGAGCTCCGCGCGCCAGAGAGAGGGGTCCAGCGCCGATCCAGGAGGCTGCGCGGGCCTCTGGGCTTCTGTGCTTACAGTCGGGGCCCTGAAGAAGGAACCCTTTTCGTTGGGGAGGGGCTCCGCGTTCCTTAAGTGTTTCACAGCTTGCCTCAGGTTTTCCTGAGGTGTTTGATGGGGAATCGAAGTTTAACTTATGGAAAAAAAGGGGCCTCCTTCCTTATGTATCGTTCCTTAGGTCAACGCCCCGACGGTATGCCGCTGTTTCTGCCCCGATGCTTTTTGCAGCGGAGGCGGGTCGCGTTCGCCTGGGCAGTTTCGTGGACCGCGCGCCGCGGGCGCCCAGGGGCCAGCTGGCGACCTCGTAGACGGTTGTCGTTTTGAGATGTCGTTTTGCAGCGAAGGTGGAACGATGGCCAGACGAGGGATAACGACGACGACCACGAAAACGTATACAACATCGAACAACGAACACGAAGACAACAGCGGAAATCGAAGGGAACGAGGACAACACGAAGACAACGATGAAACACGAAGAGAACGAGGACGACAACAACACCAACAGAAGCAACAACAACAGCAACAGCAGCAACAACAAAAACAATAAACATGTTCATACTGTTCGCTCTTACCTGCCCACGTACCCCGTATCACGTATATCCCAATCACGTGCATGTCGTGCAGCCCCTAAGGCAGGGGACGGGAGGACGGATGGAAGGAAGGGACAAGGGGGAGGGAGGAGGATAGAGTACGAGAGAGTAGCAGGAGGGTGCTAGGAGAACACCTGGCAGAACCAGACGGGCAGATCGGGCGGGTAGACCCTCACGGGCGGGTCGGGAAGGCGGGCCCCAGACGGCCGGGTTGCTGAAGCGTGCGTCCTGCATGAATCGCGAGGAAGCCTCGGGCGATATCACGATTCTCCAATACATCGTGAGCAAATCCACAAGTAGGGCGTGGCTCCTGAGTGTCGAGGGCGCGGCGCGGCGTCTGAACACATTGGAAGGAAGTCCCACGCGAGAGCGCGATTCCTGCATACATTGAGGAAGTCCCGCGCGAGAGCGCGACTTGGGTCGTGAGGGAGTGTCAGGCGGGAGCCGTTGAATTCTCACTTCTTAAGAATAATTATTGTTGATCCCCCTCGCCGGTGCATATTATTGAATCGCTTCGCTCATTCCGCCGGCCCGTGATATGGCATCGCTGGATTTTGTCTGTGTGTTCGTTGCCCATGTTGCGCTCTTGGGGGCGGGTGTCGTTCGGACGCGTTGCGTGGGGAGTTTTGATGGTGAAGCAATTCCCTGGGGGTCGTCTCTCGATGGGGCGAAATAGAGTCGTCGTCAAGATGCTTCTTTGGGGGGCCTCTTGGGGTCTGTTGAGAGGCCGTTCGGGGGCGCCTGGGAGACATGTTTGAAGCCTTCTGGGGCTTCTTTTGGGCCTCCTGGGAGTCTCCTGGGGCCTCTTGGCGACATCTTGGGGCCTCTTGGAGGCCTCTTGGGGCCTCTTTGGGACCTCCTGGGCGCCTTCTGGGACGGAGGGCTCCATTTTTGAGTTCTCGGTATCCCTCCTGAGTCCCTCTTGGGCCCGTCTTGGGGTTATTGTTGATCCCCCCTCGCCGGTGCAAATTATTTTTTCTCAGTCAGAGTGTGCCCCTCGACGCTCGCACCCTGTTTTTTGTCAGGGGAAGTCTTGGTGGTCAACCTGTGCTCCTGGCCCCCCGGACTACAACAACAACGGCTCCCGCTTGAGACTTCCTCCAAGACGCCCCCCTCCTGTTTGAGATTTCCTCCCAATGTACTCAGGAACGGCGCTCCCGCTTGAGATTTCCTCACAATCTAGTCCGGGTCAAACTGCTTCGTTGCTCCCCTGGACTACAACAACGGCTCCCGCCTGAGATTCCCTTACAATTTATTGAAGAATCGCGCTCTCGCTTTGGACTTCCTGGCAATTTACCACCGAACCGCGGCTCCCGCCTGAAACTCTTGACAATGCATTATCGAATCGTATTATAGAATTGCGTTATCGCTTGGGACTTTCTCGCAACATACCACCGAACCGCTTCGCTTGATATTTTCTCACAGTGTATCCAGATGCCAGTCCTCGACACTCAGGAATCGCGCCCCCGCTACATATTGCCTCGTGGTTCAAGCAGGATTCACGCTTCAACGACCCGCCCGCTCGACCCGCCCGTCGGGGCCTGCCTGCCCGACCAATCCGTTAACGACTGCAGTCGCCGCTCGCTGCCCTTCGCCCGCCTTCGATGCCCCTCGCTGCCCGTACTGGTTCCGCGGTCGCCTTCGCTCGCTGCCCTTCGTGGCCCCGTTGCTGCCCTCAGTGGCCCCGTCGCTGTTTTTTGTGGCCCCGCATTATATGCCCTTCGTGGCCCCCGCTCGCTCGCGCCCGTCGTGGCCCCATACGCATGCCCTTCGTAGCCCCGCTGTCGCCTTCGTGGCCCCGCTGTCGCCCTTTGTGGCCCCCTCGCTGCCCTTCGTGGCCCTGGTGCTGCCCTCAGCGGCCCCGTCGCTGCCCTCTGCGGCCTCGGATTTTATGCCCTTCGTGGTCCGCGCTGGCTTTTCTCACGATTTACTTGGGAATCGCGTTATCGCTCAAGACTTCCACGCGATTCAAGCAGGACCCACGCGTCAGCAACCCGCCTGCTCGACCTCGTCGCTTGGGCCCGCCTTCCCGACCTGCCCGCTATGGGTCTGCCCACCCGATCTGCCCGTTTGGTTCTACCACTTGCTCTCTGCTCCTTGCCCCCCTCCTGCTGATTTGTCTCGTGCTCCATGCTTCCCACTCCCCCTTTTCACCCGTCTTCTCTTCCCTTGTTTAAGGGGCTGCATTAAATACACGTGGCAGGTAAGGAAGATATACCCCCAAGGGGGTACGATCGAAGACGACGAGGGCGGGTACCGAGGGTTTTTGGGATTTACGTATTGATTGGCACGTGAGCAGATAGGAGCGAACAGTCTTGTTTGTGTTGGTGTTGGTGTTGTTGTTATTGGACGTTTGCTGTCTTACTGGTGCTGTAAACCAGTGGCCAGGGGCGCAGTTTGGTGACACTTCGTTTTGCTTCATGAAAAAAGGGTGCGAGCCCTTGGGGAAAAGCGTTTTAATTGAAAAATAGATTGGTTACCTGCCAGGGGGGTCAACACGGTTCATTCTTTAGGAGTGAACAGCAGCGAAAGCAACACCACCACCACCAACAACAACAACAACAGCAGCAATCGGTTTGATATTGTTCGCTCTTACTTGCGTGCGTGCCACTCCACATGTGTTTCCCAAGCGCTGGATACGAACCCGCCCTCCTCGTCTTCGATCATGCCCCCTTTAGGGGGGATATCTTTCTCCCTTGCCACGTGTAATTGGCGCAGCCTTTTTGAACAGACTGTGCAGAAGTACAGGAGAGGGAGAGCGAGGAAGAGGGGAGTAAGGGAAGGGAGGTGGGAAGGGTGCATTGGGGAGAGAGGGGGAGGACGGAGGACGACGCCCCTAAACAGGAACACCCTTACGCGGGAGGGAGCCACCAAAGGCAGCAAAGGGGCCAGGAAGGACAGCGAGAGGGCCACGAAGAGCTACATCGAGGCCACGAAGGTCAGCAAGGGGACCACGAAAGGCGACTGCCTGGCCACAAACGGCATCGATGGGGTTCACAGAGTGGGGCCACGAAGGGCATCGAGGAGGCCACGAGGGCAGCGGCGGGGCCTTCAATCCGACTGCGGCATCGCGAATCGCGAGGGGCAGCGAGGGGCAG
>CAUYUJ010006203.1:0-2500 GCA_963575745.1 Prorocentrum cordatum | reverse complement strand
CTATTACTACGATTGTCATTCCCTTTGTTACTACTACTACTTCTACTACTACTACTACTACTACTTCTACTACTACTACGACTACTACTACTACTACTACTACTACTACAACTACTACTACTACTACCACTACTACCGCTACTACTACTACTACCACTACTACTACTACTACTACTACTACTACGGCTACTACTAGTAGTACTACTACTACTACTACTGCTACTATTAGTACTAATACTAGTACTACTACCACTACTACTACTGGTACAACTACTGCCACGATTGTTATTACGACTACTACGACAGTTTCGAGTACTACTACTCCGACTACGGCGACTACGACGTTTACTACTACTACTACTACTACTACTACTGCTACTACTAGTACAACTACAAGAGAACACGAAGGCGGTAACCATAATCGATCGCGAGAAACGCTCATTGGGTCGAGCCCTGCGAGCAGGCGCTGGAGCGGGCCGAGCACGCGCGGCGGCGAGGCGCCCCGCAGGGTTCGGAAAGAGTGGGGACGAGGACTGGCAATGCACGTGTGAACACAGGGCACGCCTGTCCACCTTCGGCACGCCTCCTCTCCCTCCATCGATTTCCACAGCCCCAGACTTTTGCTCCACCCGGCAGCTCCTGGACCTGCCACACCGTGGCACGGCCGCGTGCCCTGCCCTGCCCCTCCCAGTTCGCTGCCAGTGTGAGCCCGTGCTCCGCCACACACGTTTTTTTTGCTTTCGTCCTACGTTCATGGCCGTGGGACGAGAGTGGGCACGTGTCTAGCACAGGTCCTGGGGGGTACGGAGAGAATGCGGACGAGGGCCAGGGGAGGAGAGGGTGCCCATACCGCTACTCTTCCCTCGTGTTCTCCTTTTGGGGCCTCTTGGGAGGCCCTCGTCGCCACCGTTGGATTCGCTTTGAAACTCTGGTCGGGACGCACGCGGTAGAGGTCCGGCAAGTAGCGGTATTGGTACCTCTTGGTTTCCCCAATGAGGACCGTCAGTATCGGCGGCGAGCCTTGTGGCGAAGTGAGGAGTCGGCGGCCTCTCAGTTATGGATAAGGCCCGCGCCTACCAAGAAGCAGAGGGTGTTTCCAAGAAGCCCACCCTGCCCCCACCTTCCTCGGTGCGACGACGGTGGCTGCCCCACGGTGCGACGACGACGCCGCATTTGTGTCTCCTTCGACCAGTCGGCGGCGAGCCCAGGGGGGAAGTGAGAAGGCGGCGGCCTGTCATCTATGGATCTTTCTAAGAAGCCCACCCTGCCCCCAGGAGGAGGAATATGGATAGGAGGAGGAGGAGGAGGAGGAGGAGGAGGAATAGGAGGAGAGGAGGAGGAGGAGGAGGAGGATGGAGGAGGCCCAAATTCCTCTGCGCGTGGCCTGCTCCACGGTGCGACGGCGACGCCGCACGTGTGTCTCCCTCGGCCAGTCGGCGGCGAGCCCCCGGGGGGGGCATGCGAGAGAGGGCGGGCCTCCTCGGAAGGCTCGGGAGTCGCCCTGCCTTCTCGATCCTCCTCCTCTTCGATCCTCCTCCTCCTCCTCCTCCTCCCTCCTCCCCTCCTCCTCCTCCTCCTCCTCCCCCTCCTCCTCCTCCTCCTCCTCCTCCTCCTCCTCCTCCTCCTCCTCCTCCTCCTCCTCCTCTGGGAGGTTTGCTGGGCCTTCCTTGAAGTCGGGTCTGTCCCTCTACAGGGGGAATCTTGAAAGATAGTCCAAAAAAAAGTCGGGGGACGATTTTTCACCATTTTCGATAATTATGGTGCATGTTCTGACTATTCTTCCTTTTTCGTCCAACTTACCCGTGTAGGAGGGCAGGCCCGACTTAAGCCCTCCCCGAAGGCACCAAAGACTTCTCAGAAGGCGCGAGGGCTTTGGGTCGTCTGCGCCGACATTGGCGCGTAAGCTGCCCGCGTAAGGTCGCGGCGTAAGCGCCCTCGTCTCCAGTATACCAGTATAGCGTCTCCCGCCGGCGGCCCGCGTAAGCCGCGGCGTACTGTCGCCGTGTCGTCTCGCGCAATTGAGTAAGACCCGTGTTTGTTTCGTCGCCCAGGCGGAGCGGGTTCGTCGTTTTGGCAACGGGTCCTTTGTTTTGAAGCGCGGGCCCCCGACCTCTGTTCAATTTTCCAAGGCCGGTTTTTCATCCGGAGTCGGTTTTTGACTGTCCCGGGGCCCAGTGAGGGCCCTGAAGGCCGAAAACTATGAAAAGCTTCCGCCTCGACTCTTTCGATGCGCCGGATGTCTGGGGCCGCAGGCGCCTACACCATCGTGCACAGAGGCGGGCATTTGATGCACTTCGACAACCACCTGACTCCAGGCGGCATCGCGTGCGCCATGTCCCACCGGCGGGCCCTGGAAGCCGTGGCGTCCCACCCGACGGCCAGGCGGGCGACGCCAAAAGAGGAGAACGGATGAGGAGGGAGGAGGGAGGAGGGGGGAGGGAAGAAGGAGGTGGGATGAGGGAGGAGGGAGGAGGGAGGAGGGAGGAGGAGGTAGGGAGGG